>CM042314.1:3865759-3868259 GCA_023566125.1 Zingel zingel | reverse complement strand
GTGTGTGTGAGTGAGTGAGTGAGTGAGAGAGAGGAAGTGTGTGAATGTGTGTGTGTTTGTGTGTGTGAGAGAGGGAGTGTGTGTGTTTGTGTGTGTGAGAGAGGGAGTGTGTGTGTGTGTGTGTGTGAGAGTGAGTGAGTGAGTGAGCGAGAGAGGGAGTGTGTGAATGTGTGTGTGTGTCTCTGTGTGTGTGTGTGTGTCTGTGTGTTCTCGTTTAACTGTATTCGTGGGGTCCAAAAACCAGGAATACAGTATACTTGTGGGGTCCGACCAGCTTTGTGGGGCCAAAATGCTGGAGCCCACAAGGTTAAAGGTCTGTTTGAGGGTTAAGACTTGGTTTTAGGATTAGGGTTAGAATTAGGTTATGGTTAGGGTGAGGGTAAGGGTTATGGTTAGGCATTTAGTTGTGATGGTTAAGGTTAGGGTAAGGGGCTAGGGAATGCATTATGTCAATGACAGGTCCCCACAAAGATAGTGAAACGCACTGTGTGTGTGTGTGTGTGTGTGTGTGTGTGTGTCTCTTTGTGTGTGTCACTGTGTGTGTGTCTCTCTCTCTCTGTGTGTGTGTGTGTGTGTGTGTGTGTGTGTGTGTGTGTGTGTGTGTGTGAGTGAGAGAGAGACAGACAGAGAGGGGGAAGTAGGTGGTTTAAATGACTCTGATTTAAGCATTTAACCTTAATCTTCAGCCCACAGACACACACTGTCCTGAGCCTGTTATTCTTAAAACCAACTCCTACGTTGACATCAGCTCAGCGCCGGCCAGGCAGAGACAAAGACAACCAAACCACACATGAATGTCTTCTACGTGTGGCATGTTTTTGTCTACACTTTCTTTTCTTTCTTTACAATCTTTTGACTCTTTTTACACATTTTAGAGGCTCTTTCATATTTATTTATTCACCTCTTTTGCATTTTTGCTGATATTTGCACTCATAAGACTGCATGCATCCAATTTCGTCGTACACGTTCAATGACAATAAAGCCTTCTATTCTACGAGATGTGATCACACAACGCCCTGATTCGCTGCTGTAACACTTGAGCTTGCCAGGGCCTTTCGGAGCCCGAGCCAGGCTCCATGCCGTGGTTGTTCTAAACAAGGACAGTGCCAGTGATGAGCAGTGAAAGAAGCTGCTCCCCCGAGGCCCCAAAATCCCTGCAGAGCTGCACCTGTGATGGAGAGGAAGGTCCATGTGCCGTTTCTAAAGTCGTCTTTTTGGCTGTCCAGAAGCAGGATGCGACATTCGAACCAGCCCTCGTCCTCCAGGGTCAGCCGATCCACCAGCAGAGAGGCGCCCCGGGTCAGAGACACACGGCCTAGGGGAGGATGGGAGGGGGGGAGGAAGGGGGAGGGAGGGAGGGAGGGAGGTAGGGAGAGGGAGAGAGAGAGAGGCCAGACAGGCAGAGTCAGCACATGCAGAAAGAGAGCTTACCACGCAGAGGACACAGGCATCCAGTGTCACAAAGGCAACAGTCAAATTCAAAGTCACAACCTTTATTCCAACAGAAAAATCCACAGTGAGAACACTGTATACTGTAGCTCTCATTTTAGTTGTGTGTGTGTGTGTCTGTCTGTGTGTCTGTGTGTGTGTGTCTGTGTGTGTGTGTCTGTGTGTATGTGTGTGTGTGTGTGTGTGTATGTGTGTGTCTGTGTGTCTGTGTGTGTCTGTGTGTGTGTGTGTCTGTGTGTATGTGTGTGTCTGTGTGTGTGTCTGTGTGTGTCGGTGTGTATCTGTGTGTATGTGTGTGTGTGTGTGTGTGTGTGTGTGTATGTGTGTGTGTGTGTGTATGTGTATCAAAATGTCAGAAAATAGTGACAAATGTTCATCCCAGTTCCTCAAAGTCCAAGGTGACGTCTTTAAATGTCTTGTTCTGTCTAAAACCCAAATATATTTAGTCTAATAATCGGCCTAATTACCAGTGTTTTACCAGAGGGTTTTAAGGGTCCTCATCAAGAAAATGTGACGTTATTTCAATTAAAAAAATGCCATTTCACATCAGATCCACAAAGAATCATGCAAAAGGACCACTTTAAATCTGGTGTTTACCAGAGATGTGACTAATGGACTAAAGAAATGTTAGTCGACTAAGAGCAAAGCGAGAGATTAGTCGACTGATCGACTCAGAGGGAGGCAGCAAAAAATAACAGAAAATGCTGTTTTCAGCCTCTTAAATAAGGAGGTTTCCTCCTCTTTTCTGTTTATATCTTATTAAACTAGATATATTTGGGTTTTAGCCAAAACAAGACAGACTTTGAGGAACTGAGATGAACATTTGTCACTTTTTTCTGACATTTTGATACACACACACACACACACACACACACGTATGTTTCACTATCTTTGTGGGGACCTGTCATTGACATAATGCATTCCCTAGCCCCTTACCCTAACCTTAACCATCACAACTAAATGCCTAACCTTAACCCTTACCCTAACCATAACCTAATTCTAACCCTAATCCTAAAACCAAGTCTTAACCCTCAAACAGACCTTTAACCTT
>CM042314.1:3843259-3860759 GCA_023566125.1 Zingel zingel | reverse complement strand
GAATGAGAGGGGGGAACACCAAGGCAGGGGGAATGAGGGGGAAATGCAAGAGCAGGGGGAATGAGAGGGGGGAACACCAAGGCAGGGGGAATGAATGAGAGGGGGAAACGTAGCAGAAGATATTCCTTTTTAACCCAAAATGCCAGAGCAGGGGGGAATGAGAGGGGGAAACACCAGAGCAGGGGGAATGAGAGGGGGAAATGCCAGAGCAGGGGGAATGAGAGGGAGAAACGCCAGAGCAGGGGGAATGAGAGGGAGAAACGCCAGAGCAGGGGGAATGAGAGGAGGAAACGCAAGAGCAGGGGGAATGAGAGGGGGGAACACCAAGGCAGGGGGAATGAGAGGGGGAAACGCCAGAGCAGGGGGAACGAGAGGGGGAAACGCCAGAGCAGGGGGAATGAGCAGGGGGAATGAGAGGGGGAAACGCCAGAGCAGGGGGAATGAGCAGGGGGAATGAGAGGGGGAAACGCCAGAGCAGCATCAGAGAGCAGCACAGACATATCAGAGGCTCCAGATTTCGGTAGCCAGGGTTGGCAGGAAGAAGATTTTTACAAGTAAATGTTCCAATCAATGATTCAGGCAGCACATTCTCGTCTCCCTCCTTCATCTTACAGTCCCATGGAGGCTAGAACGGCTCCGGGTCAAACGTCAATATGGAATGGATTAACCTGCATTATTTTTTCTCAGATTAATGAATCGAAATTAACGCGTTATTTTGACAACCCTAATCATGATTATCACATATCGGAGAAGGCCTCCTCGTTGGCTTCTCGAGTAAAATGAACTTTAATATCTCTTCAGTGGTCTCTGTCTATTCTTGATAATAGAAATTATTCTAACAAATTCTTCATTCAAAGTGGAAATAAAGGAGCTTTTACTGCATCATTTGGAGTTGTTGAAGCACGCCATGTTTGCATGTTTTACGGTGATAAAATTACAGATTTTTCTTTTTTTTTTTTTTAAAGGAGTCTGGTGGGTTTTGGCGATATCGATTTCAGGGCTGCACCCTGTTTTTCAATCCAAGAGGAACTGAGCGAGGGGTTACGGAGAGGTTAGTGGAATTGTATGCACGGATAATCCACTGACAGCCTACGAGAGGTTGACCTTTCTGACCTCGCGGCTCCGTAACGCCCCCCAGCAGACACATTCATCACTCCCCCTGGTTCTACGTTAACACAATGTCCACGAGTCCTCAAGAGACAAACATCATTAGACTCTTTTGATGGATGGAGAGAGAGAGAAAAAGATGAAACAATAGCTGCTGCTTTTTTCTCGTGTCCACCCTCTTCCTCCTCCCCCTTCCTCCTCCTCCGGTGGCTATCGCATGACAGCTCCGGTCTACCTTAAAAAAATGAGCTTCTTGTTTCAAACAAGTCGAGCAGCCAAGGGTAGAAAACTGAAACTGAAATACGCCCACTGCCGTGTGAGCCTGTAAGACGCTCCGTATCAGCGAGAGTCAGGTTCTCTCAGCGGGTGGCAGGTGAGGAAGAACTCAGCTTTCAGAAGCTGTGCCGCTCGCCAGCAGCTGCTGCGTTGTTTTCACAGTTTCTGATCTCCTATTCTTTCTGCTTCTGATTTATGAGGCTTTTTCTGCAAGTGTAACCACTGCAATGCAACCGAGCTGAGCTGACATTTAACCCACATAAGTCCAGGGTTTTTCCCAGGTTTGAGGAAGACTTAGGTGCACGTATTTGGCGGGATCTGGCAAGATGTCAGCTTGTTAAATGTGAATATTGTTCTAGTTTCTTCTCTCCTCTGTGACAGGAAACTGAATAGCTTTTGAGTTGTGGACACAACGAGACATTTGAGGATGTCATCTTGGACTTTTTGGGAAACACTGATCCACATTTTATAGACCAAACAACTCATCCATTAAATCGAGAAGAAATCGACAGATTAATCGACTATGAAAATAATCGTTAGTTGCAGCTCTGACAAAAACTTTAGGTGGTGGCTGCTGCATCAAAGCTTTAAAAAGGCAGAGAAAACCCTGTTATCTTGTTCATTTCCGGTTACTATAAATATATATATAAATATAAAACATTTTTAGAGACTATTTTTTGAGGCTTTTCCCTTTTATTATGAAGTGACAGTGGATAGACATGAAAGGGGGAGAGAGATGGGGAATGACACGCAGCAAAGGGTAGCAGGTCAGATTCAAACCCGCGCCACTGCAAAGGACTCAGCCTACATGGGGCGAACGCTCTCACTGGCTGAGCTAGATGCCGCTAGATGCCCCCCCTATAGTTAATATCATTAGTAACCGCTGATCTGAGCTACCTTTGCTCGGCTGTTTGACATGTCCTGTAAAGAGAGGACAACACGGCCTACAGTAAAGAGTCTTTATGATAGGAGCCCAGGAGGTGCGTGTGTAAGAACTTTTTGCTATGGTGATTTCCACAGTGAGGGAGGAGGAGACAGTATATATATTTATAATATATAAAAATATATATTGTCTATTGTATTTCCTTAGTTTTGTGGCTACTTCAGTCTAAATGCCCTGACACACAGAGCCGATAATCGGCCGTCGGACAGTCTGGCGAGGTCGGTAACTCGACTCTGTTCGGTGTGTTTGTGCCTTTGTCCGTCGGAGGAGCCGTCGGCCTTCATTTTGGCCGATTTGACTTGTTGAATGGGAAGGCGGGCAGTCGGACTCCATGGCTCCAATCTGATTGGTGGAGCGCTAACCCGGAAATGACGAATATGAGATCGTATTCCGAACGAAGCCGCCATTATGCCTGGATGTAAAATCCGGGAGAAGCCAGACCCACGTGACGCGTTCGTCATTTCCGGTTTTCATTTTTTTGGGCGACAATACAGATTAGCGCCGCCTGCTGTTATGGAGACGTATTACGTCTCGCGCACGTGCAGAACGTACGCTCAAGTTGGCGTCTCTACGGTGTGTTCTGATGCACTTTTTGGACCTCGGGGAGACTGATCAGTCCGACTGGCTTTTCTGCCGAAGGTCGGCCTTCTGGTTGGTGTGTCAGAGCCTTTATAATGAGAGTTACGTTACGTTAAATATTTTAAATATTAAATATTTAGGGGTTGTTTAGGACTCTCATTAAAATAATTCCAGCTTCAACAGTAGAGTTCTTTACTTTTGGCGTTTGACTCTCTATTTCTCTAACTGAAGGGACAACCCTGAAGTCTTGTTCATTCACCTTTTTGGTATTGTTTACTGTATTTTCTTAGTTTTGTGGCGACTGAAGCTCGAGGACAAGGCTTATATTGTCACAAAGGAATTAAATCAACATGTGATTCTTGTATTTGGGGGCTCCCACTGCTACTTACAGGCACAGTAATACACGGGGTGAAGGGAATGACTTCCCCTGTGATACATTCGCAGGGGAAGACAGATTATTGTGTTTGGAGAAGCATCCGCACTGCTTTTCTTTGTCCATCCGTATGTGCATAAGAGAGCCGAGCAGAGGTGCATTGTGGGATGTGTTTTGATTTGAATACAATCATAAGTCTGGGACCGGCGCCCTGCCTCTGACAGCTCACCCCTCCCACTCCCCCAAATTTCTCTCTTCAATCCTCCTGTATCCCTAACCAGTTTAACCCTCTTATGAATAGCTCTTTGTCGTGAGATAGATTACAGTTAACTCTGTCCCTCTCGCTCCGTCCAGCTCCGTTAACACCCGGACCACGTGCCAAAAGTTCACTACAGCGGGACCCTGAACTCATCACGGATCAACATGAGCCGGGAGCAAAGTTATTGATTTTAATATTTTTTTTAAATATGGAGTTCGATCCAGTGAGATTACAAGAGGTGTTTGAACTTTATTCCAGTGCAGAACTGGCCGTTTTCTGACCAGGAAGAGATAGGGAGATGTTAACCATTAATAGTTGGCTTAAATGTTGCTTTTAGTTACTGTTGGAGTGACCGTCAGGAAAACGCTCTGTGCCTCCAAGAATAATCCTCATCATTAGTGAACATTAAGTTTGTAATACGGCTCAGAATATTGTAGATTATATTGTATTTTCACACCATAATAGGTGTCAAAAATGGCCAAAAATGACGCTCGAATAGTCTTATATATGCGTCTAAATAAACAGAGGTTTGAATATATTGGAATATCTTTTTTTGCGCATTATGTCCATAAGAGGGCAAACCAATAATACATCAGACCGACACATACGGGAACTTCACGAAATGTCAAGGCTGTGCACTTGCTTTTGGGGGACAGAAAACAGACGATCCTATAGATGTCAGTGCAATTAGACGCCTGTTTGGATCTAATTTGTTTTATACAAGTCTTATATTTTTGCTGTGACCTTACCCCTCAATCTTCCCCCGTCTAAGTGGATCAATGACCTAACCCAGTGGCCGCATATTGCTTATCTGGACATGCATATTTGATTGCATCACTATCGTTGGGTCAAAGCTTGTTTTATGGTTATGTGTTGAATCCACGGCGTAGGTACACGTAGATACAGACCCTACACCGTAGCCTCAGGTGCCCCTCCCCACGTCGCAACAACACAGACAGCAACAACTGTGATTGGTCCACTTGGCCGTGTCCCATTTCCTCCAACTCATTCCTGGGTTCTCCTCCTCCAGGAAAAATCAGGGAGAGGGTTAACTTTTCTTGCTATAGCTTTCCGACCATGGTCAGAAAGCACAGGGCAGACACTTTGTTTCTCCGTCTCCGTTGCCGGAGTTGCTACTCGCTCCGAAGCTAATCCCCCCTACTCTCTCACTCACTCTACCACACACTCCCTACGCACAAGCACACACAAATGCCGGCTTTGCTTTCCTCTTAAAGAGATACGCTAGAACAACGCACACACAACAGCCAGAACCGGAGTACTCGAGTCGGACTCGAGTCGGACTCGAGTCGGACTCGAGACTCTATTCTCTGGACTCGTGACTTGACTTGGACTCGCAGACTGATGACTTGTACTTGGACTCGGACTCAAGGATATATAAATATCGGACTTGAGCATTCAGACGTTGGATGAAGTTTATGACTAAAGATGTTACACTTTTCGGGCTCCAAGACCGGCCGGGAAGCAGCTGGGGAGACGTTCCATCCAGGGCTGATGTTCAAAGTCAGTAAATAAACTCCCTTTGTAATCGTGACAGTGGTGTAATCTTTCTTTAATGTGGACCCTCTTTTATTTTTTTTATATCAGCTCTTTAAAGGTGGCAGAATGGAGAAATGTAGGCAGTCTTGGAATTCAACACAGACTCGACCTCGAGACTCGACTCGAACTCGACAGTTGGTGACTCGACTACAGCACTGACACCAGCGCACAAGTATAAATCCTCACACAGGTTAGGCCACTTACGTAGGCTACAGCGTCGGCTCTGCATAGAGTCTATAAATCAGCCTTTAGTGTTGTCTGTAATTAGTCAACCAGTTATCAATAACCGTATAACCCAATAACTGCTTTATCTATAGGCTGACATTAAGTTTAAAGTGCCCATTTTATGAAAAAAATCACTTTTTCTGGGATTTGGGGTGTTATTTTGTGTCTCTGGTGCTTCCACACGCATACAAACTGCAAAAAACTGCTACAACACACACAAATTCACCCTAATCTACAAAATAAATTACGTCCATGTCCCTGTTCTACAGGTATTCCACGCAAAGTTGGAAGTGTGCCCACATTTAGAAGAAGTCTCCCGGCTAATCCTTCCTTGTACTACTGAAGTTGGAGAAACAGCTAGCTAGCTCATGTAGTCCTTACCTAGCTACTGAGCATGTGGTCTTACCTAGCTACTGAGCATGTGGTCTTACCTAGCTACTGAGCATGTGGTCTTACCTAGCTACTGAGCATGTGGTCTTACCTAGCTACTGAGCATGTGGTCTTACCTAGCTACTGAGCATGTGATCTTACCTAGCTACTGAGCATGTGGTCTTACCTAGCTACTGAGCATGTGGTCTTACCTAGCTACTGAGCATGTGATCTTACCTAGCTACTGAGCATGTGGTCTTACCTAGCTACTGAGCATGTGGTCTCACCTAGCTACTGAGCATGTGGTCTTACCTAGCTACTGAGCATGTGGTCTTACCTAGCTACTGAGCATTTGCGACTGCCAACAAAGATGTTACAGCAGTGAGAGGTCTCACTCTGGAGCTAAAACAGAGACCTGAACACAGGGTGAAAAGAGGAGCTGCAGCAATGAGCAGTACAACAAAAATATGGTGTTTTTTGATAATTAAACCATGTAAACCTATTCTGATATAACCTCTAAATACAATTATGAACCTGAAAATGAGCATAATATGAGCACTTTAAGTTTAAGAATAATTATAATTAAAATATATACAGCATTTGAATTTAGAATATTCGTTGACAGCCCTATACAGCAGTGGATATGTATAGATAGGACATATGCATCGACAGAAGAGACATTTGGACAATATTGATATGAATATCTAGCACAGCACTGACTCTGATCTCCTCGTACCGGTCTGTCCAGTAACACACCTAAAGCATGAGGTAACAATGGCCTGCCGCCAGCTATTCTTTGTCTTCCATTGTGTCGTTGTTTGCCACACATCATCCTTGTCCAGTTATGGTGGAAAAACTGGTTGGTGATGGATAAAAGGTGATCAGTTTCAGCTTTCAGTTGGGCTATTTTCTACAAAATAGACGCATGTAGCATAGGGCAGCAGATAATGCTGATGCTTTTTAAAAGCAAACTAAAGACCTACCTTTTTAATCTGTCTTTTATTACAGTTTTATTTATTTATTTATCTATTCATGTATCTGTCTGTTTATGCATTTGAGCTTGTTTTGTTTCGTGGTGTACCGTACTGAGTTTTTATTTATTTCTAATAGGGATGCATCAATATAAATGTGTAAAGAAAACAACCTGTTGAGATAAAAAAAAAAATGAAGCGCGATGCAAAGCTTAAACGTCCGAAGGCTTAATCTACTTTAGATTTCACTTGTTTGACTTCAGACGTCACTACGTCTTCTTAATTTGTTTATTTCAAGAGATTCCTTTCTATTTATTCAGTTATTCTGATTGATTGATTGATTGATTGATTGATTGATTGATGGATGGATGCAAAAGCTTAGTTGTTCAAAGGTTACAGAGTTCAGGGTTTGTGTGTGTGTCTGTGAGTGTGTGTGTATGTGTGTGTCTGTCTGTGACTGTATGTGTCTGTGTATGTGTGTGTGTGTGTCTGTGAGTGTGTCTGTGTGTGTGTTTGTGTGTGTGAGTGTGTGTGTCTGTGAGTGTGTCTGTGTGTGTGTTTGTGTGTGTGAGTGTGTGTGTCTGTGAGTGTGTGTGCCTGTTTGTGTGTGTCTGTGTGTCTGTGAGTGTGTGTGTGTGTGTGTGTCTGTGTGTGCGTGACTTGTGCATGTGTGTCTGTGATTGTGTGTGTCTATGAGTGTGTGTGTGTGCGTTTGTGTGTCTGTGTGTGTGTGTGTGTCTGTGTGTGCATGACTTGTGCATGTGTGTCTGTGATTGTGTGTGTCTATGAGTGTGTGTGTGTGTGTGTGTGTGTGTGTGTGCATGTGTGTGTGTTAAATGCAGGCTTTAACTGCTCCAGTGTTCAGAGGTCACACTGAGAGTGTGATGGAGGCCTGCTGAGATCTGGGGGCTTCCCCCCATTGTCGTTCTAACCTCAGGTCGGACCAGCCTGCTCACAGTCTCTGCTGATTTACTTCAGCACACAGCAGACATTTGATCTCACCCTGCAACCATAACCCATCCTGACACTGCAGGACTCTAACAGATTGTCTCACCAAATACAACTCAAGCTGACTACAGGAGTGTGTCGGTCCGAGTTTATCCGGATGTTTCCTCTTTGTTGAGAGTTGACAGTGAGGTTCAGCGCTGCAGGCTGCACGTTATTTTTAATCTATTGATACGTGTTCACAGGGACGTTTTTCTCGGGGGTTTTTTTCGTGGTGGCCAGCACGAAATATCCTACAGGGAAAGGACGCCTCACACCCCGGGAGACGGCCGCGGGGGACGCGCCACAATAACGGGACGGTTATGATTAGGAAGACTACGGGAAACAAAACGCCACACGCGGGACACGATCCCCGCTCGCCCGGGTGAAAGTCCTGTGTTGTTTGACCCATCCTCCACCCGACCAACCTCCCTACACGAATTTTCGGCTTTTTATACTACTCCCTACCATTTTCGTGCTGTGACCACGAAATATGCTTCCCATTGAAATACATTACTTCACATTTTCGTGCTGACCACCACGAAAAAAACGAGAAAAACATCCCCGTGAACACGTATCAATAGATTAAATAACGTGACATTTACACGAACTGCCGTGAGACCGGGCTGGAAACGGAGAGGAAGCAGGTCGAGGGTTATTAATACTTTCCACGATTCTCTCTACGCACTGAAAGCACAGAATGCTCGTCGACTAGAATACATGATACCGGTAGATTCTTTAGTTCCCTACAAAGCACCCAGACCCCTCAGGTCGTCTGGGACAGGGCTGGTGTGTGTTCCCGGAACTAGGACCAAACAACGTGACGTTATTCTGCTCCTCACCCGTGGAACACACTCCCTGAAACCTGAGGTCAGCTCAGACTAACCGTCATTTAACCCTTATGTTGTCTTTGTTTCAACCTTTTTTTTCTGACATTTGTGACGCCTTTTTTCACAATTTGTTTTTGCTTTTTCCAACGTTTTAAATTTTAAAATTTTTCTTCTACACATTTTCAGCGCTTATTTCTACGTCCAATATTTTCTGATATAAAACAAAAACTTTAAACGGTCCAAGGTGACCCGAAGTCAACACAAGGGTTAAATCAGGGATGGAAACATGTTTGTGCACAACTTAAATCTCATTTTAACTGTATTACTGATAAATGCTTTGGTAATAAATACAAAAACTACCAACCCACTCCTCTGGCTACCAACCAAGGGATGCACCGAATCCAGGATTCGAATACGGCTGAATATTGGGCTGAATATTGGGCTGAATATTGGGCTGAATATTGGGCTGAATATTGGGCTTTTTGACGGGGTTGGGTAGAATTTTTTCCCAGTGAACTGAACCCTACGCTTGCACGCCACGCGCTACGCTGGTCGCCGTAATGACGGGGCCGTTGATTACGGGAAGGTGTTAACGTAGGTGGAGCGTTCGATGCAGTAGGCTGTGAGGAAGTGGAAATGGAACTGGTGAGCAGAAAAAGTGTTTGTTTGGCAGCACTTTCAGTCAAAAGAAGGCCGTTCAAGTCCAGCTACATGTTCAATCTGCAATGCTGATTAGTCTGGTGGTGGCGAGGACCCTAAACAATACACAACATCACCGCTGTTACAACATCTGGTATCAAACATCTGGAAGAATACGAGTTGTGATGAAGGAATCTACAGACAGCAGCCAGAATTCAGCAACTTCAGGTACAGCAAAGGAAGGACAGTCCCTGCTGACTTCATTAATGTGTTGACTGAGTTCATGGACTGAGGATGGGAGGAGGACTCAGCAGAATCTCAACCAGTGGATTCAGTATTCGGCCGAACACCAAAAATCTGGATTCGGTGCATCCCTAATTGAGACCATAAACAAATTGGCGGGAAGTGAGGAGGGATAACTTCAGGCTAACTCCTTATCGGCTATCACTACGCAGCATTTTCCCTCAACAATGTACGGTCTTAAGCTAACAAAATGGATGAACTTCTGCTTCAGATAACCACTCATGAATGGAATATGGACTGCAACATCAGGATGTTTTTGACTGTGCCGTGATGTTTGTGCATGTTTCACCCTGGTTGACTTTCACGGACGAGGAGTTTGACGCCACAAAAGCGAGACACGAGTGTAGATGATGTTACCCACGCAGTTGACTAATCATTATGGACCCCCCCCCCCCCACCCCCAGCAAAGTGGCTTCCTCCTCGTTTTTTAAATATGAGATTGAGAATTTTTTTAAATGTCGTCAATTTTGCAGGTCACATGTGCGAGTAGTTGTAAAATTTTTTATGTTTTTTATGTAACTAATTCATTCTCTCCTTTTAATTGTTCTTTGTGTCTTGAATGCACTTTAAGGGCCCTATTTTAACGATCTAAGCGCACGGCGTGAAGCGCCTGGCGCAGGTGCGTTTAGGGCGTGTCCAAATCCACTTTTGCTAGTTTGACGGCGGAAAAAAGGGTCCGTGCTCCGGGCGCGTGGTTCTAAAGGGTTGGACTTACTGTCTTCATTAATCAGAGGTGTTTTGGTCCTAACATGCAATCAACCAATCAGAGATCATCTCCCATTCCCTTTTAAAAGCCAGGCGCGTTTGGACCTTGGAGCATTGCTGTTATGATGGAGGATTTGCACCGTAATATTTTTATATGTAATCTTCTGCATGTGTGTGTGCTGCTGTGTGTGTGTGTGTGTGTGTGTGTGTGTGTGTGTGTGTGTGTGTGTGTGTCCCTGTGTGTGTAACAAGCATAGTGTGCACGTGCTGTGCACGAGCCTATGAGCATTTTACTAATGCTCTGTTAAAATAACAATGAAATGCTGCGTTATTGACTTCAGACCAGGTTTTTGTTAGTCAATGGCGCGATCACTTCCCACTGCCTCAAGATAGCAATACTCCCAGAATGCACCTGAACACACCTCCCTGTAAGACCAGCAGGCCCAGAATGCACCTGAACACACCTCCCTGTAAGACCAGCAGGCCCAGAATGCACCTGAACACACCTCCCTGTAAGACCAGCAGGCCCATGGGCACACAAGTGGACGCAGGTGCATTTGTTATTTAAACGACGTGGGCGCTGGACGGGAAACTGACAACTGCGTCGGTCTTAAACTAGCAAAGACACTTGCGTCGGGTTTTGCGCTGCACCGGGTGCAGGATAGAGCCCTAATTGTTCCATTACAATGTGTCTCTGTGCCTCTGTAAAGCACTTTGAGTTGCCTTGTGTATGAATTGTGCTACACAAATAAACTTGCCTTTCCTTTACGCAGACGAGAGAGACTCTCTGAGACCGAGACAGGCTGGTGTCTGAGGGGGCTGACAGAAGAACGGCGCTCAGCAGCCGTGACACTCCTCAAAAACAGAGTGCAATGTCATATACACCTGATATCGTATCAAAAAATGTTGATTTAATGGACGACTGAAATAGTCATCCGAGATACCGCCTTATTTGATTCTTTTATCTCAGCTTCTAAAAATGGCCAATAGCATCAGCGAGCTCGAGACAAAGGACAGACCGCCTTTGGGAATGCTTTTAATGTTTTATTTTAGTCGGCTTTAGTGGGACACATTTGCAATGCAATGAGTCCACCAAAGGAAGGACAGGACAGCACTTTGATTTAGTAATAAATATAGAAGTCTGACACTTGACGTAGCTTTTATTGGAAGCAGCCATTATGTTGTAAATCCACACTTAAGACTCATCTCTGCTCTCTTGTTCCTGATCTCAGACAAGCCAAGACAAAGCTCAGGAAATGGTCGCCCACTTGACTGTCTTGTGGTTAAATCTGAAATCCCCCCCAACATTTTAATTTGAGGGTAGAATACATTAGACCCACATCGCTGACACGCTTCACATGCTGCCATCTGCCTCCAGTGGGAGGGGAGATGTGAGGATCTGAGGCAGACAGGGGTAAAGCCCACACCAGACAAATGCACTCAAAGGGACAGATATGGAAAAATATCAGGACACATAGAGATTAGTTGTCAACTATTACGTTAATCGGCAACTATTTTGAGAATGGATTAACCGGTTTGAGTCATTTTTTATGACAAAAAGAGTAAAAATGATCTGATTCCAGCTTGTTAAATGTGAATATGTTCTAGTTTCTTCTCTCCTCTGTGACAGTAAACTGAATATCCTTAAATTGTGGACAAAACGAGACATTTGAGGACGTTATCTTGGGACTTTAGGGAACACTGATCCACATTTTTCACCATTTTCTGACATTTTAGAGACCAAATAACTGAACAATAATCGACAGATTAGGCGACTATGAAAATAATCGTTAGTAGCAGCTCTAAGGACATCCCCGACAGTCTTCTACTCTGAGCCACATCTCTGCGATGTTGTTTACTTCATTATGGCTTCGCGTGCATCAGATGACTGCCCTGAAACAATGACATGGTTAACGGCCTGAAAGAGCGTTAACATGCCAAACACATGTAGCCCAAATTGCCCGGTGGAGGCGGCCTGTTTGTGGTTAAATGTGGTTTCTGAGTTGTCACGATGCTGCAAACATGTTTTCGAATCAGAGTAGGGCTGAAGTTAGTTGTTTGGACTCTTAAATGTCAGAAAAAGGTGAAAAATGTGGATTGTGTTTCTCCAAAGCCCAAAAAGACATCCTTGAATGTCTCGTTTTGTCTACAACTCAAAGATATTCAGTTTCCTGTCACAGAGGAGAGAAGAAACTAGAACATATTCACATTTAGCAAGCTGGAATCAAGAGAACTTTTACTCAAAAATGACAAAAAATGTTGGCGATTAATTTAACAATTGACAACTACTCGAATAATCTTTGCAGCTCTGAATCGGAGGCTTTCATTCTCTGATAAAATAAGTTCCAATGCAGCAGATGCAGAGGGCTTTTAAGTGAGGCCTGCTGTACATTTCAGTGACCTAGTTGGGACAGTATGAGATTTTGGGGTGTCCTAGTAGTAGTCCTGTTGTCTTTGACCAAGCAAGGGGAGGTTGTGATACCCCTCTTTGTCTTTTGTCCTCTGCTAGACAATACCAGGATTATAGGGCTCCAGCAAGAAAACTCCCATTATTCCCAATGCTTCCAACATGCTCCTTTCCGCACAACAATCTCCCCTTACTGGGTCACCCCTCAGCATACTAATAAAACACTGACATCAGACCACCAAGGCCCCACCTACACTGCTAATCCCCCCATGCACGGCGTTACTGGTACCCCCCTTCTTCTTGCTCAGCTACCCCACCCCCCCTTTAACTGCCTGCATTAAAACACATCCATTCTCACCCTTCCCCTTTTCCCTGCACGGCAACTGCAGTCTGGAAACACACAGACAGCAGTTGCAGTAATTACAGGGATAGTGGTTTGGGTAGATTACCTATTTGGGTTTTTCTTTCATCCAAACTTCCCTCCCCAAGTCTCCTTAAATACCAGTGTAACCTCCTCATGCCCACACAGAAGACAGGCATGTAACTCGAGGTAAAAGAAAGAAAGAAATGTTTCCACATGGACACCTCGCCTCCTCACCTCACCTCACCGAAATCTACTGAACCCATAATTACAGAAATCTGTCAAGCGGTGGTCAGTCTTATGAATCCTGTCAGAAACCAGCTGCTACGATGGTCAGCTTCAGAGTCAGCTCTTCTTTGTCCCACATCGACACTACTATGTTTCGGTTTAAAAACAAATTATCTTTTGCCGCGTTTTACGCCTCACGTCCACACTACTGCTGCCTTTCCGAGCCTCTAAAACTGAGATATTTGAATTTGGATGCCTTCATTGTCATTGCATTTAAAATACAATGAAATTGTACAGCCACTCTAGTAAGGTGCATTATCATTGTAACACATATACAGTCATGTGAAAAAATAGGACACCCATGCTAAAGTTGACTAAAAAGAGGAATAAAAAAATCCTCTTTTGGAAATTGATTTTAATGCCTTAATTAAAAAAATTAGAAAGAATCCAACCTTTAAGGACACCAATTTTCTTTATGAATGAATAATGTATCGTAAATAAATAAATGTTCTTCCTTAAAATACAGGGGGCATAAGTCAGTACACCCCTATGTTAAATTCCCATAGAGGCAGGCAGACTTTTATTTTGAAAGGCCAGTTTTTTCATGGATCCAGGATACTATGCATCCTGATAAAGTTCCCTTGGCCCCCACATCATCACATCCCCTTCACCATACCCCCACATCATCACATCCCCTTCACCATACCCCCACATCATCACATCCCCTTCACCATACCTAGAGACTTGGCATGGTTGTATTCCAGTTAGCCTAATAGCTGGTTTGATTTGCATTGAGAGATGATCTTATGGAAAGTACCCCATGTCTTTCAAAGCACAAATGCAGCTGAATCGCTGAAAAAAAGATTCAGTCAAAAGGTCTTATAGGCCTCGTGTTGCGACAGATACGACATGTGTTTTTCATGTGTGTTTTCTGAAAGGCAGTGTGTAATTAAGCACATCTGAATAACTCTTACCCTTGTAGTTTGGATGAACTCGAGGAGCATACACTCCAAATTTGATGAGGATGGGAACGTTGTAACCGAGGCGAACCCACTCCACCACGTGCAGAGGAAAGAGGTTTGGGGTTGTGGCTTCTTTGGATGTCGGAGTGAGATTGCAGCTCAGTTCTGCAGAGCCTCCTTCTCTGCCACGAACCAAAGACGCCCCGCCTTGAGAAACACCTGTAAGAGCAACAACAAATCACCACGATGACGCATGAGATTAGCTGTGGACATCTGCTGATAGCACAGACGGCTAGAAACAGTAAAAAAAATGGGAATAAACACATAAATCATGCTCTGCAAAGGCCTGAGAAATATGGGGCTTTTAAAGAGAGTTATGGCTGCAAGAGAGGCCAGATTAACCTCTCTGGAATTTCATTCATTCCTGTGAAAAGTGTTTGCAATGCTGGGAACAGTTCATGAAATATTTGCAGCAATATATCTTGGGAGAGAGCAGGACAACACAGGAAAGGAAGAGGTCAAGACACAGATGAAAGAAGTAACAACTGATCCATGAATGCTTAAAGAGAAGAGAAATCCGGCGCAAAATGAACCTAGGGATTAATAACCCGTGTGTACCTTGTCGACCGTTCTCTGGGACATGTTTTCATGCTAATCGAATGTGACCAGTTTGATCGCAAACCGCTAATTAGCTTATAAAGCTAGTCGTCGAGGCAGAGGGTAAAGTAAAAAGGAATCGCTATTTCTACACCACTAAGGGCGCTGACACACCAATCCGATAATCAGCCGTCGGACAGTCTGGCGAGGTCGCTGTCTCGAGTCTGTTCGGTGTGTTCCGTGCCGTCGTCCGTTGGAGGAGCTGTCAGCCTTCATTTTGGCCGACCTGACATGCAACTTTTTGGACGTTTCTGGGAGAAAATGTAAATAGTTTTATATTTGTGTGAGTTACAGGGGTTATTTTTGTTTTCCCCTGATTGCCACGACTTGGGAGAACAATTTTTCAAAAGCCAGAATACACCTGAACACAGGATTGATTTGGAGGAGCTGTCGGCCTTCATTTTGGCCGACCTGACATGTTCAGTCAGAGACAGGGCAGTCGGGACTCACCCGGAAATGGGGAGCGGATTTGATTGAATGAATCAATTGAATAATATAATCAATTTTGAATAATCAAAATTGAATGATTGAATGAATCAATGATTTGATTCATCATTGAATCAAATCATATTTTCAGAATAATGCATGACATATTTTTTAATTAGCATTTAGCAAAAATCTCAAAATCTACCCCCTGCAGTACTCCAAAGTACCCCTAGGGGTACGCATACCCCCATTTGAGAAACACTGGTTTAGACCACTCAAGCTTTTTTCAATAATGTACCCCCTTTGAACAGTTTTTTAAGCCATGTAACCCCTACACAGCACGAATATTTTTTGTATAAAGAGGAACAGTACAGCGATGTCAGCGATAGATTTACTAAACGACGGCCTTGGACATGGAGAACATTTAGATGCTGATGAGAAAAGGCGACAAAAACTTGGAAAAAGGCGGTAGAAAGAAGGAAGGAAGGCAACTCTAGGGCGACAAAAGTGACAACAAATTCAAATAAGCGACAAACTTTGAACAAAAGTGACAATAAGACAGTAGAAACATAAGGAAGAAAGGCAAGAATAGGTCAAAACAAGCAACAACACCTTCAAAAGAAGGAGACAAAAACTTGGACAGTAGAAGTAACTACAGCCTGTCACGTACTACGGGGACACGTACCCCCTGCAGTCCTCCAGGTCACCCCTACGGGGACACGTACCCCCTGCAGTCCTCCAGAGTACCCCTAGGGGGACACGTACCCCCTGCAGTCCTCCAGAGTACCCCTACGGGGACACGTACCCCCTGCAGTCCTCCAGAGTACCCCTACGGTGACACGTACCCCCTGCAGTACTCCAGAGTACCCCTAGGGGGACACATACCCCCTGCAGCCCTCCAGAGCACCCCTACGGTGACACGTACCCCCTGCAGTCCTCCAGAGTATCCCTAGGGGGACACGTACCCCCTGCAGTCCTCCAGAGTACCCCTAGGGGGACACGTACCCCCTGCAGCCCTCCAGAGTACCCCTAGGGGGACACGTACCCCCTGCAGTCCTCCAGAGTACCCCTAGGGGGACACGTACCCCCATTTGAGAAACACTGGTTTAAACCACATGGGTCAAACTCACGGCCCGCGGGCCAAATCCAGCTATCCAAGATATTTTTGGGGCATTTTAGGCCTTTATTTTTACAGGGCAGCTGAAGACATGAAAGGGGAGAGAGAGGGAGAGGAGGAATGACATGCAGCAAAGGGCCGCAGGGAGGAGTCGAACCTGTGGCCGCTGCGTCGAGGAGTAACCCTCTATATACGGGCTCTACCAAGTGAGCCACCCAGGCGCCCAGCCCACCTAGCTTTTGCTGCTTTTTCAATGTTTTTGCCACTTTTTCCGATGTTTACTGGCGCCTATTCCGAATAATTTTTTCAATGTGTTTTTTCGCGTTTTCAACCTTTTTTGTTGCTTTTTTCTTACATGTCCAAGTTACTTTTTTGGGTCTTTTTGTCGACCAAACTGTAAGTGAGAAGGCTATATGAGAAATGCAATAATACAATAAAAGATGACTTTTTTTGATGAAATAAAAGCATGTCTGGCCCTGGATGTGATTCTTATTTTCCAGTTTGGCCCGTAGTGAAACTGAGTTTGACAACCTTGGTTTAACCGCGGTTAATAATCAAAATCCGTAAGGAGAAAATAAATGGGATTTTCACTTCCAGTACCACACTTTTGAGCCGTATAACATCCCCAGAGTGTTCCCTGATACAACCTGAGTCATCAGAGGGCATGTTAAACAAGATCTTATAGCTTCAAAGCCTGCAAACACACAGCAATCCCATTAGTGACACCTGGAGCAGACTGTCCTCTCTCCGACTCCTCCCTCTCCCTCGCCACCATGTGCTCACGTGGGTGTGTGCGCAACTGGGTGCCGGTGTTTGCTCTGCCTCTCATCTGTCCCGGTGATTACTTTAATCTCAGAAGGGGGGGTGCTGATACTCTGAAGCAGGACAGCAGGACTCTCTGATGCTCTCTCCGGCCGACCTCCCACCACCCCCTGGGGTACACACATGGTCTGCAGACCAGCACAATCAATCCCCCCACGCCCCTCCCCGTACAAACACAGGCACTCACACAGAGAAGCGTGCCTCGGGATGGGGGTCGCATAAATCCCAGATTGATCTAAATCCACACCCAGAGATATTATTTAAGTTGGATTTTGACCCCATTCCCTCTCGTCAATTAATGTCTATGTTGTAACCCCTCCTCTTTACTTTCTCCAGAATGGGAGCTGTGCCAGATTTAGTGTCACTCAAACTGCATGTAGGCAGCTAAGAGGCAACATAT
>CM042314.1:3823259-3835759 GCA_023566125.1 Zingel zingel | reverse complement strand
TAACTAGGGATGGTTGGGTATGTTTTGGATTTTCACAATTCTGATTGGGCTGTTCTTCACGATTCTTGATTCCATACCGTAACCCCCCGAAATGACACAGGGTCCAACATACATCGCACCTTTTCCAAAACAAGCAGGAAGACATAACAGATGTTACCCCACCACTGAAGAGGAGTGGGACAACAGCCTGCATGTGATGACTAACATATTTTGTCCCGTAGGCACTCTTTCTGATGGTCTGGTTTCTGTTGGTCTGGAAATGTTTTCTCTAGCGATGCACCAAATCCAGATTTTTGGGGTTTGGCTGAATACTGAATCCTCTGGTTGAGATTCTGCTGAGTCCTCCTCCCATCCTCAGTCCATGAACTCAGTCAACACATTAATGAAGTCAGCAGGGACTGTCCTTCCTTTGCCGTACCTGAAGTAGCTGCATTCTGGCTGCTGTCTGTAGATTCCTTCATCACAACTCGTATTCTTCCAGATGTTTGATACCAGATGTTGTAACAGCGGTGATGTTGTGTATTGTTTAGGGTCCTCGCCACCACCAGACTAATCAGCATTGCAGATTGAACATGTAGCTGGACTTGAATGGCCTTCTTTTGACTGAAAGTGCTGCCAAACATCACTTTTTCTGCTCACCAGTTCCATTTCCACTTTCTCACAGCCTACTGCATCGAACGCTCCACCTACGTTAACACCTTCCCGTAATCAACGGCGCCGTCATTACGGCGACCAGCATAGCGCGTGGAGTGCAAGCGTAGAGTTCGGTTCACTGGGAAAAAAATTCAACCCAACCCCGTCAAAAAGCCCAATATTCAGCCGAATCTGAAGCTGAATCCTGGATTTGGTGCATCCCTGGTTTTGTCTTCTGTCTCCAATAAATAGAAATAAAGAAAATTAAAACTGAAGAGGAGTGGGACGAAAGCGCATTAAAGCTTTACATTAAAAGCTGATGAAGAGGGGAGGATGGCACGAATAAAAGCTGAGGTTAGTAGTTTCTGCAGGACAGAATGTTTGTTAATGAGGAAAGGATTACTCCCACTGAGCAAACATTACTTACTCAGTGGGGGTCTCGGGGAAAAGAAGGACTCTTATAATGGATTTAAAGAAATAACTTCTGTCTAATCATTTGTGTTTCACCTCCAGCAGTCACAGAAATGATGGAAGTGATTGCACATCACTGGCGGTCATCTTCACAGTCAGTCATTTTAACAACAAGACAGCAAAAGTAATGAGCAAATTCTATCAAATATCTAGAGTCCTAGCTCATATCTGCACCTTGAGTTACTTTTCGACAACCTCAACATTAGGGTTGGGCATCGTTTGGATTTTATCAGTTCCGATTCTTCCTTTCGATTCTTTGAGGAGTGAAGTTGAAATGGGTCGCATGCTTGTTTCACAGATAAGAGAATAAAAGGGAACATTTTATTTTAGATCAATGCTTACTGTGCTTCATGGTAGCAACTAGTTTAGATTCTCTGCCCAAGCCCGAGCCGGGCATTTTACGCCGCTATGATCAGGTCGAGCCGGGCCATAATCATTACTTTATTAGCCTTATTCGGTGGGGAGAAAGCTCTGCCTCTCCAGCTCCTCCCGTAGCTCTGGGTGGATGTCCTGACCTGACTTGAGTGTGAGGTAACCTGGGCTACATCGTGTCCCCCCCCTCTGCAGCTCTGTTGTCGACCAATTAGGTGATGGAGACCAGGAAGTCTCCTATATGGTCCCAGGGCTTTGATTATGTTGCTGCCTTCATCTGTTCCCCTCACTATTAGGCTGAGGGAGCAGATAGGGTCGAGGCTTTTTTTTTTTAACGTTTCTTCATTCGGATCCATTTGCGATCCGTTCTATTCTGACTAAACTAACAGCAGTTTACATGCTTCGACCTTGTTGCATTATTCATTAAGATAATTCTAAACAGATTTCTGTAGTTCAAACAACTCTGAATTGTAGTTGAGAACGTCAGTTATAACGGCCCACGTATTAAAAAATTGTCGGGTTTAAATCGGGCTCGGGCTCATAATTACAGTTAATGTGTCGGGTCGGGCTCGGACACAACGTGCACGGGCTCGGGTAGGGTTGGGCTTGATTGTTTGGGCCCG
This sequence comes from Zingel zingel, assembly GCA_023566125.1. NCBI lineage: Eukaryota > Metazoa > Chordata > Actinopteri > Perciformes > Percidae > Zingel > Zingel zingel. The sequence continues at coordinate 3,833,660 of CM042314.1, read as the reverse complement.
ATCTAAGCTCTAGTAGCAACACAACAAGCGCTTGGAAGTACAACGGCAGCTACGGAAACCCAAACTTGCACGTGTTAAATATGGAACCAAAAAAACCGATTCCCTCGTAAGTTTTGAAACAACTGTCGATGCCCAATCCTACTCAAGATACCGTACGTGGTGGCCGGGTTGGCTCAGTGGGTAGAGCAGGCGCACATATACTGAGAGGTTTATGCCTCGACGCAGAGGTCCACGGTTCAAATCCGTGACGATTTCTTGCATGTCTCCCCCCCCCCTCTCTACCAGCTCTCCTGTCAAATTAAAGGCGGAAAAGCCCCAGAAAATAGATACTGTATATGACAACACCTTTCTTCCCTTCGGCTCTGCCTCCACACCAGAATCCATAATGAATGAGTAGCTTGCAGACAGACGCGGACTTAGCCGACTTACGGAGGAAGCCCCGGGGGGGGGGCGGCTTTGTCTGCAGGTGCACGAGCAGACGGATGACAAACAGGTTATTTCCTCAGGGAGCAGAGTAAAGGGGCCATTTAATTGGATATAGAAAATGCCTCAGAAAAGAGCTCAAAAGGTTAAGACAGAACAGAACGTGAATTATGTCTCTGTGACAAGTCAAAAACAGCCAAGCAGCGGCACATCTGACAGCATTGTGATAATATTAGACACTTGCAGACATTATGAAAAGATCCCTACAGATATAGACCTTTTAGTTAAAGAGTAAGATCCTTTTTGTTTAAAATGAAACAGCCCCAAAAGTTCACCCTCACCAAACTCCATGTAAATAATCAGGACTTTTAGCGTGTATAGAGCCAGCATATTTCCACCAGACTCCATGTAAATAATCAGTACTTTTAGCGTGTATAGAGCCAGCATATCTCCACCAGACTCCATGTAAATAATCAGTACTTTTAGCGTGTATAGAGCCAGCATATTTCCACCAGACTCCATGTAAATAATCAGTACTTTTAGCGTGTATAGAGCCAGCATATCTCCAGACTCCATGTAAATAATCAGTACTTTTAGCGTGTATAGAGCCAGCATATCTCCACCAGACTCCATGTAAATAATCAGTACTTTTAGTGTGTATAGAGCCAGCATATATCCACATGTAAATCCACTTTGAATGAAGTGTGTTTTACGATGATAAAAGTCCTGATTATTTACATGGAGTCTGGTGTAGCTTGGTGATCGTGATTTCGGGGCTGTTTCATGTTAAACTAAAAGGATCTTCCTCTTTAACTAAAAGGTCTATCTCTGTAGGGATCCTTTCATAATGTTGTCAGACACTTAGAATAATAATCTGAGTCTGTCAGCGGCAACAACAGAACTTTTAGTGGATAAAAATTGAAGGTAAATGAACACCCACACAGGTGTTTTCAGGTAACCTGGCTGATTGGACCTTTTCCAAGGACTGTGTGGATGTGTTTACACTGATTGATTGACATCTTCCTGAGTCTCTTGTGAGCTTTGCTGCACATTTAAGGGCTGGACAAATGACAGCTTTATCATTCTTCTTGGTAGAAAAGATTTGTAACCTAATACATTTCTCCATCTAAGCTTCAACATTAACAGACAACTAATCAGACTGAACAACTGAAATCACCTGTGTGGCTGTTCAGAGGCTTTAATACAGCACCTCAAAAAATTGTTGTCACTTAGGCTGCATTCACACCACTAGTCTTAAAGCTTAATTTGGATTTTTTGGTCAGATCTGATTTGTTTGGCTGTTCACATGAGCTTTTTAAAACGTGGCCTATATCAGATTCCAGTGTGAACTGTTTGCGGTTTCCAACTGACCCGCATGTGCAAAAGACCAATACCAATGACATCAGACGCAGCACGCTGTCGCACTAAAGTTAGGGAGGTTATGGAGGAAGGAAGCATTTTGGCTTTTATTTCAAAATGTTTGTGTAATGGCAGCTGTAACATTAATGAGCAGGTGCTGAGGAGGAGGAGAATGAAGAGAAAGAGAGACAAATTGGCTTTTTTGGCTTTCTGGTTTGATCCTTCTAGTTTTGACTGAATTGAAGTATCTCCCCGTACACTAATGAGGTCTAACAGCTCCCTCTCCCTCCATTGACTTGCTCCATCACTCTTCTCCATGTTGTAGGCCTAGTCAAGCTTTTAATGTTACCGTCTGTGTCTAGGGCTAACTCCCGCCGGCGCATAATTGTGACAAATGTCGATGTAGATTGACGTAAAAGTCGCATCAAATCCTCCTCGGTTGTTCACACTGTGGCCGCGTTGCGAACGACTCAGCACCTAACCCACTGGTATCAACTCGTTTACAAGTCCGTGCTAAGCAAAGCCCCGCTGTACCTACGCTCACTGGTCACTATAGCTTTACCCACCCGAAAGAGAAAGTCTCCTATATGGTCCCAGGGCTTTGATTATGTTGCTCATTTGTTACCCTCACTATTAGGCTGAGGGAGCAGATAGGGTCGAGGTTTTTTTTACGTTTCTTCATTTGGATCCATTTGCGATCTGTTCTATTCAACTAACAGCAGTTTACAGGCTTCGTCCTTGTTGCATTACCGGTACCGGTATTATTAAGATATTTCTAAACAGATTTCTGGAGTTCAAACAACTCTGAATTGTAGTTGAGAACGTCAGTTATAACGGCCCACGTATTAAAAATAGTCTTCGCTCAAGCAGTTACATCTCCTTGGTCACTCCAAAAGCCCACACCTCCTTTGGCCGCCACTCCTTCCTTATTCTGCACTTCATGTAGCATATTGTAATCTATGTATCTAACTATTTGTTGTCCTGCACGCCTGCGTTTTTCTCGGCCAGGTCGCCGTTGCAAATGAGAACCTGTTCTCAACGGCCTACCTGGTTAAATAAAATAAAAATTAAAAAAAATCAGACCTGGGTCTGATTCAGGACCACATATGGAAGTGGTCTTAATCTGATTTGAAAAAATCAGATTTGGATTTGAGCGTTCACACTACTTCTGAATAAGTCTGACCTGGTCACTTGACCCCCCAAAAAAAATCAGATTTGGGCCACTTTTGCCTGCAGTCTGAACGTAGCCTTGAACACAAAAAACATGGGAAAATAGGGTCCAGGTTGCAAAAAGAAATACCTAAGTTACCCTTTAAGACATGGGTCTCAAACTCGCGGCCCGGGGGCCAATTGAGGCCCGCGGGATGACATTTTGTGGCCCCCCCTACTTGACATCAAAGTTTATTTTCAGTGTAGCCCGGAGCGTTGTTCTGAAACGCACCTTTTTGCTGAGTTGCTTTGCCACGCTTTTATTTATTTATTTTTTATCACTTACGGGCTTCCATAGCTAGTCTCGTGACAGCTTCCTGCAGCATTTGTTGTCAACGGTTGTCAATCTAGCCAACCGTGAAGTACCTGAGAAGGTATCAACGTTAGTCACTTGGTTGAAACGTGTTCCGGAGTGACGGAAAATATATGCCGTCACCCAGTTCCAGTCATGCCTCTCTCAAAACGTGCCATGAAGAGAAAGGTTGGCGACGAGCTCAGGCAATTTCAGTGAAAGTGGGAGACGGAATATTTTTTCTATCGAGCACAGGGCCACCCCTAAATGTCTCATATGCACAGAGAAAGTTGCGGTGTACAAGGAATATAACATTAGACGTCATTACTCAACTAGACATGCTGAGGAGTATACAAAATACCAGGGAGATGAGAGAAAGAACCAGGTCGCCAGTCTTAAAAAATGTCTATTGAGGCAACAAGATTTATTTAAGAAAGCAAACAAAGAATACTTTTGTTGAATACTTGATGCGGCCCAGCCTGACCCACGCTCTACCTCGAGCGGCCCCCAGGTAAAGTGAGTTTGAGACCCTTGCTTTAAGAAAAGGTTGTTCACTTGAGGATTTCCTTCCGCAGCACGAGAAACGTAGCTCTGTGAGATCCAGTCACACGTCGGACCGGTCAAGTGTGTCCAGACGTGTGACTGGATTTCAATGACACAAATTGCTTTAGATGTGGTCATGACTTAGCCTTCTGGTCTGGACATTTCTAACACCCTGACTAATCCTGCCGTGCTGCTCCGAGTGCTAACGGTGTAATTAAATTAGAGATCAAATTGGGGAGACAGATCAAGGACACTCTTGTCATCTGTCCGTGCAGTGATCAATCACGGGCAAATGAAGTCACTAAGCACTCCAGATTACTCTGCTCGCCGGGAGTCCATAAAACGCTCAGTGGAGATAACACGGACGGTTTGTTTGCCGTACAGCTAGCAGGTTGTGACACGTTGTACAGAAACCACAGACAACGGGAAACAATGTGGACTAGGCCTGCACGATTCGGGGAAAAATATGAATCATGATTTTTTTAGCTTAGAATTGATAATCACGATTCTCTGCCATGATTTTTTTTCTCACAAAGTGTAATGTTGATTGCAAACATGAACCATGACAAAACAAATTGGCAGTACCAAACAGATTATTTTGGCGCCTAGAGCACATTGAGCATCACCACCAGCCTGTAAACACAGAGGCTTCAATGAAGAGAAGGGAGAGCATTTCAGCGCTTGGGAGCACTTTGAAAACTATTTTATACCGTCTATGTTTAAAACTCAGAGGAAATTAGTAGCGTTAGTGATGCAGCCGGCTCGTAAAATTAAATGAGAATCGAAGTCATTAAAAAATCAAGTTATTTAAAAATGTAATCGTGAACAGGGTGAATCGAGATCGCGATTTTATAACGATTAATTGTGCAGGCCTAATGTGAACTTGGCTCAGAGTGTATCAGTGATCCTTCGTAACAGATCACGGATCCGTCTCTGTGGCAGAAGCTACTTTTCTAAAGTTCTAACTGCATTAATTGATTAGTTGTCAACTATTAAATTAATCGCCAACTATTTTGACACATTTTTCACCATTTTATGACATTTTAAGGTGCTTTAAGAGAAATAGGCCGTGCAGCTGCTGAATCTGTCTTCATTTCAGATCAACAAAGGTCAGTTTAAAAGATTTTCCTCAGATTTTGAGAGGATCATCCGCTCCCCATTTCCAGGTGAGTCCCGACTGTCCTGTCTCTGACTGAACATGTCAGGTCGGCCAAAATGAAGGCCGACGGCTCCTCCGACGGACGACGGCACGAAACACAACGAACAGACTCGAGTCACCGACCTCGCCAGACTGTCTGAGGGCCGATTATCGGCTCTGTGTGTCAGCACCCATAGAGACCAAACTGGGGAGGTGGCAGTATCTCAGTCTGTAGGGAGTTGGGTTGGGAACCGAAGGGTTGCTGGTTGAAGTCCCCGTACGGACCAAAGTATGGAGGTGGACTGGTAACTTATTGTTTCTTATTGTTATATGTTTGTGTATGTGAGGGCGTAACTTTGGGTTCAACACTGGGGGGAGATTTTTGAAAAAAACAAAACTCTAAAAAGCAACAAAAACCTTGAAAAATATACAAAAAAAAGTGACAAAACATCAGAAGGCGAAAAATGACGGAAAAGGCAGCAAAAACTTCGGAAAAAAAAAACTCGGAAAAGGCAAGAAAAACTCTGAAAAAGGCAGCACAAATGTTCTAAAAAGCGATCGAAAACATTGAAAGCGCCAGAAAAAAAAGTTTAAAAAAAGTTTTGATTTACGCCTATGTATGCACCAATCACCTCTTTTCTGTTTCTGTATATTCTTATTAATGTGTAATATGTTTGTTTGTATGTAGGCACCAATCACCAACAAGGCAAACGCCACGTAGGGGTAACTATTGTTCTATTCAATAACCTGTCAAAGTTTCTCTGTGTGAGTTAATGACAAACATTCAGTCATTGCTCATTACTGCTGGAGTGAGTTCTGTTCCCTGCAGGAGCACGTGTTAGGTTACCAGCGATCACTATGTTAATCCATACACAGTAGGCTTTCCCTCTCACGAGACCAGAGCTAATCTCCCAGTGGGTGCCCAGCTCACTTCCTTAGTTCAAACTAATGTCGATATTAAACTGGGTTGCCGTGCCAGGGACAGAATCTATGAATTGATTGATGCGATGTGAAGGCTGGTTCAACCAGCTAAAGGTTGGATTGGTCTTGTGGTAATAATAACTGTGTCACATGAACTGTCAGGGGTTTTCCTGCATAGAGAAATGTGTGGCGCCCCCCCCCCCCCAGAGAGTTTTTAGCCAGCCCCAAACAGAGCTGTAATCAGGCCTTAAAAGAGCGGCCCATCAAGGACCGAGCCCGACAGAATTCGGCACGAGCCCGACAAGTACATTTTGATTGACAGATTGTTAAAGTGCTCATATTATGCTCATTTTCAGGTTCATAATTGTATTTAGAGGTTGTATCAGAATAGGTTTACATGGTTTAATTTTCAAAAAAACACCATATTTTTGTTGTACTGCTCATTGCTGCAGCTCCTCTTTTCACTCTGTGTTCAGGTCTCTGTTTTAGCTCCAGAGTGAGACCTCTCACTGCTGTAACATCTTTGTTGGGAGTCGCACATGCTCAGTAGCTAGGTAAGATCACATGCTCAGTAGCTAGGTAAGATCACATGCTCAGTAGCTAGGTAAGACCACATGCTCAGTAGCTAGGTAAGACCACATGCTCAGTAGCTAGGTAAGACCACATGCTCAGTAGCTAGGTAAGACCACATGCTCAGTAGCTAGGTAAGATCACATGCTCAGTAGCTAGGTAAGACCACATGCTCAGTAGCTAGGTAAGACCACATGCTCAGTAGCTAGGTAAGATCACATGCTCAGTAGCTAGGTAAGACCACATGCTCAGTAGCTAGGTAAGGACTATATACAGCTAGCTGTTTCTGCAACTTCAGTAGTACAAGGCAGGATTATGGGCACTTTAAAAGCCCGAAACCGTTTACAGCCCGACATTATTCAAATGTGCGAACACACACAGCTCTTTTGCCTTTTGTCAGAAAGGAGTCATTTACTTACTACGTACTTTAACAGAATGCTGCATCTTTTGCATTTCACATTTAACCCACTGGCTCATTATTCTCATTATGCACATGGTCAAAAGCTTTCCACACCTCAGACTTTGCTTTCTTTGCCGCTGCAACCAAAACATAATCGCCAGAGGCCAGCCTCCGTTTCACCTCCTTAGCATCCATTTTCGCACTAATCGAAACGCATCACCTGACCGCTCATTTACCACGCAACCCAGAGCCCGAGCCCGAGCCCGAGCCCGTGCCTGAACCTGTGCCCGTGCCCGGGCCAGTGTAAAATGATAGAAATCCCGTCGGGTTCGGGCAAAGATCTTCAGCTCTAGCCCCAAAGAAACATCACCAGCACCAAAATGGTCAGAATTGTTAATAAAAATAGCAATTCTAATGTATGTGTACGGGCGTCTCGGTTCGGTACCTGAATTTACACGGAGAATACACGGTATAAAAATAAATAAAACTTGCGTGGAAAAGAATTAATGTAATGCGGAACTACTGTTACATACGCGTTTCTTAGGGACACCTAATCTGTAGCCCCGCCTTAGCTCTGAAGCTCCCGAGCTCCGCCTACATGTCAAGTCGGTCCAGTGAGTCCACACGAACAAACTAGTCCCTTCATATACAACCAAACACGGCTGTACTGTAGCTGGATCCCTTCTCGCCTCGACCACAAATGGCTTCCAGGCCCATTTGCTTCGCTGTTTGCTCCAGTATTAGCTGTTAGCTACGATGTTAGCTCTTAGCTCCGTTATTAGCTGTTAGCTCTGCCGTTAGCTCTTAGCTCCGCCGTTAGCTGTTAGCTCCGCCGTTAGCATGTGAAGCTAACACCAAAACTCGTCAACTGCTCTGTGTAACCGAAGCTGCTCTTTTAACACCCCTGCTCTGTGCACACACATATGAGAGCAGAGCTTGTCTCCCATATCACACTACTAACACAAATTCCTTGTGTGTGTAAACGTACATGGCAATAAAGCTTTTTCTGATTCTGATTCTGATTCTACTAGCTGATTGTCTTATTTTGTTTAAAAGTTCCAGATGGAGTCTGGAGATGATGTGGGGTAGCCTACTTATTGTTTACGGTTTACATCTTACTTTATATGCTTCAGGCTGTTGCAGTTAGCTCAGGGGAGAGACTGGAGGACACTAGGTGGTACAGCCTGAGACAGATAGCTCAGGGGACAGACTGGAGGACACTAGGTGGTACAGCCTGAGACATGCACAATAAAAAAAATTGCCTTCTGCATTTTGGTTTTGCTTTTCCCTCCATTGTACCGAACCGTGATGTCTGAACAGAGGTATGAACCGAACCGTGACTTCAAAAGAAATAACACATAAATGCGTATAGATTTCTGTCAAATACGGTAACAGAGACTCATTGCCTTTACTGTACGTGGACCCAAAATGCTCACTGCCGTGCGTAGTCCCCCCCTCTCCCTAAAAGGCCCATCCTGAGTCAGGAGGAACCCTGTCTGCTGGTGCAGATCTGCTGTCTTTACTGTAGCCGGTTGCATGATATTTCTGCCTCCGTTTGAGATCGATCACCTGTGAAAGTTTCTGCTTGAGTTTTGTAACTCCTGTTTGCTACAGGCTTGTTTCCACGGCTACGACCTCTGTCAGGATTAACTGGGATTACGAAGAGTGTAATGCTGTTTCTTATCAGGTCGCTAAAATCATCACTGATGGCTCTGCTTACAGTAGGTACAGAGGGATAACACACATCAGGTCAAAAGTTGACTTTTTGTGTCTGGTTTTTTTGTGATTTTGAGTGTCGGAGAAGATGTTGAAGACTGAAAAGACAAACTGACAACTTGTCACTTATCAAGTAGGCAAGATGGCAGAAAAGACTCCTGCACTTTTGGGAGTTAACACCTGCACAGTAATGCAGAAGGTAATGTGGAAAACAGACCAATCTACGAACATTTCTGCAGCCAGCCGATTCAAACAGATGCAGTTTGCTCCATTCATCACCGGGGGAAATGGCTACTGACTTTAAAATGTTACCTGCCAAAGTTTTGGCAGGTTGGCGGGTGTCTATCTGATATCTGGGAATGGAAACTAAAGATCTTTGAGTTGTTGACAAAACAAGACATTTGAGGATGTCATCTTGGGCTTTTTGGAGAAACACTGATCCACATCACTCACACACACACACACACACACACACACACACACACACACACACACACACACACACAGAGAGACACAGACACACACACACACACACACACACAGACACACAGTCACACACACACACACACACACACACAGACACACAGTCACACATGCACAGACACACACGCACACACAGTCTCTCACACACACAGTCTCACACACACACATACACAGACACACAGTCACACAGAGAGACACAGTCACACACACACACACACAGTCACACATGCACAGACACACACACACACACACACACACACACACACAGACAGACACACACACATACAGAAACACACATACACAGACACACACACACACACACACACACACACACACACACACACAGAGAGACACAGTCACACATGCACAGACACACACACACACAGTCACACATGCACAGACACACACACAGTCACACACACACACACACACACACACACAGACACACACACAGTCACACACACACACACACACACAGAGACACACAGTCACACAGACACACACACACACAGAGACACACACACACCACGATGTTGAACCCACAGTTACGCCCGGGCTTCAAGCCGATTATGAAGTAAGCTGATATTTATGAAAGTAAACAGTGTTCCTAATATACAGTCTTGTGGAATAACACGAGGGATTACAGGCATCCAGAGAAACGTGTGCACCTTAACAAGCACAACAAAAACAAAGGAAGGGAAACACCAGAGCAGACGGCTACACTACTCCGCACAAAACAGCCCAAATTAGGATCATCATGTGAAGCAGCCGGCAGGTAAACGCTCTGTTCTACGGCTGCAATCTGTCGATTATTTCCTCGATTAATCGGCGAGTTGACTGGTCTCTAAATGTCAGAAAATGGTCCATCTATTCCCTCTATAAAGACTTGGGGGCTGCAAAGTTGGAAACTTTTCATGGGAATTAACAGGAATCGCACAACATTCAAGCTAACATTTGCGAACAAAGTTTTGCTAGACAAAATGGATCACGCCATCTAACAACAAATGATCAATACTGCACAAGTTGTAACAGTGCTTATGTGCAGTGTTGGGGAAGTTACTTTTAAAAAGTAGTGTTTTCTCGTTACTTCTTAAAAAAGTAATCTGTTACTTTACTTAGTTACCCCCTATGGAAAGTAACATTTTACTTTACTCGTTACTTTTAAAAGCAGGCGTCTCTGGCAGAGACTGAAGTTAATTATACTAAAACTATCTTTGACCATGAAGCCGATCTCTGGAGTATCAGTGACGTGTCTGAGCTCCACTGCAGGCTGGATTCTCTCCTCACGGAGGGACGGCTGATTCATTATAAACCAGTCCAGCGTGGGTTGAATGCCCATCAGCAGGT
>CM042314.1:3810759-3815759 GCA_023566125.1 Zingel zingel | reverse complement strand
CCGCCCACTTGGCGCGCACAGATTCTACTCTGCCGCGCAGCGTTCACCCAGAGTGCTGAACTTCTAGCGGTAGTCACCATGCGGCAGGAACTACTTTTGTCACTTTTTTTTTGGACATTTGTCGATTTCTTCTGCATTTTATTTCAAGTTTTAGTTTTTTTTCCAACGTTTTTGAAGCTTTTTTCACAACATTTTTGTCACTTTTTTTCAACCTTTTTATAATTTTTTTTTCAAATGCTATAAAATTGAATAAATACCCAAATTCAATGAAAGTAGTGAACTCTTCATTTATTTAACTTGTTGTATATATATATATATATATATATATATATATATATATATATATATATATATATATATAAGAGCGTTGTATGGAACCATCCACATTACCTTTTTTTGACAATTTGGTTGAAAGAAAGCCAAATTTCTGATATAGAAACATTTTGAAAATGGGTCAAATTTGACCCGAGGACAACAGGAGGGATAAAATAATCACAGAAAGACAGATTGAGAGAGATAGAGATAGGCAGTCGTGTTACTTTACTATCAATATTTCCATAATCATACGTCAAAACCAGGACTTTTGATGTCCATCTAAAGGAGCTGAGCAAATATATGAGCTACTGGAAATCTACATACAGTGATGAAGAAACACGAGACTTTTATTAGTGTACAATGATTTTGCCTTGATGATGTTGTGATATGACAAGGTAACTTATAAATTACCTTAAAGGGAAGGCTTTTTAAATAGCAGAACAGAATACCAACATATAGTAAATATTGTTAAATGGTAATCTTCTCCATCAGGAAGATGGATTAGTTGAATTAGTGACTTTTTAAAATCAATTCTTAAAACTTTTTAGCATCCTTTTCATTGTTTTTTTCACATGATTTCATTTTGTTTATTGAATTGTCATTTTGCTGTCACACACACACACACACACACACACACACACACACACACACACACACACACACACACACACACACACACACACACACACACACACACACACACACACACACACACACACACACACACACACACACACACACACACACACACACACACACACACACACACACACACACACACACACACACACACACACACACACACACACACACACACACACACACGGCAAACTGTGTTTTACTGAACCAATAATAGCCTTTTATTAAATATCCGTTTTCTGTCAGACAGGAAATACAGAATGATGTCTGAGGCAGTTACTTAGCTTATAATCTTTATCTGAAAGGGTAAAACTTTGGTCTTTTTTTTTTTTAACTCGGACCATATTTTCTCATGTTTTTATGTAAAAGTGACTGATGGGAGCAACAATCTTTGAAATTGGTCCAAAAGAAACAAGCTGCAATGTAACGTTAACGAGCAGTTACCTTCAATCTCTGTCCACTAAAAGTTCTGTTGTTGTCGCTGACAGACTCGGATTATTATTCTAAGTGTCTGACAACATTATAGTTAAAGAGTAAGATCCTTTTAGTTTAACATGAAACAGCCCCAAAATCACCATCACCAAACTACACCAGACTCCATGTAAATTATCAGGACTTTTATCATCGTAAAACACACTTCATTCAAAGTGGACAGAAACTAAATCAAACTATCAAAAGCCGTCTTGGTTCATCTTTCCACTGTTCCAACAATCACCACTCTGGTTTGGTTGAAATAATCCCTTAATTCACCCATTTACATGTGGAAATATGCTGGCTCTATACACGCCAAAAGTACTGATTATTTACATGGAGTCTGGTGGAAATATGCTGGCTCTATACATGCTAAAAGTACTGATTATTTACATGGAGTCTGGTGGAAATATGCTGGCTCTATACACGCTAAAAGTCCTGATTATTTACATGGAGTCTGGTGGAGATATGCTAGCTCTATACACGCTAAAAGTCCTGATTATTTACATGGAGTCTGGTGGAAATATGCTGGCTCTATACACGCTAAAAGTACTGATTATTTACATGGAGTCTGGTGGGGTTACTGAGTTACTGAATGATACAAATAATATAAAAAATAAAAGCTACTCTTTAACATAAAAGTTTAATTCATTTATCAAGCTAACAAAACAAATATGCAAATCAAACAACGTCTGATACTGATTGGTCATACAACCTCATGACATTAAAATCCAAATCATTCAGATTTAGATGAATTCACAGATTGTCGATCGTCACATCCGTTAAAATACTAAACAGGATAGCGATGGCCAAAATGCCAAACACGAGGCTGTTAAACAGCAATGGGTGACGTCACTGCTGCTATGTCGGTTATTTTTACAGACAATGTTATTACGCTAATTTTCTTTTAAAATATCAGTGCCCTTGGATTAGCCGAAGCGGAATATTAAGAGTATAAGTACAGGAAGACTGGAAGGAAGACTGTGGCGTTTCAGTCATCAAAGTCGGGGATATCGTCGTAGGAGTAGCCCCGGTAACCCCTTGATGCATAGTAAGCTATCCGTAGGTGGTAAATTCCAGGCAGGAAGACAAGGATCCCAATGATAAGGACGGGTACGGTTCGGTCCGAGTGCTGAGGAAGAAGAAAGAGAGAAAATCATTTCAGAGAGGCATCCATTTTAGTGTCTGACAACATTATGGAAAGGATCCCTACAGAGACAGACCTTTTTGTTAAAGAGTACAGACTGATCTCATGAAATGGCGTATGTATGCACACCAATTCGTACGCCATTACTGGCGTGTTACCAAGACGCATACTCGCTTTTTAGCGTGTTTATCAACGCCGTTTGGCCTCCGTTGACTTACATTACCTTGCGTTTGCGTGTGAATTGACGCCATGGTGAGTGGTATTAAAGGGCGAGTCACGTTTCCTAAACCCAACCGTAGCTTTCTTCTTTTCCTAAACCCAACCCGCCCGCTGTTTAGTATACGGCGCTCAAAATGCGTAAAGATAAGTGGCGTGTAGGTCATGTTGAAGATTAAGATCCTTTTAGTTTAACATGAAACAGCCCTGAAATCACCGTCTCCAAACCCACCAGACTCCATGTAAATAATCAGGACTTTTAGCGTGTATAGAGCCAGCATATCTCCACCAGACTCCATGTAAATAATCAGTACTTTTAGCGTGTATAGAGCCAGCATATCTCCAGACTCCATGTAAATAATCAGGACTTTTAGCGTGTATAGAGCCAGCATATTTCCACCAGACTCCATGTAAATAATCAGTACTTTTAGCGTGTATAGAGCCAGCATATCTCCACCAGACTCCATGTAAATAATCAGGACTTTTAGCGTGTATAGAGCCAGCGTATTTCCACCAGACTCCATGTAAATAATCAGTACTTTTAGCGTGTATAGAGCCAGCATATATCCACCAGACTCCATGTAAATAATCAGGACTTTTAGCGTGTATAGAGCCAGCGTATTTCCACCAGACTCCATGTAAATAATCAGTACTTTTAGCGTGTATAGAGCCAGCATATCTCCACCAGACTCCATGTAAATAATCAGGACTTTTAGCGTGTATAGAGCCAGCGTATCTCGACCAGACTCCATGTAAATAATCAGTACTTTTAGTGTGTATAGAGCCAGCATATTTCCACCAGACTCCATGTAAATAATCAGGACTTTTAGCGTGTATAGAGCCAGCATATCTCCACCAGACTCCATTTAAATAATCAGTACTTTTAGCGTGTATAGAGCCAGCATATCTCCACCAGACTCCATGTAAATAATCAGGACTTTTAGCGTGTATAGAGCCAGCATATCTCCAGACTCCATGTAAATAATCAGGACTTTTAGCGTGTATAGAGCCAGCATATCTCCACCAGACTCCATGTAAATAATCAGTACTTTTAGCGTGTATAGAGCCAGCATATCTCCACCAGACTCCATGTAAATAATCAGTACTTTTAGCGTGTATAGAGCCAGCATATCTCCACCAGACTCCATGTAAATAATCAGGACTTTTAGCGTGTATAGAGCCAGCATATTTCCACCAGACTCCATGTAAATAATCAGTACTTTTAGCATGTATAGAGCCAGCGTATCTCGACCAGACTCCATGTAAATAATCAGTACTTTTAGTGTGTATAGAGCCAGCATATTTCCACCAGACTCCATGTAAATAATCAGGACTTTTAGCGTGTATAGAGCCAGCATATCTCCACCAGACTCCATTTAAATAATCAGTACTTTTAGCGTGTATAGAGCCAGCATATCTCCACCAGACTCCATGTAAATAATCAGTACTTTTAGCGTGTATAGAGCCAGCATATCTCCAGACTCCATGTAAATAATCAGGACTTTTAGCGTGTATAGAGCCAGCATATCTCCACCAGACTCCATGTAAATAATCAGTACTTTTAGCGTGTATAGAGCCAGCATATCTCCACCAGACTCCATGTAAATAATCAGTACTTTTAGCGTGTATAGAGCCAGCATATCTCCACCAGACTCCATGTAAATAATCAGGACTTTTAGCGTGTATAGAGCCAGCATATTTCCACCAGACTCCATGTAAATAATCAGTACTTTTAGCATGTATAGAGCCAGCGTATCTCGACCAGACTCCATGTAAATAATCAGTACTTTTAGTGTGTATAGAGCCAGCATATTTCCACCAGACTCCATGTAAATAATCAGGACTTTTAGCGTGTATAGAGCCAGCATATCTCCACCAGACTCCATGTAAATAATCAGGACTTTTAGCGTGTATAGAGCCAGCATATTTCCACCAGACTCCATGTAAATAATCAGGACTTTCAGCGTGTATAGAGCCAGCATATTTCCACCAGACTCCATGTAAATAATCAGTACTTTTAGCATGTATAGAGCCAGCATATTTCCACCAGACTCCATGTAAATAATCTGTACTTTTAGCGTGTATAGAGCCAGCATATCTCCACCAGACTCCATGTAAATAATCAGTACTTTTAGCGTGTATAGAGCCAGCATATTTCCACATGTAAATGGGTGAATTAAGGGATTATTTCAACCAAACCAGAGTGGTGATT
>CM042314.1:3800759-3805759 GCA_023566125.1 Zingel zingel | reverse complement strand
CACACACACACATGTACACGCACACACACACACACACACACACACACAGAGACACACACACACACACACACACACATGTACACGCACACACACACACACACACACACACACACACACACACACACACACACACACACACACACACACACACACACACACACACACATAGATCCCCTGAAATGAATAATGAATGCTGCTGCAGGTGTACTGTGGTATTTCTCACATTGCCTGCTGGTCTGAGGAGAATTAGACAGTCGAGTAGACAAATATAGACTCGCTTCCTAAAGCTACGCAACGCTGGATCGTTGTGATTCTTTCTGACAGTACAGTCAAGGATAAAGGCCCTCAGGCAGTATTAAATAATCCAAATACACTGCTCTGTTGAGGAGTTACAACACAGTAAATGCATATTCTTATTAGATGTGCTGGCAGCATCATGTTGCCTTTAAAGTTATTAAAAACCTTGACTGCAAGTGGCATTGTTTTAGTTTAAGGTCGTACGGTCGCTCTCTGGAGGAAAATTAGCCCTTAAATCGTTCTTCTGTGTTCCATATTTCTTCTTGTTTCCCACTGCATGCGGTATGAATCATTGTTCTGTTTCTTGTGTTCAATTTTCTGCAAATATATCCGAGCCTCGGTGCTCGGGAGGCTGATCACTGGCATGTGTTTTGGGAATGCCCAAAGATTAAACCATTTTGGGCAGAATTTCACAAGATCTTAAATACTATACTCAACAATAAAGTACCTTTACAGTTTTCCTCTCTTTTTTGGGGGAATTGTGAGTTCTTGGCTAGAACTGCTGATAAGTATTTATATGCCATTCTTACATCTGCCTGCAAAAACGCATTTACAAGACGTTGGCTGCTTCCCGATCCTCCCACAGTCTCAGAATGGATAATATTGTAAATGGGATGTATGTAATGGAAGCAATTACCTTTTCCATTCGTCTGAAGAAAAGTAAATTTGTTAGTCTGTGGTCCAAATAGGTCAAATATGTAAAGCCCTTAAGATCAGACTTTGTAGAGGTGCTGAATTACTGATCCTGTGCTTTTTATTTATTTTTTATTTTTTTTTCTCATCTCTCTTATGTCCCGAACAATGTAGTTATTTGTACATTTAGTAATGCACCATTTTTTTTATTATTTTTTTTCTCTCCCTAATTGTTCAAAGTATGTATGTATACGTTCTGTTAAAAAAACAAACAGCAAATGGACAGATACTATTACTACTTGTATACTGTAATTCTATTTTGCTGATTGAAAATAAAGAATAAAAAAAAATATATATATATATATATATGTATATATATATATATATATATATATATATATATATATATATATACAGTGCCTTGCGAAAGTATTCGGCCCCCTTGAACTTTTCGACCTTTTGCCACATTTCAGGCTTCAAACATAAAGATATAAAACTGTAATGTTTTGTGAAGAATCAACAACAAGTGGGACACAATCATAAAGTGGAACGAAAGTTATTGGATATTTCAAACTGTTTTAACAGATAAAAAACTGAAAAATTGGGCGTGCAAAATGATTCAGAATCCACCTGTGTGTAATCAAGTCTCCGTATGAATGCACCTGCTCTGTGATAGTCTCAGAGGTCCGTTTAAAGAGCAGAGAGCATCATGAAGAACAAGGAACACACCAGGCAGGTCCCAGATACTGTTGTGGAGAAGTTTAAAGCCGGATTTGGATACAAAAAGATTCCCCAAGCTTTAAACATCCCAAGGAGCACTGTGCAAGCGATAATATTGAAATGGAAGGAGTATCAGACCACTGCAAATCTACGAAGACCCGGCCGTCCCTCTAAACTTTCAGCTCATACAAGGAGAAGACTGATCAGAGATGCAGCCAAGAGGCCCATGATCACTCTGGATGAACTGCAGAGATCTACAGCTGAGGTGGGAGACTCTGTCCATAGGACAACAATCAGTCGTATACTGGACAAATCTGGCCTTTATGGAAGAGTGGCAAGAAGAAAGCCATTTCTTAAAGATATCCATAAAAAGTGTCGTTTAAAGTTTGCCACAAGCCACCTGGGAGACACACCAAACATGTGGAAGAAGGTGCTCTGGTCAGATGAAACCAAAATCAAACTTTTTGGCAACAATGCAAAACGTTATGTTTGGCGTAAAAGCAACACAGCTCATCACCCTGAACACACCATCCCCACTGTCAAACATGGTGGTGGCAGCATCATGGTTTGGGCCTGCTTTTCTTCAGCAGGGACAGGGAAGATGGTTCAAATTGATGGGAAGATGGATGGAGCCAAATACAGGACCATTCTGGAAGAAAACCTGATGGAGTCTGCAAAAGACCTGAGACTGGGACGGAGATTTGTCCTCCAACAAGACAATGATCCAAAACATAAAGCAAAATCTACAATGGAATGGTTCACAAATAAACATATCCAGGTGTTAGAATGGCCAAGTCAAAGTCCAGACCTGAATCCAATCCAGAATCTGTGGAAAGAACTGAGAACTGCTGTTCACAAACGCTCTCCATCCAACCTCACTGAGCTCCAGCTGTTTTGCAAGGAGGAATGGGCAAAAATGTCAGTCTCTCGATGTGCAGAACTGATAGAGACATACCCCAAGCGACTTACAGCTGTAATCGCAGCAAAAGGTGGCGCTACAAAGTATTAACTTAAAGGGGCTGAATAATTTTTAACGCCCAATTTTGGCCGAATACTTTCGCAAGGCACTGTATATAGGCTAATATATATATATATATATATATATATATATATATATATATATATATATATATAGGCTAATTCTAACCCTAACTATGTGTGTGTGATGCTATATATATATATATATATATATATATATATATATATATATATATATATATATATATATATATATATATATATATATATATAGCCTCTGCAAGACATAATCTCTATAAATCTACCCTGAATACAACTGGGTTTCATCTTTGTTTTACGGGGGATTAAACATAATTTCTTTTACTGGCCACTTTCAAATGTACGACAGAGCATTAGGGCCACATCCTAAGGGCCTACGAAGTTGTCGGTTACATGGACTGAACGTTTAGTGTGTGTGTGTGTGTGTGTGTGTGTGTGTGTGTGTGTGTTCTTGTTTAACTACAGTCATGGGGTCCAAAACCCAGGAATAAAGTATACTTGTGGGGTCCGGATAGCTTTGTGGGGCCAAAATGCTGGACCCCACAAGGTTGAAGGGCTGTTTGAGGGTTAAGACTTGGTTTTAGGATTAGGGTTAGAATTAGGTTATGGTTAGGGTGAGGGTAAGGGTTAAGGTTAGGCATCTAGTGGTGATGGTTAAGGTTAGGGTAAGGGGCTAGGGAATGCATTATGTCAATGACGGGTCCCCACAAAGATAGTGAGACACACTATGTGTGTGTGTGTGTGTGTGTGTGTGTGTGTGTGTGTGTGTGTGTGTGTGTGTGTGTGTGTGTGTGTGTGTGTGTGTGTTGGTATTGATGTTGATAATGACAATCTGTTCTTGTTTATATGTTGATTATGAAATGTTTTTAAATGTTTACATTTAGAGTCAATTTTACTTGTATTGGGCTAAACCTGTATGTACTGTTATAATCATTTTATCTCTTTAGGTGTGACGTTGTACAATCTGTCCAGGGACAGCAGATGTAAAATAGCCTTTTGGCTAATTCTGGCACATTTTACATTTTTAATATGTATTATTAGTGTGCATTGTCCCTGTTAAATAAACCTGAAATAATTAAAATCAAAGGAAAAAAAGAAGGAAGATATTTTTTTAATTGATTTTGCATTTTGAGAATAATGTCGAAATGTCGAGAATAATTATGTCATGTAGGCAGCGTCATAGATATGGGTTACATCATATCTATGATGATGTCATGTAGGCAACATCATAGATATGGGTTACATCATATCTATGATGATGTCATGTAGGCAGCATCATAGATATGGGTTACATCATATCTATGATGATGTCATGTAGGCAACGTCATAGATATGGGTTACATCATATCTATGATGATGTCATGTAGGCAACGTCATAGATATGGGTTACATCATATCTATGATGATGTCATGTAGGCAGCGTCATAGATATGGGTTACATCATATCTATGATGATGTCATGTAGGCAACATCATAGATATGGGTTACATCATATCTATGATGATGTCATGTAGGCAGCATCATAGATATGGGTTACATCATATCTATGATGATGTCATGTAGGCAACGTCATAGATATGGGTTACATCATATCTATGATGATGTCATGTAGGCAACGTCATAGATATGGGTTACATCATATCTATGATGATGTCATGTAGGCAGCGTCATAGATATGGGTTACATCATATCTATGATGATGTCATGTAGGCAGCGTCATAGATATGGGTTACATCATATCTATGATGATGTCATGTAGGCAACGTCATAGATATGGGTTACATCATATCTATGATGATGTCATGTAGGCAGCGTCATAGATATGGGTTACATCATATCTATGATGATGTCATGTAGGCAGCGTCATAGATATGGGTTACATCATATCTATGATGATGTCATGTAGGCAGCGTCATAGATATGGGTTACATCATATCTATGATGATGTCATGTAGGCAGCGTCATAGATATGGGTTACATCATATCTATGATGATGTCATGTAGGCAGCGACATAGATATGGGTTACATCATATCTATGATGATGTCATGTAGGCAGCATCATAGATATGGGTTACATCATATCTATGATGATGTCATGTAGGCAACATCATAGATATGGGTTACATCATATCTATGTTGATGTCATGTAGGCAACATCATAGATATGGGTTACATCATATCTATGTTGATGTCATGTAGGCAACATCATAGATATGGGTTACATCCTTGGAGTGCCGCTCTGTTATGTCTCGTCAAGTTTGTTAAGTGTAGTCACTCATGTCTTGTCTTGTGGTGCGCTTCCTGTTTTATTTTGTATTAATTTTCCCTCTCG
>CM042314.1:3765759-3788259 GCA_023566125.1 Zingel zingel | reverse complement strand
GTAGCAACAGTAACTAAGGAGGGCAGGGCTTAGCGAAGGGTCAATTGGAAAACAAACGGTACACATCGCAGCAGCCTTGGGTAACGCCTTCATATCTGAAACTGGAAAGAATCCTTCAACACACTAAACCGAGGATTGGTCCACAGTGGGAAGAAGAAATGATTCAGCCTTCAAAAAAAGGAAAGACGAAAAATCAATGTCGCCTCCCGTGTCTATTCCTGTGTGCTGGTGGGTGTTAGTGTCTCTACTGCGTCTCTCTATCACAGCTTAATGTCCAAAGCACAGGCCTGAATAATGAAGTCCCCTGGTGAAATTACAATGCTAGGTAAATTGTGCACACACACACACACACACACACACACACATGCAGACAGACACACACACACACACACACACACACACACACACACACACACACACACGGACAGAGAGAGACACACACAAACAAACACACACACACACACACACACATGCAGACAGACACACACACACACACACACACACACACACACACACACACACGGACAGAGAGAGACACACACAAACAAACACACACACACACACACACACACACACACACACACACAGACACACACACACACACACACACGGACAGACAGACAAATTGCAGTTGGCTGTTCGGCCTCAGGCATCAACAAATGTGTGTATTGACTGAGTTGTTCAACAGACTGTTATATAAACACACTGAATATATCCAAAGACAAATACACTCAATGATATGATATAACACATGTAAGAACTACAGTGCCTTGCGAAAGTATTCGGCCCCCTTGAACTTTTCGACCTTTTGCCACATTTCAGGCTTCAAACATAAAGATATAAAACTGTAATGTTTTGTGAAGAATCAACAACAAGTGGGACACAATCATGAAGTGGAACGAAATTTATTGGATATTTCAAACTTTTTTAACAGATAAAAAACTGAAAAATTGGGCGTGCAAAATTATTCAGCCCCTTTACTTTCAGTGCAGCAAACTCTCTCCAGAAGTTCAGTGAGGATCTCTGAATGATCCAATGTTGACCTAAATGACTAATGATGAAAAATAGAATCCACCTGTGTGTAATCAAGTCTCCGTATAAATGCACCTGCTCTGTGATAGTCTCAGAGGTCCGTTTAAAGAGCAGAGAGCATCATGAAGAACAAGGACCACACCAGGCAGGTCCCAGATACTGTTGTGGAGAAGTTTAAAGCAGGATTTGGATACAAAAAGATTTCCCAAGCTTTAAACATCCCAAGGAGCACTGTGCAAGCGATAATATTGAAATGCAAGGAGTATCAGACCACTGCAAATCTACGAAGACCCGGCCGTCCCTCTAAACTTTCAGCTCATACAAGGAGAAGACTGATCAGAGATGCAGCCAAGAGGCCCATGATCACTCTGGATGAACTGCAGAGATCTACAGCTGAGGTGGGAGACTCTGTCCGTAGGACAACAATCAGTCGCATACTGCACAAATCTGGCCTTTATGGAAGAGTGGCAAGAAGAAAGCCATTTCTTAAAGATATCCACAAAAGGTGTTGTTTAAAGTTTGCCACAAGCCACCTGGGAGACACACCAAACATGTGGAAGAAGGTGCTCTGGTCAGATGAAACCAAAATCAAACTTTTTGGCAACAATGCAAAACGTTATGTTTGGCGTAAAAGCAACACAGCTCATCACCCTGAACACACCATCCCCACTGTCAAACATGGTGGTGGCAGCATCATGGTTTGGGCCTGCTTTTCTTCAGCAGGGACAGGGAAGATGGTTCAAATTGATGGGAAGATGGATGGAGCCAAATACAGGACCATTCTGGAAGAAAACCTGATGGAGTCTGCAAAAGACCTGAGACTGGGACGGAGATTTGTCTTCCAACAAGACAATGATCCAAAACATAAAGCAAAATCTACAATGGAATGGTTCACAAATAAACATATCCAGGTGTTAGAACGGCCAAGTCAAAGTCCAGACCTGAATCCAATCGAGAATCTGTGGAAAGAACTGAGAACTGCTGTTCACAAACGCTCTCCATCCAACCTCACTGAGCTCCAGCTGTTTTGCAAGGAGGAATGGGCAAAAATTTCAGTCTCTCGATGTGCAAAACTGATCGAAAAGTTCAAGGGGGCAGAATACTTTCGCAAGGCACTGTATATACTATATATATATATATATATATATATATATATATATATATATATATATATATATATATATATATATATATATATATATGAACTTTTTGACCTTTTGTCACATTTCAGGCTTCAAAGATATAAAACTGTAATTTTTGTGAAGAATCAACAACAAGTGGGACACAATCATGAAGTGGAACGAAAGTTATTGGATATTTCAAACTTTTTTAACAGATAAAAAACTGAAAAATTGGGCGTGCAAAATTATTCAGCCCCCTTAAGTTAATACTTTGTAGCGCCACCTTTTGCTGCGATTACAGCTGTAAGTCTCTTGGGGTATGTCTCTATCAGTTCTGCACATCGAGAGACTGACATTTTTGCCCATTCCTCCTTGCAAAACAGCTGGAGCTCAGTGAGGTTGGATGGAGAGCGTTTGGGAACAGCAGTTTTCAGTTCTTTCCACATATTCTCGATTGGATTCAGGTCTGGACTTTGACTTGGCCATTCTAACACCTGGATATGTTTATTTGTGAACCATTCCATTGTAGATTTTGCTTTATGTTTTGGATCATTGTCTTGTTGTACAGGGCACAAACATAATTTGGTCCGTTTCCATGTAGTTACATAGTCACTAATATGGTCATAACCACTACAGTGCTCAATTACCTATTTTTGAGGGTGAAATAAAATACCAATTTTCGCGGCGAAGGCTTGAACGGTCTTCTGGAAGACATCCACCAGACCAGCGGGCGCTCGTTGAATTGTTGTCGGCTGCGTGGAGCCAGGAGGGCGGGGAGGAGGCAGAAGCAGGGACGCCGGCCGGACCTGCTAGCCCGGCTAAGGAAACCACAACGATCGACACGGACAAGACTCCTACTCACCAACGCCAGATGGATTGCACACAAAATGGATATTTATGCTACAAATACACACAGAACTGCTGCTTGATGATGATTACCGAAGCCTGGCTGGACACACTCACTCATCAGACGGCAGCTAGCAGCTAACAGCTAGCAGCTAACAGGGTAGGTGAATTTAAACATGTCTGAGTTGAAAACGCATCTTGTTGTCATGTAAGGGCCCTGTTCATGTTGCACAGACATTTTAGTTGCATTTTGTGTCTGTTAAGAGGCACAAAGGCACTCTTTATGATATGCCCCCAAAACTGCCGTTTTAGCTAACTGGGAGCTCTCGGCATTAGCTGCAGTAGCTCGATGTTGCTAGCACCGATTCGGCTCGTTTTTTTGCTATAGACAGTACTCAAAAAAGTATAGCGATCAAGATTAACGTAAAAATTGCCCGGAGTTCTCCTTTAATGACACCTAGGCCTATTCCTTCCATGGACACTGTTCTGATATTTAAAACTAAAAGATTTTTGCAAAAAACATTTCTTGTCTCAGACACAGATATGAGCCAACTTTTTCTCCAGTTCGTAGTGAGTGACGCTGAAACATTTATGAATGAAAAGTCCTGCAGACAGACTGGTGATGACGCACGGTCAGGAAGTGATGCTGAAGGCTGAGGTGATGTGAGGATGGAGGGATGGATGGGAGGGAGGGAGGGGGTGGTGGGGTTTACAGGGGGAAGCAGTGAGTCATTTGGTAGTAGCCTATACGCACCATCATCCGAGGACACTTGGAGCACCTGAATGGTTTAAATATCTGCACGCAAATGTGAGGAGCGCGCACTTTGACGGCTTCTCCATCTCTCAGCCATCACACCCGCAGATCCGTCGGGGTGTCAAAATCAAACTCAAAGTTAAGGTGAGTGCCTGAGAATTTCATTTCAAGCATTTCATTAGAAGCATGTTGAGTGTTTAGTTGAATGTATCTCTCCTGACAGCAATTAAATCCTCATTTAAATGACGCGATTTTCGTCATTTGCTGTCCGTTGGCCGGTGCTGGAGCTGGTGCTGGAAATGTTGGATATCATTGTGTCTGAGCCACACACACAAATCAACGGACTTTTGATTTAGGCTAAGAAGAAAAAGAGGAAAGATTTGCAGTATTTAAGTAGCCTAGCCTATCATCTAAACATAACATTGCGCAGAAGTAGCAGCAGAAATGGAAAGAATCGCATGCAAGCTTTAGGATTTATTTCGGATAGATAATCTATAATTGTCTCTGTCTATGTCGCGCTGATCTATAAATAGGCCTATAGTTGAATTATACCAGTGGTGTAGTCTAATGTATTGTAATGGGTATACTGTACTGTGTATGTATATGTATATATGTATATGTATGGGCGGGAATGGGACTTTGGGGGGGGGGGGGATATTTTGAGCGTCAAAGACTTTTCGACATTTCCTGCATTTTGATATACTTTTATGCACCAATTCACAGCTGAAATACCTTTATTTAGCCTGTATGCAAAGAAAAACAAACACATGACAATTCAAAATATGTCAAAATTACAATGCAAAGTATATTGTTGTGTGTCATTGCGCATTTTTAAGCGGGTATATGGAAATCCTGGAGCTTTCTTAGTGGGTATACATGCGCATACCTGCGTATCTATACGTAGACTAGGCTACACCACTGTTATATTTATAACAATAGGCTATATTTCGGTTGTTTTGCCGTAAATCTATTTCAATCAATCGCTTAAATGTTACAGAAAGCAGGTGTTTCTGGCGGTGTATTAAGGTGGATTTCACTTCGTATCAGGTGTCTGACAGAGCACTGGCTTCACCTCCTAAAGCTGGGAATCACCAGCTGCTGCTGGACGCAGCGACAGTGAGGAGGCTGAGATACCACCTGAGACAGAGACCATGTTTACTCCCGCAGCGGACACAGAGAGGCTGCAGCTGTCCTGCACTTCAGACCCTTAATGTGCTGCTGTCGGGTCACATTGGCCCGTTTTAAATTTGTGTTTTATATCAGAAAATATTGGACGTAGAAATAAGCGCTGAAAATGTGTAGAAGAAAAATTTAAAAATGTAAAACGTTGGAAAAAGCAAAAACAAATTGTGAAAAAAGGCGTCACAAATGTCAGAAAAAAGTGTTTTTTTCAAGGTTGAAACGAAGACAACACGAGGGTTAACCACTGCTGGCCCTAGCAACCAATCTGGTGTCATATGAGCGCGATTATTAGCTGTTTTGTTGCTTCCCCCCCACCCCCCCACATTTTTTGTCACGAAATCAACGTTTTTGACGCTTTCTTCGCCTTGTCTGTTGTTTGATTTTTGACATTTTGACGCTTTTCTCAACGTTTGTGTCACTTTATTTCGGATTTTTTGTTGCATTTTCAACAATTTTGTCCGTTAGTCGTCGGTTTTGGCGCTTTCTTCACATTTTTCGGATTATTTTGTATCTTTTTCTCAACATTTTTGTCACGAATTCAATGTTTTTGACGCTTTCTTCGCCTTGTCTGTTGTTTGATTTTTGACGTTTTGACGTTTTGACGCTTTTCTCAACGTTTGTGTCACTTTATTTCGGATTTTTTGTTGCATTTTCAACAATTTTGTCCGTTTGTCGACGATTTTGGCGCTTTCTTCACATTTTTCGGATTATTTTGTATCTTTTTCTCAACATTTTTGTCGCGAATTCAATGTTTTTGACGCTTTCTTCGCCTTGTCTGTTGCTTGTCTTTCGACGTTTTGACGCTTTTCTCAACGTTTGTGTCACTTTATTTCGGATTTTCTGTTGCATTTTCAACATTTTTTGTCGGTTTGTCGACAATTTTGGCGCTTTCTTCGCCCCCTTTTTTGCCTTTTCCAATATTTTTGTCACCTTTTTCGAATTCTTTTGGATCTTTTTCTCAACATTTTTGTGGCGAATTCAACGTTTTGACGCGTTTTTTTTCGGATTTTCTGTTGCATTTTCAACATTTTTTGTTGGTTTGTCGACAATTTTGGCGCTTTCTTCGCCTTTTCCAATATTTTTGTCACATTTTTCGACGTTTTTGACGCATTTGCCTTAACTGCCAATGCCATGGTCTGGTCCTGACTTTAACAAATTGTGTCCATAATTTAAAAACTTCCACTGGGGGATGATCGCGGTCCAGTGCAAAACAAATGGGAGTCTATGGAGCTAGATGGCTAAATTTGCCGTTGAGAAATCTCAGATTTGATTGTAGTTTTTGCAAGTTCAACATGGATTATAGGTCAAAAGTTTAATGAACGAGTACTTATGTCCTTTCCATTTCTTACAGGTTGAGTCGTTGTTGCCCATAACACGCTAACATTCTGCTAATGAAGAACTGATTACGATCAGAGATCCCGCTTGACGGCATCCGAAGCAGAACCAGAATGTCAGAGTGAATATCTCGGCGTGGTCTTTAAAACATTAGCAGACCTCTTTCTAGCACTTGTATTAACAGGGAGAGTCTAACCTGTCAGCTGTGTTGTATTGACAGGGAGAGTCTAACCTGTCAGCTGTGCTGTATTGACAGGGAGAGTCTAACCTGTCAGCCGTGTTGTATTGACAGGGAGAGTCTAACCTGTCAGCTGTGTTGTATTGACAGGGAGAGTCTAACCTGTCAGCTGTGTTGTATTGACAGGGAGAGTCTAACCTGTCAGCCGTGTTGTATTGACAGGGAGAGTCTAACCTGTCAGCCGTGTTGTATTGACAGGGAGAGTCTAACCTGTCAGCTGTGTTGTATTGACAGGGAGAGTCTAACCTGTCAGCTGTGTTGTATTGACAGGGAGAGTCTAACCTGTCAGCTGTGTAGTATTAACAGGGAGAGTCTAATCTGTCAGCTGTATTGTATTGACAGGGAGAGTCTAACCTGTCAGCTGTATAGTATTGACAGGGAGAGTCTAACCTGTCAGCTGTGTTGTATTAACAGGGAGAGTCTAACCTGTCAGCTGTGTTGTATTGACAGGGAGAGTCTAACCTGTCAGCTGTGTAGTATTGACAGGGAGAGTCTAACCTGTCAGCTGTGTTGTATTGACAGGGAGAGTCTAACCTGTCAGCCGTGTTGTATTGACAGGGAGAGTCTAACCTGTCAGCCGTGTTGTATTGACAGGGAGAGTCTAACCTGTCAGCTGTGTAGTATTGACAGGGAGAGTCTAACCTGTCAGCCGTGTTGTATTGACAGGGAGAGTCTAACCTGTCAGCCGTGTTGTATTGACAGGGATAGTCTAACCTGTCAGCTGTGTTGTATTGACAGGGAGAGTCTAACCTGTCAGCTGTGTTGTATTGACAGGGAGAGTCTAACCTGTCAGCTGTGTTGTATTGACAGGGAGAGTCTAACCTGTCAGCTGTATTGTATTAACAGGGAGAGTCTAACCTGTCAGCTGTGTTGTATTGACAGGGAGAGTCTGACCTGTCAGCTGTATTGTATTAACAGGGAGAGTCTAACCTGTCAGCTGTGTTGTATCGACAGGCAGAGTCTAACCTGTCAGCTGTGTTGTATTAACAGGGAGAGTCTAACCTGTCAGCTGTGTTGTATTGACAGGGAGAGTCTAACCTGTCAGCTGTGTAGTATTAACAGGGAGAGTCTAACCTGTCAGCTGTGTTGTATTGACAGGGAGAGTCTAACCTGTCAGCTGTGTTGTATTGACAGGGAGAGTCTAACCTGTCAGCTGTGTTGTATTGACAGGGAGAGTCTAACCTGTCAGCTGTGCTGTATTGACAGGGAGAGTCTAACCCGTCAGCTGTGTTGTATTGACAGGGAGAGTCTAACCTGTCAGCCGTGTTGTATTGACAGGGAGAGTCTAACTTGTCAGCTGTGTTGTTGATGCCTCGAGAGAAAAAAGGAAGTGACTCAGAGTTTGCCGTAAAGCAGTATTTCTGGCCGTACGATGTGTATGATGTCATTGACATTTTAAAAGGTTTTTTAGAACAAAAAAGCCACTTTAAAAAAATCTAACACCCAGCAGTGTGTATTTTCTTAGCCTCCCCTTTCGAAAGCAACATTCAAATTACTAGACGAAAACTTATATCCTGAGAAAAGTGGATTTTGAGGGGTACAGCTCCATAGACCTCCATTCATTCTGCACGGGCCCGTGAGCGCCCCCTAGTGGAACCAGTATTTCCAATCCATCAAAACGTTGCTGAAATTTTTAGTTCCAATGCTTTTCATGGGCTCTCTATGGGCTTCTCCCTTGACTTCTGTTTACATTTTTGACATTTTTATTGTTTACATTTTTGACGTTTTTTGTTTACATTTTTGACCTTTTTTGTTTACATTTTTGATGGTTTTTTTGTTTACATTTTTGACGCTTTTTGTTTACATTTTTGACTTTTTTTGTTTACATTTTTGAAGTTTTTTTGTTTACATTTTTGACTTTTTTTGTTTACATTTTTGACGTTTTTTGTTTACATTTTGACGCTTTTTGTTTACATTTTAACGCTTTTTGTTTACATTTTGATGCTTTTTGTTTACATTTTGATGCTTTTTGTTTACATTTTGATGCTTTTTGTTTACATTTTTGACGCTTTTTGACCGTATTTTAATGGGGATTTTTTTTAACACTTTTTTGACGTATTTCTTTTCCGAAGTTTGACTTTTTTTTTCTAGATTTTCGAAGTTTTTCTTCAGAATTCTTTTTGTATAGGGGCCAGTAAACATTTACTTCGGGCAAGTAGAATATTGTTTTGACTTGCAGACCAAAAACCCTGACAGAATGGCTATTTTTGTATAAAATGTTTATTTCAGTTGGATTTCTACGTGACAGTAGAGTTGGTTTTGGCCTCGGTCGCTCCCTCTGACTTCGCCGCATCAAATTATAATTTCATTTGAATGTTCTGTCCTTTGACTTCTGAACAATATCTTCGTTCTTTGCAAAAATACCCACTGACAGATGTGAGATTAATCTTGTTTGAGCAGATTAGGGGCATGTGTAATGTGGATGTTTTTTACCCAAACGCAGATTAGATGGGACCATTAGCATGTTGACATTCGGGGATTTTGTTAAGCTGCTTTATTTGATACTAAATTAAAAGTTGCCCTCTTTTCTACTGAGTGTTTTATCTATCTCTCTATCTATCCATCTATCAATCTATCTATCTATCTATCTATCTATCTATCTATCTAGCTCTCTCTCCCTATCTATCTATCTATCTATCTATCTATCTATCTATCTATCTATCTATCTATCTACCTACCTACCTACCTACCTATCTACCTACCTACCTGCCTAGGTACCTACCTACCTATCTATCTATCTACCTACCTACCTGCCTAGGTACCTACCTACCTATCTATCTATCTATCTATCTATCTATCTATCTATCTATCTATCTATCTATCTATCTATCTATCTACCTACCTAGGTACCTACCTACCTATCTATCTATCTATCTATCTATCTATCTATCTATCTATCTATCTATCTATCTATCTACCTACCTATCTATCTACCTACCTACCTACCTAGGTACCTACCTACCTACCTACCTACCTACCTATCTATCTATCTACCTACCTACCTACCTACCTACCTACCTACCTATCTATCTATCTACCTACCTACCTACGGCCGTTGATAGCTAAGTTAAGCCAACAAAAAGTGAGCTTCAGGCAGCGATGACAGTTAAGTTTAGACACCAAAACAACTAGTTAAGTTCATAAAGATCGTTGTTTGGATTCAAACACTCCCTGGATATGTATAACGTGTTCCCTGGGTTTTCCCCGGGAAGCGAACGCCGCTGCCCTGCATGAAAGCGTTGTGTTTGATGTGGTTCACAGCGTTCCTATACAGCTGTAGTCACCGTTGCTGACCAAAATACCTGGAAAACATTCAGGGCCCTATTTCAACGATCTAAGTGCACTGGTGCAGGTGCGTTTAGGGCGTGTCCAAATCCACTTTTGCTAGTTTAACGGCGGAAAAAAAGGGTCCGTGCGCCGGGCGCGTGGTTCTAAAGGGTTGGACTTAGTGTCTTCATTAATCAGAGGTGTGTTTTGGGCGTAACATGCAATCAACCAATCAGAGATCATCTCCCATTCCCTTTAAAAGCCAGGCGCGTTTGGACCTTGGAGCATTGCTGTTATGATGGAGGATTTGCACCGTAATATTTTTATTTTTAATCTTCTGCATGTGTGTGTGCTGCTGTGCGTCCCTGTGTGTGTGTGTGTGTGTGTGTGTGTGTGTGTGCTGCTGCGCGTCCCTGTGTGTGTGTGTGTGTGTGTGCTGCTGTGCGTCCCTGTGTGTGTAACAAGCATAGTGTGCATGTGCCTAGGAGCATTTTCCTAATGCTCTGTTAAAATAACAATGAAATGCTGCGTTAGTGACTTTAGACCAGGTTTTTGTTGATTAATGGTGCCATCACTTCCCGCTGCCTCAAGATAGCAATACGCCCAGAATGCACCTGAACACACCTCCCTGTAAAACCAGCACGCCCAGAATGCTCCTGAACATACCTCCCTGTAAGACCAGCACACCCAGAATGCACCTGAACATACCTCCCTGTAAGACCAGCACACCCAGAATGCACCTGAACACACCTCCCTGTAAGACCAGCACACCCAGAATGCACCTGAACACACCTCCCTGTAAGACCAGCACACCCAGAAGGCATAAACCTCTCAGTATATGTGCGCCCGCATAATCGAGCAATGTGACGTGCAGAGATCTGTGTGGTCATTCTGCAGCAGCCTGCTGTCGTTCAGGCGGCTTAATGAAGGTAAAAATAGTAAATCATGATTTACGGTTGTGTGGAGACTCCACGCCGAGCTTCCACCGTAGCTTACATTAGTGGCCTGATGTTTATACCTGTGTCCGTCCGTGTAGGTGTTTGTTTGCGTTGGTGTGTGTGTGTGCGTTGGTGTGTCCGTGTGTGCGTGTGCATTGGTGTGTGTGTGTGTGTGTGTGTGCGTGCGTGTATGTATGTGTGTGTGTCCGTGCGTTGGTGTGTGTGAATGTGTGTGTCTGTGTGTGTGTGTGTGTGTGTATGTGTGTGTGTGTGTGTGTGTGCGTTAGTGTGTGTGTGTGTGCGTTGGTGTGTGTCTGTCTGTCTGTCTGTCTGTCTGTGTGTGTGTGTGTGTGTGTGTGTGTGTGTGTGTGTGTGTGTGTGTGCGTTGGTGTGTGTCTGTCTGTCTGTCTGTGTGTGTGTGTGTGTGTGTGTGTGTGTGTGTGTGCGTTGGTGTGTGTCTGTCTGTCTGTCTGTCTGTCTGTGTGTGTCTGTGTCTGTGTGTGTGTGTGTGTGTCGTTCTTTCTGACCACGGTGTGAAATCTGTATCAGGAGAAGTTAACCTTCTCCTTGATTTCATGTTGCTGATGGAGAAGGAGAACCAGAAAATGAGTCGGGGCGGAAACCCAACGCTACCAAGCCACGGCCGAGCCACGTGTGTGTAGTTAGATTTTTGGAGATGTGACGTCAGGCTACGGTGTAGGGTCGGTATCTCCACGTATACCTACGTACGTAGCCACGGCCTAGATTTAACAGGAGAATGAATCCCCCTAATGCCACTGCACGCTGGCTGGCCGAGTCCTAAACAAAAGCTTTAAATATTCGCTGTTGATTAGTACCAAAGCTTTAAAGCACGATAAACAGTATTCAGTAGACAGCCCTAATGATTATACCTCTCGGATCTGTGACAGAGAGACAATGTCTGAGCCGCAGTCTCTGTCAGATCAATGCGACCACAGCCTCACGTCGCGCTTTATCGACTGAACACATTGTGAGGTTGAGGAATAAAGAAAGCAATTTCAGGACTTGACCGGCTGCCTTTTCTCCCCTGGATCCTCTGGGAAACATCTCACAATTTAAACTCTGGATGGCTTTGAGCCAAGCCAGAATAGCTGGAGAGTTAACGGTGCAACAAAAAAACTTTTTTTCATCGCTATTTGGTGGTGCTAAAATGATCTTCAACTGACTTCCATGAAGATAACCCTGACCTGTCTCTTAATCCGTCTATATCACACTGGGACATCAGAGGTCAGTGTGTTAGTTTGTTGGATATTACCTCTAACAATAATATGTGTGTGTGGTCAGGTGTAGTACTTCTTCAGTACTTCAATGTATTCAGGTTGTACTTACTGTCTTCATTAATCAGAGGTGTGTTTTGGGCGTAACATGCAATCAACCAATCAGAGATCATCTCCCATTCCCTTTAAAAGCCAGGCGCGTTTGGACCTTGGAGCATTGCTGTTATGATGGAGGATTTGCACCGTAATATTTTTATTTGTAATCTTCTGCGTGTTTGTGTGTGCTGTGCGTCCCTGTGTGTGTGTGTGTGTGTGTGTGTGTGTGTGTGTGTGTGTGTGTGTGTGTGTGTGTGTGTGTGTGTGTGTGTGTAACAAGCATAGTGTGCACGTGCTGTGCATGAGCCTAGGAGCATTTTACTAATGCTCTGTTAAAATAACAATGAAATGCTGCGTTATTGACTTTAGACCAGGTTTTTGTTGGTTAATGGTGCCATCACTTCCCACTGCCTCAAGATAGCAATACTCCCAGAATGCACCTGAACACACCTCCCTGTAAGACCAGCACGTCCAGAATGCACCTGAACACACCTCCCTGTAAGACCAGCACACCCATGGGCCACAGATAAATACTTATTTGCAGCTGTATCATACAAATAAATAGTTAAAAAATCATACATTGTGATTTCTGGATTTTTGTTTTTAGATTATGTGGACATGCACCTACGATGACAATTTCAGACCCCTCCATGATTTCCAAGTGGGAGAACTTGCAAAATAGCAGGGTGTTCAAATACTTATTTTCCTCACTGTATATATATACATATATATACACATATATATATATACACATATATATATATATATATATATATATATATATATATATATATATATATATATATATATATATTTACATTTCGTACCCATGCAGTGCATGTTCTGAAATAAAAATAAACATTGCCCTGATGTACACTAGGGGTGTCCCTAAGGATTTACACATTCGAATCAGAATACTCAAATCTTTCTATAGTCGACTGATAGTCGAATCATCTATGTGTGTGTGTGTGTGTGTGTGTGTGTGTGTGTGTGTGTGTGTGTGTGTGTGTGTGTGTGTGTGTGTGTGTGTGTGAATGGGTTGGGAGGGGCACGACATCGTAAATTAAAAGCTCCATTATACATGAAAGAGTAAAACCGTCTTTATTGGTGATGAACTTACCCGTTTTAAGTGGAACGCCGTGTTTGTTGTTGACGGGTGGCAGGACGTGAGCTGTTGGCACAACTTGCATTTTACTTGTTTTGGATCTTTTACCATTTCAAAGTGCATCCACACTTTAGATTTTCTTTTTCCAGACATTGTTAAGTAACGTTCATCCCTGCCGCCAAGATGCTCTTCGTCTGTCACGGATCAGGGAAAGTGAAACTTAGATCTGTAAAGGGGTGGTTCGATTTACACACACACACACACACATAAAAAATATTTATTGAACGCTTCTTTCTTTTCACGTTTTTTTTTTTTTTACAGCATTATCATAATTAAAGGTTGTATATAACTTAATATAACCGTACAAACCAGTAGTTCTGAGTGAAATTAGACATTGAGCACCCCCATATTGCCAAAATGGTATGATCCTCGTTTCATAATAACACCCGCGAAGATTTGACTGTGAGATTGGTGGTCGAATCAGGCTCCGCATATCGATGCATCGAATGGTCGACTATTCGGGGTCACCCCTAATGTACACACAGCGCTGTTTAGGGTTTTTTTTTGTCAGAGAAGCTACGTAGGCAGTGTCATTTTTTCTTTTTGATCCGTTACCTCCAACCCCCGTTTTGGGTCGCCGGATCTCTGTGCTCCGGGACCTCACACTTTACAAATTAAGCAGTGTGGATGT
Organism: Zingel zingel; assembly: GCA_023566125.1. Taxonomy (NCBI): domain Eukaryota; kingdom Metazoa; phylum Chordata; class Actinopteri; order Perciformes; family Percidae; genus Zingel; species Zingel zingel. The sequence goes on along the minus strand of CM042314.1, from coordinate 3,774,419 downwards.
GTCAATTCTCTCAAAGCAGATTCTTCTGTCTTTCTCTTCTCAGGTGCTGAATCCTGTTGTCGTGTCGAAGCTGAATCTAAACGCTCGGTTGAACGGGAAGCGTCTGGACGTGGACTACTGCTCGCCTGCCATCTCACCCAGAAGAGTGGTTTCTCACTCCCCGTTTGAAGCCTTTTAAGGACTTGGATTTTCTTCCTCAAAAACTGCATTATTTTTTTGGTTCAGAGAACAAGCAAAGATTTTTCTAGATGTGTACACGCACCACACACACATTAAAGCTTTTCAACAGTGTTCCGACTGCATAGTTACAGTCAGTGTTAACATTTCTAAGATGGATTGATTACCTGATTTCATTGCTACAGCTTTTCGTGTGCATATATTATACTTCTGCACGCATCCTGTAGTTTTATTCTTCGTGATGCATTGCCATCGTAATCCTTTGCCGGCGGCATCATCATTCAAATGATGTTGTGACAAGATTTAATGTGATCATTACTACACTAATGGCTTGTATGAGAATGCAGTGATGTCCCCTTTTCTCTGTCAGGGAGAAACAAGTGTTACAGTCCACCTTTGCTGCAAAGAGTAATAATATTATTAAATTAACCTCCAACTATTTGGTTAATCAATTAATCCGTTTGAGTCATTTTTTATGGAAAAGAAGTCAAACTTCTCTGATTCCAGCTTGTTAAATGTGAATATTTTCTAGTTTCTTCTCTCTTCTGTGACAGTTAACTTTATATTTTTGAGTTGGGGACAAAACGAGACATTTGAGGACGTCATCTTGGGCTTTTTGGTTAACACTGATCCACATTTTTCATCATTTGTGGACAAAACGAGACATTTGGCTTTGGGGAACACCCATATGTTTTGACATTTGAAAGCCCAAAGAATCGATCAATCGAGATTAAACGACAGTGAAAATAATCGTTAGTTCGTTAAGTCCCTTTTCTTGAAACACACTTTCATCGGCGAGCCTTTTTTTCCTAAATTTTATCCGAGCTTGAACCCCTCTTGGAACTCTTTTTTACTTCTTTTAAAACCTGTTTTCCTGAAATAATTGATGGAAACCATCGCAAGTTGCAGCAGCTTTACTGCTTAGTATTTGGAGCCGATGTTTCCCGCGTCGGACAACATGACCCCGGCTCCTCTGACACAAAACTGCTCCAACTGCAGCCAGGCTTTAGTTGCAGAGCTCATCGTGGTCAAAGCCGTGGTTTTGGGCCTCGTTCTGGGCGGCATCATTTTGTTTGGAATTGTGGGAAACATCCTAGTAATCCTCTCCGTGGTTTGCCATCGACACCTGCGGACAGTCACGCATTATTTCATTGTGAATCTAGCCGTGGCCGATCTGCTTCTGAGCTCCACTGTCCTACCGTTCTCCGCCATTTTGGAGATTGTGGACCGTTGGATGTTTGGACGGGTTTTTTGCAACGTTTGGGCGGCCGTGGATGTTCTCTGCTGCACCGCGTCCATCATGAGCCTCTGTGTGATTTCCGTTGACCGCTACATCGGCGTCAGCTACCCTCTGCGCTACCCGACCATCGTGACAAAGCGCAGGGCGCTTTTGGCCGTCATGCTGCTCTGGGTGCTGTCCATCATCATCTCTATCGGACCTTTGTTCGGCTGGAAAGAGCCGGCGCCCGAGGACGAATCCATCTGCAAGATCACAGAGGAGCCGGGCTACGCCATCTTCTCGGCCGTGGGATCTTTCTACCTCCCGCTGGCCGTCATCCTGGCGATGTATTGCCGGGTTTATGTGGTCGCTCACAGGGAGAGCCAGGACCTGAGGGAGGGCCACAAGACGGAGAAGTCAGATTCGGAGCGAGTCATACTCAGGATGCACAGAGGCAACGCGACCGTGTCCGAGGACGAGTCGCTGCGCAGCCGCACACACTTCGCCCTGCGGCTGCTCAAGTTCTCGCGTGAGAAGAAGGCCGCCAAGACGTTGGGCATCGTGGTCGGCTGCTTTGTGTTGTGCTGGTTGCCATTTTTCCTGGCGCTTCCCATCGGTGAGTATTGTCACGTTCATCGTAATGTACATGATTCTTAAAGCGTAACTCTCGCCAAAATTCAACGTATAGGGTCTTTTTGTGAATGTACCCGAGTCAAACTTTCGTTTAAAAGCATATTTAGGACGGAATCGGCACTTTTAAGATGTACAGTATTTTAGTTTTTGGGTCAAATGGCCTTTTGAATGGGAGAGCTAGCGGCACTTTGATGCTAGCCTCAAAATAGATATTTTTAAAACACTAAGAAGGCTCGACTCAACATGAGACTTAGCTCCAAGTATCACCAGGGGCTCTACACCTTAACTCCACCGGTGACCAAGATATATACTATAACCAGGGGCTCTACACCTTAACGAAAGCACTGAGAACATTGGTTGTGTTCCCAGAGTTTACTAAAAAAGGTTTTGAACAACTCACCATCAAGGGGGTAAGTGTCTCCTCACAACGCGTAGCTCCTATGGTGCCATTTTGATGCTACCAAGCCATCACCTCCCATTAGCATCCCATTGACTCCCATTCATTTTGGCGTCACTTTGACAGAGAATAACTTTACATCTGAAGCGTTTAAAGACTATATTTGTCCGTTGTTTATTTCTAAAGAAACACGACAATGTATAAAAGGCTCTATTACCTTGTAGCTCACGTTATGGCTCCGTAGCAGACGTTGTTATAAAAATAGGCTAACGATTGGGCGACTTACTGTCTCATAGTAGAGGAATTACCGTATAGTACAGGAGAAGCTCGCAGGCAGTTTGGACTTCCATTAGCTGTTTAAGTGTAATTACTAATGTTAACTATCATGTTAGTGATCAGTAATTAGCCTGTGCCTATGTTATCTCCTTACATATACCTACGCTCTCCGTCTCTGCTAGATTGGGAATGATTGAGATTTCTCTTGGCACAGCTACCAGAAGACTTCCAACTTTCACACAGGTTGCTCACGTCACATCTACGTCTTCAAGCTCAGTTGGAGGCTGCTCAGTAACGCTCAGCCATCACCGGAAAAGTGCTTCTAATGTCCTTCACTGGTCTCCGTCCAGAGACACGGGATCTGTTGGTCCATTTTATATATGTCAATGACCCTAGGTTGCATTTTGGCGAGAGTTACGCTTTTAACCTCCTGTTGTCCTCAGGTCAATTTGACCCATTTTCAAAAAGTTTCTATATCAGAAATTTGGGTTTCTTTCAACCATATTTTCAAAAAGAAATAACGTAGATGGCTCCCTACAACGCTCTTCACAAGTTTTATTCAATTTCATAGAATTTAAAAAAAAAAAATTATAAAAGAGTGTTGGAAATTTTTTCGGGAAAAGCTTCAAAAACGTGGGGGGTAAACACACAACAACGTCAAAAGGTGCAGAAAAGTCAGTGGAAAAGCAACAAAAGTGTCGAAAAAGACGTCCAAAACGTTGGAAAAAAAGTTTAAATTTTGACCCAGAAAAACTAAATGTTGCACGGTCGACGGGAAGATGACACAAGGGTTAATCTTAATCCTCCTGATGTCCACGGGTCAAATCTGACCCATTTTCAAAAAGTTTTTATATCAGAAATTTGGATTTCTTTCAACCAAATTGTCCAAAAACATAACGTGGATGGTTCCATACGGCGCTCTTCACAAGTTAAAAACATGATCAGTTCACTACTTTCATTGAATGTGGGCATTTTATTCACATTTTGTAGCCTGAAAAGACAAAAGAACGTTGGAAAACGCTGGAAAAGAAATGAGGATTCCTTCTCCCGTGGCTCGGCAGAAGTACTAGAGGTCTGATCGGGCCGAATTGTTCCGTCCGAACCCGGCCCGCGTCCGACAGGCATTAAGAAATTTGTGTCCGAGCCCGACCCGAGCCCGACACAGTTAAAAATCTCATTTTTTCTCATATTAATGACACATGTAGCCTACGTTTGTTTGTGTGGAAAGCCTTTATTAAGCAGCTGTAGGAAGGCATTTGGAAATGTCAACAGATGAGGTCATCAGCTCACACGAGGCGACAAGCGCACGTTGATAAGCTGTTTAATTTAAAATGTTCAACGTGTTAACCTTTCCTGATTGCTTCTTTTCTGACCGTGATCAGAAAACCAGGGGAGACTGGTTACCTCCAGGGCCGACGTTATATAACGTCGGGGTTATATCTCGTTTCTACCACTATACAAACACACTGTTATGGTTTGGGTATTTTGTCTTGTATTTTTGTTCATTTTGTTGCCTGGTTTAGTTATTTCTGTACGTATCCTGTGTTTGCATATTTATTCTGGATTGTTCTGTTCCCTGTTGTGTTGATCTGTCATGTGGTCTGTGTATTTAGTTGTGTATTTCCCTGTTTATGTTCTGCTTCCTGTGTTATTTTGATAGTCTGTTTTCTGTCCTGTCATGTCTAGCTTTACTTTGTTTTCCCGCCTTGTCTGATTGTCCTGCCCCGCCCTGATGTGCTTCACCTGTTGTACCACCTGTCCCTCATTTGTTCATTACCTCTTGTATTTAACCCCCGTGTTCCCTTTGTCTCGTGTCAGATCATTTTGTTTCCTTCGTGCCGCCTGTGTATCTCTCTGTGTTCCGTCCTGTGGATTTCCCAAGCCTTTGTTCTGCCGTTTTTTGCTTTATTAAAGAATCATTGAGCTGACACCATCTCCTGCCTGCCGTCTCCCTCTGCATTTGGGTCCACCATCTCTCACCTGTCACACACACACTATTTTGATGATTTAATTAATGTAATTAATGACTAAAATGCCATCTTAAAATACATTTTGTGTATTTTCAAACTAACAATAACATAATCGCTATGCCATATCGACCAATTTGTGTATTTGTAGATGTCAAAAAGACTAGAGGAAGAAGAAGTACATTGAAAATGTCATCAGCATGAGTGACGATGGCGACACCAAGTCCTCCTGCAGTTGTGCCTTTTGTCATTAGTTTTGCTTACAATAACTTCATAAACAGTGGCAGTAAGCGAACAGCTACATGCAAGGAGTGTGGCACCAAGATACATGACGCTGGATCAACAACATCGAACTTCATCAGACATCCCAAAAAGCTCCCAGATAGGTCAGTCACTCACGCTAATGTGAAAGAGACGTTACATTTAGCAGATATCGCCACAGGTAACAAGCTAACCATCGCAAAGTGTTGTGCTAATGCTGGGGACAGGCACATTGTGTTGTTATAGTTGTATCCATATGATGTGACAGACTTAGGTTAATATTTCACCAGTAGCAGAAGATTAGACTATACGATGTCCTAAGTTGAAGAACACTGAAAGATGTAATGCATGATGAGGTTGGGCTTTACAGCCAGTTGGTAACACAGACAAACATGTATTCTTTGGTGCAGATACCAAAATGTTGAAAAATACAGTTATGAAATTGAAACAGAGTCCTTAATTTGTGTTTCTTCAGATTGCATTGCAGTAGACCCCATAAAGTTCTCCTACAGCTGATGTTGATACTGTACTGTATGGATGGTAGCTACAGGACATGCTTTGAATTCATAAGATTTAACAATACAGTGTTAGGGACAGATCAGACTTGAGACTTGACTTGGACTTGACTTGGACTCATGGCAAAAGACTTGAGACTTGACTTGGACTCAAGCTCAAAGACTTGAGACTTGACTTGGACTTCCAAAAAATGACTTGTGAACATCTCTGATACACACACATACACACACACACATACGCACATAAGATTTAACAATACAGTGTTAGGGACAGATCAGACTTGAGACTTGACTTGGACTCATGGCAAAAGACTTGAGACTTGACTTGGACTTCCAAAAAATGACTTGTGAACATCTCTGACACACACACACACACTTCCTCTCTCTCACTCATTGATATTAAAAAACGGAAAACGAAAATAAATCTCGTTATCCTATTGTCTTTGATGTATTTGTAGATGGAACTCGGAAATTAAAATTTGTGTATAAATCTTATTCCTCCGTCAGTACCCGATCCGTACCGCCTGTAAGATCCGGTCGGCGCACTGCCTGATCAGTTCTACGCTTGCGCGAACACCGGCAAACTTCACAGCTCTGTGCACGCATTGGCGTAAGGATGTTTGGACATTTCTGGTTACCAGAAGAAAACATTAGACAGTGACAGTAGACCGTTATGATGGCAGAGATGACGTTTACAAGGTGTTTGCTGGAGTTGCCAAGTATCTGTTAATGATATACGGAGGGTCGTCCGACCATCCAGTACAACACCATGTAGATGATGATGTACATCCATGATATGTATATCATCATCTACATATACCATGTATAGATACTATAGATATACCATGGTATATGGATACTATAGATATACCATGGTATATGTAGATATACCATACATCTACATATGTATATATGTAGATGATGATGTACATCCAGTACAACACCATGTAGCAAATTAAATAAAGGCTTCAAATTTTACGTTTCATTTCTTTGCAACTTTGAAGGTAATTTGCTAACGCTAGCTAGCCTGAGCTAGAAGGGTCCGTGTACGTTTTGATAGTTTGTTTTTTCGTTTGAACCACAAAAGAAAATAACGAGAAATCAGCTGTTTTTTGTTTGTCGTTTCAAACCAAAAACAAAGAAACGATAAAAAAAAAAGAGCCGTTCTCCCGTTTTTGGTTTCTGAATCCAAAAACGGCTAAACACAATTCAAATAACGGTCCGATTTTGGTTTTTTGAAATTCCTTTTTTCATTTCTCCGTTTGAGTATCTACATTAGAAGAAAGACAGGTTGGCCAAATGACCCGGAAGTAATAGTAAATATGGCCTATAAAAATAACAGCCAAGCTTTTAGAGCGGTCATAATATGCAGTGCTAACGTTATACCAGAGTAACGTTATAATCAGTAAAGAGGCTTATATAAACTGGACCGAAATAAATATGTTAGCACCAGTAGTTCATACAGTGATGTAATATCGTGCCTATCCACGTACACATCACCAGTCACGTCTAATGAGCGCATTGTTTGGTTCAATACAGTTGGTAATAGTTAACCTAAGAACTTATTGTGTGTGCAGAGTTGTTACTGTTAGCACTATATTATATCATTACATTAATATTTAATGTGGTTTCCACAGTAATGGACCAAACTGTTCCCCCTTTCTACCAGCAGGTGGCATAGTTTTAAACTTCAACAGAGTACCCACCTTCAAGGAAGTTAACACTTGTCAATGGAGAGAGGCCAGACTCTCTGGACTAATGAAATGGACCAGAGTCTGGTAGGACCAGGCTAGAGTACCAGAGTCTGGTAGGACCAGGCTAGTGTACCGGAGTCTGGTAGGACCAGGCTAGTGGACCGTAGTCTGGTAGGACCAGGCTAGAGTACCGGAGTCTGGTAGGACCAGGCTAGTGTACCGGAGTCTGGTAGGACCAGGCTAGTGGACCGGAGTCTGGTAGGACCAGGCTAGTGTACCGGAGTCTGGTAGGACCAGGCTAGAGTACCAGAGTCTGGTAGGACCAGGCTAGTGGACCGGAGTCTGGTAGGACCAGGCTAGAGTACCAGAGTCTGGTAGGACCAGGCTAGTGTACCGGAGTCTGGTAGGACCAGGCTAGTGGACCGGAGTCTGGTAGGACCAGGCTAATGTACCAGAGTCTGGTAGGACCAAGCTAATGTACCAGAGTCTGGTAGGACCAGGCTAATGGACCAGAGTCCGGTAGGACCAGTGTACCAGAGTCTGGTAGGACCAGGCTAGAGTACCAGAGTCTGGTAGGACCAGGCTAGTGTACCGGAGTCTGGTAGGACCAGGCTAGTGTACCGGAGTCTGGTAGGACCAGGCTAATGGACCAGAGTCTGGTAGGACCAGTGTACCAGAGTATGGTAGGACCAGGCTAATGGACCAGAGTCTGGTAGGACCAGTGTACCAGAGTCTGGTAGGACCAGGCTAGAGTACCAGAGTCTGGTAAGACCAGGCTAGTGTACCGGAGTCTGGTAGGACCAGGATATGTGTGATGGATGGTAGTGCTCTGATGTGATGGGGAATGTCATTCCAAATTTTGGTCTATGTATAAAAAAAAGGATTTCTGACCATAGTTATTTTTATATATGAGGGAACTGGAATGAGTGCCTGAGACTGACCTAGTGAGGCGTACTGGTCTCATATTGTGTGTTGGGAGAAATGCAGCAAGTGCTGGTAAGCTGCCATTTTGAATCTGAAAATAAAATGCGATAGCGTGGCTGTTCACGTAGTTCTGGTAAGTCAGAGCGTTTGAGTGTGCGAGTGCAATGCAACGGTGAGACCACTTTGGAAGATTACTGTGGATCTTGAGAGCTCGATTGTATAGTTGTGCTATTGGTTCCAGAAAAATGTGGAGTTTTTTTTGTGATTATTGCGAGCAAAAATCCGTGATTATGCGGCACGTTTTCTTAATAAATGCGATGGAATATGCGGGATATTTATGCAATTTTATACGATGAAATTGCGGGAACTTGCAAAAACTGCAGTTTCATCGTGTCTTCATCGCGGCGTTTCAGCTTTTCGATGATGTTCACGTCGCGTAATTACGTCACTTCATCAACGTCACTTCATAACGTCTCTTCATAACGTCATTTCATAACGTCTCTTCATAACGTCCCTTCATAACGTCCCTTCATAACGTCTCTTCATAACGTCACTTCATAACGTCACTTCCTAACGTCACTTCAACGTCACTTCATA
>CM042314.1:3753259-3760759 GCA_023566125.1 Zingel zingel | reverse complement strand
CTTCTGAATAGGTCGCGCAGATCTCAGAAATTGTATACATTGTTCATCTGCTATTTCACCTTTAAATTCACTTCCGAGACTTTTTTATGCGAGAAATCAACTATGTAGAGGTGAAATATGGGCCGTTTGATGAAAACTGATGGCTAAACTGGCCTGCTGTGAGTAGGGTTGGGTACCGAAACCCGGTTCCACTATGGATCCGGTTCCTACGCAAACGGTAGTATTCGGACCGGATTAGAACGCAAATTTCGGTTCTGACTGAAATATTTCCCCTCTGTCGCTCCGGACGGCGGCAGACTCTTTTTTTCCTTCTCCCCTTTTCTGCCGAGTGGCGCACGTGCCCGCTCGCGGTGTGACGCGTGTGTCCACGCTATTCCCCCGACATGGACTCTACTATCACAGCTGATAGACGGCTTTTTCTACACGCTCCGAAACGGACATAAAAATATCTCCCTTCCTCTGTAGTCAACGGTTAGCTAGCTACCGTAAATGTAGGCTACTTTTAAAATGCCATATTCTCCCTCTGGGTTCACCAAAACGGACGTAAAGGCATATTAACCATTCACTGCACGTGATCGCTAGTAAACATATTACACTGGCTCTGCTAGTCTATCGTTCAGGACCAGACCCTGTAGCCTGGTGGTGGGGGAGGCGGGACAGCCCTTTCTAACTCCTCCCTGTGTGTCCAGGCCTATTGGACACCACCTGAGAGGTTTCTCCTGTGCAGGACGTCCCATTAGTCAGGGGAGGTGTCTATCTCGCCAGAGAAGCAAATATGGTCATTTTTCTGCAAAAGAACTGCTAAAGTTTGAAGCTGGTCGGCATACCAAGTCAACAACAATTATTTAGTTGTTACTTGTTAATAGTGTAACTGTTATTTGTTAAATTATTGTACTTATGTGTTAGGTGTCTTAGGTTTACTTATCATATATTTAACTTTAAAACGCTAATATATTGTTCAATTTAAATAATTTTCAATTTCAAAAAAACTCCATAAAAAAGACTTTCTTTTATGTAATTTTTCAGTTTTTCAAGAATCGGTTTAGGAATCGGAATCGTTATAAAAGTACCGGTTCGGTATCGGAATCGTAAAAATCCAAACGGTACCCAACCCTAGCTGTGAGGTAGATGGAGCTCAGTCACGGTTGGCAGCCCATGGTGCTTGATACCCGCTCCAAAGTCACCGTTTCTGGGTTAGTGGACTACCAAACGCCGCTGCCCTGACAGAGCTCCAGGGCCTGCAGCGCTATCAATGAGAGCTAGCTTGCCTCCTCCTAACAAGACCTCTAAAATTCACAAAAATGCCTTAAATTGAAATCGGACAAAAGTGTTAGCTTTGTAAGACCTTGGGGTAGCGGTTATATAAGTGGCGTGACGAAATTCAAACTGTAAATATACTCTAGTTATGCCGGACTTTCACTGGGGGAGGTTGCCACTTTCTCGTCAGACTGTGTGGAGCTCCTAAAGTCCGACACGTCTTACCAAATTTGCAATTAGCCATAAAATTTCTTAAAAACGGCCCATATTTGAGCTTTATATAGTTGATTTCTCGCATAAAAGTCTGAGAAGTGAATTTAATAATGAAATAGTAGACAATGTATAACTTTGCAGTGTCTGAAATATGAGACCTGCTGTCTCGTCTCCACTGTATGTGTATGTGGTTAGCTCAACCAATCAGCGCGCAGCTCATCTAAATATTCATGAGCATACCATATTTGGAAGAAAAGCTCTTGTTCCAAATAGAGCCATATTCACAGGATAGTTAAGGACCCATGAAATTGCATTCGGGCAATTTTCAGCCCAACCAATGTTACATACCCTATTAGGAGACCTTAAGGAACAGTGTCAAATACCCCATATAGGCTAATCATTCTATCACCCCTTTAAAATGTCTAAAAAAAAAGTCTAAAATTTGAAAATCAAAATGTTAGTAATTTGCTGAAGTATTGTGTTCTAGGTAACGCTACTCTAGCGCTCCTCTACTGCTACGCTAACGCTACTCTAACACTACGCTAGCGCTGTAACGATAATCACCACCGTGTGTCCTTTTTGGTCCCGACAGGCTCAATCTTTCCCGCGTACAGACCTTCAGACACCGTCTTCAAGATCACCTTCTGGCTCGGCTACTTCAACAGCTGCATCAACCCCATCATCTACCCGTGCTCCAACCAGGAGTTCAACAAAGCGTTCCAGAGTTTACTTGCAGTCCGCTGCCTGAGAAAGACTCCCAGATCGCAGCATCGGCACCTGAGTGCCGGCCAGAGTCACGCGCCGGGTCACGGCCAGAATCCGACTCCGGGATTGGACGGCAGGGCGGTGTCCTGTCGGCTCAGCCCATCATCTTCTACAGCGCTGTCCCGGACACCGTCCTCCAGGGATAGCCAGGAGTGGAGAGGGTCTGTCCCAGCCGAGACGAGCCGAGATAAAGTGGCCAAACTGTGCAGTAAAAGCTTCCACCAAAGCTGCTGCTGCTTCCCTAACTGTGCTGCACCCCCTCCAACCGGAAACCTTCCCACCATCAAAATCCACCAACTCTCACTGTCGGACAGAGGGGAGCCCGTATAACCCTTCATCCATTAGTCATAACGCCTCACAGATGAGAATATCTTTTCATTGGCTCTGCACCCAGCTGGCTTTTAAAGTCTTAGCTTTGATATAATTCTGTGACATCTTCAAAGAAAAAGAAATGGATACTTTCCTTTAGCTCCTTAAAGAGTTACTTTATTATATGTTTCTATGTTTTTGTGTCTAAGTGACTGATGGGAACAACAATCTTTGAAGTCAGCAGCAATACAAGCTACATATAATGATAACCGTCCGTTAGCGTCCACTAAAAGTTCTGTTGTTGCTGCTGACAGACTCAGATTATTATTCTAAGTGTGTGACAACATTATGAAAGGATCCCTACAGAGATAGACCTTTTAGTTAAAGAGTAAGATCCTTTTTGTTTAACATGAAACAGCCCCGAAATCACCATCACCAAACTACACCAGACTCCGTGTAAATAATCAGGACTTTTATCAGCGTAAAACACACTTCATTGAAAGTGGACAGAAACTAAATAAATATCGAATATCGAAAGCCGTCTTGGTTCATCTTTCCACTGTTCCAACAATCACCACTCTGGTCTGGTTGAAATAAACCCTTAATTCACCCATTTACATGTGGAAATATGCTGGCTCTATACACGCTAAAAGTACTGATTATTTACATGGAGTCTGGTGGAAATATGCTGGCTCTATACACGTTAAAAGTCCCGATTATTTACATGGAGTCTGGTGGAGATATGCTGGCTCTATACACGCTAAAAGTACTGATTATTTACATGGAGTCTGGTGGAAATATGCTGGCTCTATACACGCTAAAAGTCCCGATTATTTACATGGAGTCTGGTGGAAATATGCTGGCTCTATACACGCTAAAAGTACTGATTATTTACATGGAGTCTGGTGGAAATATGCTGGCTCTATACACGCTAAAAGTACTGATTATTTACATGGAGTCTGGTAGGTTTGGTGATGGTAATTTTAACTAAAAGGTCTATCTCTGTAGGGATCCTTTCCATAATGTTGTCAGACATTTAGAATAATAATCTGAGTCTGTCAGCAGCAAAAACTGAACTTTTAGTGGACGCTAACAGACGCTGAACATTTCTCCTGTAGGGTTACATTACAGGTTGCAAACAAACAAAGCCCTTTAAAACCCTTTAAAAAAGACGGCTTTGTGTAGAGTGCCACTAGACATATCGTACATATCTAAAGTGGATGAAAAAAAAAGAAACTCCATAAAGTAAAGAGACTGAAAGACTTCAAAATGTTTACATATTTTATATGACAGACAGAAAAGCAGTTCAAATGTATAAAAAAGTTTTTTCTTGCATGATTTCACCAAATGTTGATCAGTGGTGCTTCTGATGTCTCCAAAGTTTTCCGGATGCTGTTCAAATGTTGTGAAAATGTAGTTTGTGTACTTCTCCGCAGTACACGGTAAAAACCGAGCGACCTTGCGTACTCCCATGTCACATTACAATAAATTTGTATGACATACATACTCCTACGCAGGGATTTACGAGGACATTTCTAGACTCTTGTTTCTTTTTTTGAATGATTCACTGAATAAATCGCCTACTGAAAACGTCCACTCCATCTCTCCACATTCCCACAACTTTGTGTACCTCCGAGCGCTGCCAGATGGAAGTCTTAATATACTTCTGTGGAATTTTATCTGACCCTGTGGTCGCTGACCTTAATCCTGACCGGCCCTCAAGCCTCTTTAAAAAATAAATATCCCCCTGAATTCGAGATGTCACAGTCACACACACAGTCTCGGACATTCTTCTCTCAGGCCGTCCTTCTCGTTTCAGTTCTTGATTTAGTTGTCATCCACATGCAAAGATCTGTTCAACACAGAGACTCAGACTCGAGTCGCACTTACACCCAGTCCTTTTAACCAGTGGTTCTCAAATGGGGGTCTGTGTCCCCCTAGGGGTTACTTTGGAGGACTGCAAGGGGGATATTTAAAGGATATGACATGCTTTTATATAGGCCTTAGTGGTCCCCTAATACTGAATCTGAAGTCTCTTTTATATAGGCCTTAGTGGTCCCCTAATACTGTATCTGAAGTCTCTTTTATATAGGCCTTAGTGGTCCCCTAATACTGTATCTGAAGTCTCTTTTATATAGGCCTTAGTGGTCCCCTAATACTGTATCTGAAGTCTCTTTTATATAGACCTTAGTGGTCCCCTAATGCTGTATCTGAAGTCTCTTTCCCGATATTCAGCCTTGGTGCAGAATTACAGCCACTAGAGCCAGTCCCACAATGAGCTTTCCTTAGGATGTGCCATTTCTGTGTCTCTCTCTCTCCCTCTCTCTCTCTCTCTCTCTCTCTCTCTCTCTCTCTCTCTCTCTCTCTCTCTCTCTCTCTCTCTCTCTCTCGTCTCGTCCCTGTTGCCCTCGCGGTGGCAGAACACCTCGGTGCAACGGGAAGAGGAAATAAATCGATCCAGCTGGCAGCTGGTTGTCCTCTGGATGCCTCTGCGTAGACACAGAGACACTTTGCAGTCACGAACTCACGGTTAACACACTCAGTTTCTCGCTTTTGCACCGGGGGCCAAACAGCCATTTTTGCTCTTTTGATGCCTACAAATCTCTTAAGCTGCTGACACACCAACCAGACGGCCGACCGTCGGCAGGAAAGGCAGTGTGACTGATCAGTCTCCCCCGAGTTGGTCAAAAAAGTGTCTCAGAACACACCGAAGAGACGAGACGTAATACGTCTCCATAACAGCAGGCGGCGCTAATCTGTACTGTCCTATGGCGCCATTTTGATGCTACCAAGCCATCACCTCCCGTTAGCATCCCATTGACTGCCATTCATTTTGACGTCACTTTGACAGAGAATAACTTTACATCTGAAGCGTTTAAAGACTCTATTTGTCCGTTGTTTATTTTTAAAGAAACACGACAATGTATAAAAGGCTCCATTACCTTGTAGCTCACGTTATGGCTCCGTAGCAGACGTTGTTATAAAAATAGGCTAACGATTGGGTCATAACCACGCGAGTTACGGAAGTAACTTTACAGAACAAACAGAGCTACGTCACCTTCAGGATGTGAAGTTAACCACTAGGGGGTGCTAGTTTAGGAGAGAGAGAGACAGAGAGAGAGAGACAGAGAGAGAGAGGGAGGAGAGAGAGAGAGACAGAGAGAGAGAGAGAGAGAGAGACAGAGAGAGAGAGAGAGAGGGGAGAGAGGGAGAGAGAGAGAGACAGAGAGAGAGAGAGAGGGAGAGAGAGAGCGAGAGAGGAGAGAGGGAGAGAGAGAGAGAGAGGGAGAGAGAGAGAGGAGAGAGCAGAGAGAGAGACAGAGAGAGAGAGAGAGACAGAGAGGAGAGAGAGAGAGAGCAGAGAGAGAGAGGGAGAGAGAGAGGGAGGAGAGAGAGAGAGAGAGAGGAGAGAGAAGAGAGGGGAGAGGAGAGAGGGAGAGAGAGAGGGAGAGAGAGGGGGGAGAGAGAGAGAGAAGGAGAGAGAGAGGGAGAGAGAGAGAGAGAGAGGGAGAGAGAGAGGAGAGAGCAGAGAGGAGAGAGGGAGAGAGGAGAGAGAGAGAGAGAGAGAGAGGGAGAGAGAGAGAGAGAGAGAGACAGAGAGAGAGAGAGGAGAGGGGAGAGAGAGAGAGAGGGAGGAGAGAGAGAGAGAGACGACGAGAGAGACGAGAGAGAGAGAGAGAGAGAGAGAGGGAGAGAGAGGGAGAGGAGGGAGAGAGATTAAAATTAATATTCTGGATACATCTGAAATCCAGTGCAGAAAATACCAGAAAGTTTCAAGCAATCAAAAGCCAAGAGGTCAGCCCTGAAACCAGTCGCCTCCGTCAGCTGGTTCTGGAGTTAACTAACACACTGTACCCATCAATCTCAGACCAGCGCCGCTTCCCAAAATCACATCAAAGTCAAACAAATTATCAATCAAAGGAGAAGAAATACCTGGAACATCATGGGATGATCAAACTAAATCACACTACAAATTAGAATGCTACTTATCACTAAAAGAGATTATGAATTGGCAGAGTACTTCTCCACCGTCACAGCCTCGCCGTAGAGAAAGACCAGTACTAGTACAGGCTCAGTGACCACAGCCTCGCCGTAGAGAAAGACCGGTACTAGTACAGGCTCAGTGACCACAGCCTCGCCGTAGAGAAAGACCGGTACTAGTACAGGCTCAGTGACCACAGCCTCGCCGTAGAGAAAGCCGGTACTAGTACGGCTCAGTGACCACAGCCTCGCCGTAGAGAAAGACCGGTACTAGTACAGGCTCAGTGACCACAGCCTCGCCGTAGAGAAAAGACCCGGTACTAGTACAGGCTCAAGTGACCACAGCCTCGCCGTAGAGAAAGACCGGTACTAGTACAGGCTCAGGGACCACAGCCTCGTAGAGAAAGACCGGTACTAGTACAGGCTCATTGACCACAGCCTCGCCGTAGAGAAAGACCGGTACTAGTACAGGCTCAGTGACCACAGCCTCGGCGTAGAGAAAGACCGGTACTAGTACAGGCTCAGTGACCACAGCCTCGCCGTAGAGAAAGACCGGTACTAGTACAGGCTCAGTGACCACAAGCCTCGCCGTAGAGAAAGACCCGGTACTAGTACAGGCTCAGTGACCACAGCCTCGCCGTAGAGAAAGACCGGTACTAGTACAGGCTCAGTGACCACAGCCTCGCCGTAGAGAAAGACCGGTACTAGTACAGGCTCAGTGACCACAGCCTCGCCGTAGAGAAAGACCGGTACTAGTACAGGCTCAGTGACCACAGCCTCGCCGTAGAGAAAGACCGGTACTAGTACAGGCTCAGTGACCACAGCCTCGCCGTAGAGAAAGACCGGTACTTAGTACAGGCTCAGTGACCACAGCCTCGCCGTAGAGAAAGACCCGGTACTTAGTACAGGCTCAGTGACCACAGCCTCGCCGTAGAGAAAGACCGGTACTAGTACAGGCTCAGTGACCCACGAGCC
>CM042314.1:3681774-3746774 GCA_023566125.1 Zingel zingel | reverse complement strand
AATGAACATGTTTCAAAAACAAATTGTTACGTGCCACCCCAAATTCAGGGCAAATACCCTTTCTTTTCCTTTCAGTGCAGTCAGCTCTTTCCAAAAATGACTTAATAGATAAATAAAATATACATACATTTTTAAAAATGAGGAAAATGCTAACTTTAAAACGCAAAAGGAAGAACAAGGTGAATTGTTCTGCTGCACAAAAATCAAGTACACGGAAACTTTACAGTACAGGCTGTGAGTAGTTTGAGTTTTTTGTGGCAACAATTAAACTTTTGTACTCAAACAGCAATCTTACAGCGCAACAGTGACTACGTTTACACGCACGCAATATTCCAGTTTGTGCCTTTATTCTGAAAATGACAGTATTTTGACTAAGCTGTTTACACGGCTGATAGAAATGAACATTCCTCTAATATTCCCGTTTACACGCAGCTGTGTTAACACAGGATTTCATCGATTTCTTCAGACTTTGGACATAAACGTGGATGGAGCATCGGTTATTTTCCTTAAAACGGTATCTCGTTAACTTCTGTTCAAGTTTCCCTCCTTTGTCTGTCTGTGTGTGTGTGTGTGTGTGTGTGTGTGTGTGTGTGTCTCTGTCTGTCTGTGTGTGTGTGTGTGTGTGTGTGTGTGTGTGTGTGTACGCTTCAGATATCTGAAGCGTTTAAAGACTCTATTTGTCTGTTGTTTATTTCTAAAGAAACACGACAATGTATAAAAGGCTCCATTACCTTGTAGCTCACGTTATGGCTCCGTAGCAGACGTTGTTATAAAAATAGGCTAACGATTGGGTCATAACCACGAGACTTACTGTCTCATAGTAGAGGAATTACCGTATAGTCCAGGAGAAGCTCGCAGGCAGTTTGGACTTCCATTAGCTGTTTAAGTGTAATTCCTAATGTTAACTATCATGTTAGTGATCAGTAATTAGCCTGTGCCTATGTTATCTCCTTACATATACCTACGCTCTCCGTCTCTGCTAGATTGGGAATGATTGAGATTTCTCTTGGCACAGCTACCAGAAGACTTCCAACTTTCAGACAGGTTGCTCACGTCACATCTACGTCTTCAAGCTCAGTTGGAGGCTGCTCAGTAACGCTCAGCCATCACCGGGAAAGTGACTTCACTGGTCTCCATCGAAGTCTATGGCGTCGCAGTGTACATTTCTTACACCGTCTATGATTGACGCAGATTCTGAATGCGCTGTACACTTGTCTAAAGAATGTGTCTAAAACCCAAATAATACCGACATATCGCACACGTCTTCATCCGAAAATGCCAAATTCAGAAAAAGGCTTAATTAGGAATATCCAAAACGTTTACATGGCCCCGTTTTAAATTCTGAAAAAAATTGGAATATTAGCGCATGTAAGCATAATCAGTGGAGGCTTTACTTTCCCCCTGAAGTGCCCGCAGTAATGCGACCAACCAGCATATTGAACAACAGCGCATTACGAAAGATTGTAAACACGTGTAGTTACTTAAAAAAATAAAATTAAATGCCTGCTCATGAAAACACGTCACTTCAACTTTCTGAGCCACGAGGGCGACTGGACAGCTGGGACACGTGCAGCAAGAAGGACACAAAAAATGTAAACAAATTATATTCATCGATAATGGAACTGGGCCTCTCTGAGGTCGAAGGGCAATTGTCTCGATGTTTACATATCTTCTTAAAAACTCCTCTTAAGGATATTTGCATGTAACCGATCTCTACGTGACATACTGACATCAAAACCAGTCCTTCCAGAAAAATGTGGAGTTTTTTTTGTGATTGTTGGGCAAAAATCCGTGATTATGCGGCACGTTTTCTTCAAAAATGTGATGGAATATGCGGGATATTTACGTAATTTTATGCGTTGAAATTGCGGGAACGTGCAAAAGTTGCGTTTTCATCGTGGCTTCATCGCGGGGTCTGCAGCTTTACGATGATGTTCACGTCGCGTAATTACGTCACTTCATTACGTCACTTCGTAACGTCCCTTCGTAACGTCCCTTCGTAACGTCCCTTCGTAACGTCCCTTCGTAACGTCCCTTCGTAACGTCCCTTCGTAACGTCCCTTCGTAACGTCCCTTCGTAACGTCCCTTCGTAACGTCACTTCGTAACGTCCCTTCGTAACGTCACTTCGTAACGTCACTTCGTAACGTCACTTCGTAACGTCACTTCGTAACGTCACTTCGTAACGTCACTTCGTAACGTCCCTTCGTAACGTCCCTTCGTAACGTCCCTTCGTAACGTCCCTTCGTAACGTCCCTTCGTAACGTCCCTTCATAAACGGCTGCTCTTGTGTGAAGTAAACGCAACATTATTCAACTTTCTGCTAAGATATATGTGTGACTTTTTTTGCAACGAAAATGCGGGGATTATGAAATCATGCAAGCCCTGCATATTTCGCGCGGAAATCGGCAATTTATGTGGAGAAAGTGCGGCGTATTTGAAATAATGCGACCCCCCCCCCCCCGCATAAATATGCAGACTTTGGCTGATTATGCATTGAATTATGCGATCGCATAATCACGTTTTTCTGGAGGGACTGAAAAATGTTCAGAACTAACTCAGCTTTCTGTATAGTGAGTGACGCCCAAATTCGTCCTAGAACAAAGTGTAATGAGATCATTTGACCCTAAAGCTGAAAGTTTGCTTTTTGAAATTAAAATCTCTCGTGAAAACAAGCCTACACACTCATGTGGATTAATTGTTTTGCTGCTGTGACTGAGTGTCACAAGCTATCCTCCCTGCCTCCTAATTCGCCGTGTGAGTGACGTTTGATCTCGCAATAAGGCCTCCTGCACACTGCCTGTGTGACACGCGTGCATGCTAGAAATAGGACCGACGTCTATTTTTCACACGAAACGCCAGCGTGTTGGAAGCGTTTCCAGGCAACACAGAACACGGAAAGATGTTTATATGTCATTTTGACACAAATACATTTAATAAACAGGGTTCATACGCATTTTAAAGGTCCCATGACATGGTGCTCTTTGGATGCTTTTATATAGACCTTAGTGGTCCCCTAATACTGTATCTGAAGTCTTTTTATATAGGCCTTAGTGGTCCCCTAATACTGTATCTGAAGTCCCTTTTATATAGGCCTTAGTGGTCCCCTAATACTGTATCTGAAGTCTTTTATATAGGCCTTAGTGGTCCCCTAATACTGTATCTGAAGTCTTTTATATAGGCCTTAGTGGTCCCCTAATACTGTATCTGAAGTCTTTTATATAGGCCTTAGTGGTCCCCTAATACTGTATCTGAAGTCTCTTTTATATAGGCCTTAGTGGTCCCCTAATACTGTATCTGAAGTCTTTTTATATAGGCCTTAGTGGTCCCCTAATACTGTATCTGAAGTATCTTTATATAGGCCTTAGTGGTCCCCTAATACTGTATCTGAAGTCTCTTTCCCGAAATTCAGCCTTGGTGCAGAATTACAGCCACTAGAGCCAGTCCCATAATGAGCTTTCCTTAGGATGTGCCATTTCTGTGTCTGTAGCTTTAAATGCTATTGAGGAGGAGAGGGGGGTGGGGGGGGGGGGGGGGGCAAGGTGAAGGGTGGGGGTGTGGCCTTGACCAACTGCCAGTTTTGCTCATTTGAAAGCCATGATGTCTCTCTCTCTCTCTCTCATGGGTGGGCCAAATTCTCTGGGCGGACAAAGCAGAGAAAGGGGAGGTAACCTTTCCCCTTATGACGTCATAAAGGGAAGATTCCAGATCGGCCCATCTGAGCTTTCATTTTCTCAAAAGCAGAGCAGGATACCTAGGGCTCGGTTTACACCTATCACCATTTCTAGCCACTGGGGGACCAGAGGCAGGCTGGGGGAACTCACATTAATGTTAAAAAACCTCATAAAGTGAACATTTCATGCCATGGGACCTTTAAACAATAGTTTTCCGTGACTTCTTGGCAAATTTCCATGACTTTGTATTCCTGAAAATGTCAGTCGACATTATACAATAAGAATAAATATCTGCGTTAAAGTTGACCCTCAGAGGGTTAACAACAAAATTAATGACTTTATGTGGTTCATAGTGGAGTCGTAATATCGCGCCCCGAATATAACGGTGAGGTTAAGACGACGTGAAATACATTTATTAATCACATATTATTATGCTGTGTTAAAAAAAGAAATTCCACGACTTTTCCAACGACTTTCTGCGTCTTTTTATGTTTTCAAAACATATTAACCCTGAATAAATGACATTTTGATGTTTGAAAGTCTCGAGGTTTTGACATAAATGCAGATATAAATGTAATTTTCTTTTTCCATTTTCTAACATTGCACCTGTCAATACAGAATGAAATATTCTGGAGCCTATTTTGCCGTCAATACTGCAGATGTTGTCTTATATTTATGTTTATGGGAAACATCCATGTGTCTAGCAGCAGCAGCGCCGCGTCAGACACGTTTCTGGTGTACAAAGACGTAGAAAACGGCACGCAGCCGCCACGCCACTGACACGCCACGTAGGGCTGGGTGATACGGAGAAAATCAGATATCACGATATTCGTGACCAAATACCTCGATATCGATATTGCGGCGATATTCTAGGGTTGACAATTGGTGCTTTAACAAAATATCTTCACACTTAGATTTTAGATAAATAATCATCAGTAATGTGGACGTAATGTCTAAGTGGGGAAAAGGCAAATAATAGAACAGCTAGAACAGTCTGGTGAGATCAGAAAATGACATCACTTTACTGTAATGCAGCCTTTAAAACCAGGAATAGACACTTATGTCATATCACGATACCCAAAAACCTAAGACGATATCTAGTTTCATATCCCGATATCGTTATTATATCGCCCAGCCCTAACGCCACGCTCACGCCACGCAGCCAGGGTGCAGGAGGTGTAAAAAAAAAGGGCGCGGAAGTGGAGATTCTTCCGAATCTGGCAACATCTAAAGCACATTTCTGTGCTGTATTATCGCTGATATATGTAGTCATCCTTCAGAGGGTAAAAAAATCTCAGAAACAACAGAAAAGCTGCTTCAATTCACTTGCAGGAGAGGAAAGAGGAAACTAAATGGAATAACGCTCTTTGTGAGTGTGCATGAAGTGACGGAGTGGTAGTGAGGAAGAAGAATGGATAGAGTGCATGTGTGTGTGTGGGGGGGTGCAGATGTGACCAGATGTGATGACAGCAGTCAGAGCGGCCTCTGGTCCCACGCTGCCCTGCAGCCCCCTGGGCCCGGTGGAGGACAGAACTTATCCCAGGCTGGTGATGTTGGCTTTCCCACCGGGCGGAGCCACGATGCGCTGAGTGTTGCGACGAGGAACATTGTCGTCAATTTGAGCCCCTAAATCAAAAACAAAAAGATATCGTACAATGTAACTCGGATGTCTTGTTGTGAACAAGTGCCAGGAATTAAAAAAGGTAACTTCAGTATGTATCAACCTGGACTCTATTTCCCTATGTTTGTGTGTGTAAGGGACTTCGATGTTGGTCCAGTATTAAGCGAGACCGAAGAGAAACAAGCTGCAATGTAACGTTAATGGACAATGGGGTCAGTTAGCGTCCACGAAAAGTTCTGTTTTTGCCGCTGACAGATTCAGATTATCTGACAACATTATGAAAGGATCCCTACAGAGATAGACCTTTTAGTTAAAGAGTAAGATCCTTTTAGTTTAACATCAAACAGCCCCGAAATCACCATCACCAAACTACACCAGACTCCATGTAAATAATCAGGACTTTTAGCGTGTATAGAGCCAGCATATTTCCACCAGACTCCATGTAAATAATCAGTACTTTTAGCGTGTATAGAGCCAGCATATTTCCACCAGACTCCATGTAAATAATCAGGACTTTTAGCGTGTATAGAGTCAGCATATTTCCACCAGACTCCATGTAAATAATCAGTACTTTTAGCATGTATAGAGCCAGCATATCTCCACATGTAAATGGGTGAATTAAGGGTTTATTTCAACCAGACCAGAGTGGTGATTGTTGGAACAGTGGAAAGATGAACCAAGACGGCATTTAATAGTTTTATTTTGTTTCTGTCCACTTTGAATAAAGTGTGTTTTACGATGGTAAAAGTCCTGATTATTTACATGGAGTCTGGTGGAGTTTGGTGATGGTGATTTTGGGGATGTTTCATGTTAAACAAAAAGGATCTTACTCTTTAACTAAAAGGTCTATCTCTGTAGGGATCCTTTCATAATGTTGTCAGACACTTATAATAATAATCTGAGTCTGTCAGCGGCAACAACAGAACTTTCAGTGGACACATAATGACGCTGAACATTACAACGCAGCATGTTTCACCGCCATCTTGCTTAAAAAGTTGTTAAAAAGATTGTTGTTCCCATCAGTCACATAAAGCGTAACTCTCACCAAAATGCAACCTAGGGTCTTTTTGTGAATGTACCAGAGTCAAACTTTCATTTAAAAGCATATTTAGGACGGAATTGTCACTTTTAAGATGGACCGTATTTTCGGTCAAATGGCCTTTTGAATGGGAGTGCTAGGGGCACTTTTACGCTAGCCTCAAAATAGCTCAAAACCTCTCTTTTTAGTAAACTAACGGTGGAGTTAAGGTGTAGAGCCCCTGGTTATAGTATATATCTTGGTCACCGGTGGAGTTAAGGTGTAGAGCCCCTGGTTATAGTATATATCTTGGTCACCGGTGGAGTTAAGGCGTAGAGCCCCTGGTTATAGTATATATCTTGGTCACCGGTGGAGTTAAGGCATAGAGCCCCTGGTTATAGTATATATCTTGGTCACCGGTGGAGTTAAGGTGTAGAGCCCCTGGTTATAGTATATATCTTGGTCACCGGTGGAGTTAAGGTGTAGAGCCCCTGGTTATAGTATATATCTTGGTCACCGGTGGAGTTAAGGTGTAGAGCCCCTGGTTATAGTATATATCTTGGTCACCGGTGGAGTTAAGGTGTAGAGCCCCTGGTTATAGTATATATCTTGGTCACCGGTGGAGTTAAGGTGTAGAGCCCCTGGTGATACTTGGAGCAAAGTCTCATCTTGTGTCGAGCCTTCTTACTGATTTAAAAATAGCTATTTTGAGGCTAGCATCAAAGTGCCCCTAGCTCTCCCATTCAGAAGGCCATTTGACCCAAAAATGAGAATACGGTCCATCTTAAAAGTGGCGATTCCGTCCTAAATATGCTTTTAAATGATAGTTTGACTCGGGTACATTCACAAAAAGACCCTAGGTTGAATTATGGCGAGAGTTACTCTTTAAGAAACAAAAACATGGGAAAATAGGGTCGAGGTTGCCGTTTAAATGTGTGCTGTCACTCACCAGACAGACTGAAGCCGGACTGGTGCAGGTTGCGCACCGGCTGGTGAGTGATCTGCTGCTGCGGCTGCGGCTGCTTCACCGGAGCCGTCTTCACCGCGGAGACCGTGGACGTCAGCTTGGGAGTCACAGTCACCTCACACACGGGCCCGTCGTACTGGCCCCGGGGAACGCCGCGCACCTCTGTGAGCTAAACAAACACACCAACATGAGACCACCAGCTGGGTTAGTAAGGATGTCGTTTCTCTATGGACCTTTTTCACAGCAGACATGTTGACTTGTCACAGTAGGAAAAGCACAGCTGACATTGATAACCTTAACGATGGCTCAGTTCCATCAAGTGTCCCAGTGAGCTATTTCAGTGAGTCAGCATGCCCAATACCAGGGCCTCTCCTAAGTGGAACGCAGCCATCATTAATGGTTCTGAATACACCTGGGCTGTTCCTACTATGACATGTCAACATGTCTGCTGTGAAAAAGGTCCATAATGGCAACTTCCAGGTATGAAACATGAAGCCAACGCTGAAGCTCCTCAAAGCTGCATTCTCTCTCATTTCCAGCATGGAGCGACTACACTGACTCCAAAAAGAAGTCTTATACTGCAGCAATCTCTAGAGAATAGCAGGGCTGGCATATGTATATGTGTGTGTGTGTGTGTGTGTGTGTGTGTGTGTGTGTGTGTGTGTGTCTGTGTGTTGGGAGTGTGTATGTGTGTTGGGAGTGTGTATGTGTGTTGGGAGTGTGTATGTGTGTGTGTTGGGAGTATGTCTGTCTGTCTGTCTGTATATATATATATATATATATATATATATATATATATATATATATATATGTGTGTGTGTGTGTGTGTGTGTGTGTGTGTGTGTGTGTGTCTCTCTCTCTCCTGTTCTTTCTGACCACGGTGTGAAATCTGTATCAGGAGAAGTTAACCCTCTCCTTGATTTAATGTTGTTGATGGAGAAGAAGAACCAGATTAAACACAGGACCGTAAGTCGGCCTTTAGAGCGCCTGCTCAGAGGTGCGACTACGTGGCGTTGGACCTCACCCTGCTGCGAGCCTTTATCCTCTTGTACACGTGGTCGGAGAACGGTTTGCGGCTGACGTAGCGACCGCAGCCCTCCGTGGGGTGAAGGCTGCCCTCCTCCAACACGATCTTGCCCTGGCTGATCACCACCACTGGACCGCCACGCACTTCTGTGCCCTCGAAGATGTTGTACTCCACCGCCTGGGAAGAGAAGAGATTTCAACAAATGAACGACTTAAAAGGAGAATTCTGGTCGATTTCATCACGTAGCTCTGTCGTTTGGAAATGTGGAGTGCTGTCAGTAGCGAGAAAAACTAAACCAATCGGTGCTGCCAATACACCGTGTTATCCCCCTGCTAGCGTTAGCACCAGGGGCGGAGCTAGACTCTCAGTACAGTGGGGGCGGAGCTTCTGCATGGGGCCCTCTGCTACCAAGTCATTTTAAAATTGTAACTGTTAAAAAATAAAAAAAAAAAAACGTGACAAAAAAAATGGAAAGAAATAGATGAAAACGTAGAGAAAAGTGTAGAAATATTACAACAAAATGTTGAAATTTTTATCCAGAAAAAAACGTTGGGGAGTATATGGTCAAATTTCACCCGTTAAAAACTTTCTATATCAGAACTATGACAAAAGACTGAAAACTGTGATAAATGTTGGAAAAAGCTACAAAAACGCAGAAAAAAATAAAATAAGAAATCAACAAAAACAGCGTTTGTAAACGCTGAATAAAGCGACCCAAAAAAATCGGAAAAAGTGCCAAAAAACTTGTTAAAAATGGAAAGAAATAGACAAAAACGTAGAGAAAAGTGTAGAAATATTACAACAAAATGTTGAAATTTTGACCCAGAAAAACCCAAAGTTGCAGGTCGACGGGAAGACAACACAAGGTTTTCACACGTTTTGTTTTTTTATCTATATCACTAAATATTTCACTACTGCAAAAAAGGCGACAGCGTGAATTTCCGTCCACTCTCATGACGTTTAGTTAAAGAGTAAGATCCTTTTAGTTTAACATGAAACATCCCCGAAATCCCCATCAACAAACTACACCAGACTCCATGTAAATAATCAGTACTTTTAGCGTGTATAGAGCCAGCATATTTCCACCAGACTCCATGTAAATAATCAGGACTTTTAGCGTGTATAGAGCCAGCATATTTCCGCCAGACTCCATGTAAATAATCAGGACTTTTAGCGTGTATAGAGCCAGCATATCTCCACCAGACTCCATGTAAATAATCAGGACTTTTAGCGTGTATAGAGCCAGCATACTTCCACCAGACTCCATGTAAATAATCAGTACTTTTAGCGTGTATAGAGCCAGCATATCTCCACCAGACTCCATGTAAATAATCAGTACTTTTAGCGTGTATAGAGCCAGCATATTTCCACCAGACTCCATGTAAATAATCAGTACTTTTAGCGTGTATAGAGCCAGCATATCTCCACCAGACTCCATGTAAATAATCAGGACTTTTAGCGTGTATAGAGCCAGCATATTTCCACCAGACTCCATGTAAATAATTAGGACTTTTAGCGTGTATAGAGCCAGCATATTTCCACCAGACTCCATGTAAATAATCAGTACTTTTAGCGTGCATAGAGCCAGCATATTTCCACCAGACTCCATGTAAATAATCAGGACTTTTAGCGTGTATAGAGCCAGCATATTTCCACCAGACTCCATGTAAATAATCAGTACTATTAACGTGTATAGAGCCAGCATATTTCCACATGTAAATGGGTGAATTAAGGGATTATTTCAACCAAACCAGAGTGGTGATTGTTGGAACAGTGGAAAGATGAACCAAGACGGCTTTTGGTAGTTTTATTTAGTTTCTGTCCACTTTGAATGAAGTGTGTTTTATGATGATAAAAGTCCTCATTATTTACATGGAGTCTGGTGTAGTTTTGATTTCGGGGCTGTTCCATGTTAAACTAAAAGCATCTTACTCTTTAACTAAAATGTCTATCTCTGTAGGGATCCTTTCATAATGTTGTCAGACACTTAGAATAATAATCTGAGTCTGTCAGCGGCAACAAACAGAACTTTTAGTATAAAGTCTCAACATGTCTGGGACACATGAATGGTTAGAAACTGGAGGATAAGACGGGCAGAGTCTGACCAGGTTGTGGCTCTTAGCCGAGATGATCTTGGTGACGTCTGGGTCCCACAGCACGAGGTCGGCGTCCGAGCCCACGGCGATGCGCCCCTTACGGGGGAACAGGTTGAAGATCTTGGCTGCGTTCGTGCTCGTCACCGCCACAAACTGGTTCTCGTCCATCTTGCCAGTCACCTTTTAGAAAAACTAATATTATTATTAGGGCTTTATTCAACCGAATAATTTTATTTATTTATTTTATTATTTCAGGACAATGCACATTTGATGAACATGTACAGAAGTACACGTAAAAAGTGCCAGATTGTAGCCCAAGGGCTAATTTCCATATGTACTCCATTACAATAAAAAGGACAATAGATACACAGCAGCAACATTTGCTATATGAAAATAGATAAAACAGGACGAAAGAAATGAAAAACAGGATAATACAACAGAGACACAATTCATTAGTAAGCTCCATCGAGCTAACACGGCACAGCATCCAGGTAGAGATGACCACATGCTTGGTTAGCTCCAAGCCAGATCCAAGACAGAACATATACAGCATAACATTTGAGTCTCAGAGTCGGTATATCTTTGAATGTCAGGTAATTGCAGTATAAAAAAACTAGGACTGTCAGCATTACCGCGTTAATCGCGATGCGATTAAGGGCCGAGCATAATGCGTTTTTTATTTTATTTTATATATTTTTTTTTAAATCGTATTTAATCGCATGCCGCCATTTATTAATTTATTTTCACTTCACTCGGCTTTGCGTCGTGCCTAACAGGCGACTATTTTGCCGTACTTCCTCGTAACACATCCTGCTGCAGGAATAGCAACGTGGATTTCAGTGCCTCATTCTGGAGCCGCTGATATGTCTGCTCTTCTCTCTGATGCTCTGAGACAGACGATACAGGCTACACACACACCGCTGACCGGGACGCTAGTTAACACTATACTCTACAGCAGCTAATGTTAGCCTACCGCCAGCTAGTTAACATTATACTCTACAGCAGCTAACGTTAGCCTACCGCCAGCTAGTTAACATTATACTCTACAGCAGCTAACGTTAGCCTACCGCCAGCTAGTTAACACTATACTCTACAGCAGCTAACGTTAGTCTACCGCTAGCTAGTTAACACTATACTCTACAGCAGCTAACGTTAGTCTACCGCTAGCTAGTTAACACTATACTCGACAGCAGCTAACGTTAGTCTACCGCTAGCTAGTTAACACTATACTCTACAGCAGCTAACGTTAGTCTACCGCTAGCTAGTTAACACTATACTCTACAGCAGCTAACGTTAGTCTACCGATAGCTAGTTAACACTATACTCTACAGCAGCTAACGTTAGTCTACCGCTAGCTAGTTAACACTATACTCTACAGCAGCTAACATTAGTCTACCGCTAGCTAGTTAACACTATACTCTACAGCAGCTAACGTTAGTCTACCGCTAGCTAGTTAACACTATACTCAACAGCAGCTAACGTTAGTCTACCGCTAGCTAGTTAACATTATACTCTATAGCAGCTAACGTTAGCCTACCGCCAGCTAGTTAACACTATACTCTACAGCAGCTAACGTTAGCCTACCACTAGCTAGTAGCTGCATTAAACACGGTTACAATGCTGACAGCTAACGCTAAACGGTGTAAAGTTTGTCTGTGTTTCACTGTAGAGGATTCAACACCGGGATGTAACGATCTGCAGCTGCTGTTGTCGGAAAAACACAGACGGTGCGTTCAATGAAACTGGTAATTTACAGCCTCGTGGTGCATTCAAAGTTGTTGTTAAATGTCCTTTTCCCATCTGGTGGTTGTTTTTGTCATTCAACAGCTATTTACTAGTGAAATAAGTTATTGTTATACATTATTATTAAATCATTTAATTTTGACCATATGGCCTTAGCAATAAACAAGCCGTTCTTTAATATCGGCAACTGTTTAGTACCCTTCTTTTTTTTTTACTTTCTTAAAAAAATCGGTTCAGGCACCGGTACCGTTTTAAAAGTACCGCTTTAGCACCGGTATCCAAACCAAACAATACCCAACCCTAATATTGACTCTAGATTAAAATGTGTGACTAGATTAAATATATAATAAACAAATACAAAATCTTAAAATCAAGTTCATGAAGTCATTTTCTTTGCATTCATTTGATTCCCAATCAAGATCCACTGGTAAGAACGGCTTTCCATCGTTAATATGGACTTAAAAACAGTTCTGAAATGCAAAATGATAGAATTTTAATCATGTGATAAAGCATGCGATTAATCGCGATTAAGAACATTTAATCGTTTGACAGCCATAAAGACAGCCTAGTTGTGTTTGGCGCACAACTAGGCGGGCCGAAATGTATTGTGAACCCAAATTGATATACGGGCCGGATCTAAATCTGCAAGGGGCCGGATTTGGCCCGCGGGCCTTGAGCTTGACACATGTGGTCTGAAAAGTGGGTCCCATCAAACTCACCACACATTTGTCCCAGATCAGGGACATCCTCTCCTCGGTGCCGTTGGTTCCCTCTGGGATCAGAGTGAAGTTATCTTTGCCTATCGCACGCTGAGAAGTCTGGTACGTGCAGTGGGCACTCCCGGTCACCTGCAGGTCCCCGCTGCAAAGGAAAGAAAGCAAGGAAACGAAAAATATACCTTTCATTCTACGGCCCAGTCTCGTCACGAATCTTTGGTCTGAACTGGACTTTTTTTTACTGCGTTTTCACACCGACAGCCTTTAGTTCGGTTGAATTGAACTAGAGGTCGTTTGCCCCGCTGGTGCGGTTCGTTTGGGCAGGTGAGACAATCGAACTCTGGTGTGCCCCAAAAGTGGACCAAACAAACGTACCGAGACCTGATTGAAGAGGTGGTCTCGGTACGCTTTCAATCCAACTCTGGAGCGGCTCGTTTGTGGTGAGAACGTGATCCGTACTCGAACCGCACCAACTATATGTACTACTCCAGTCTGAGCTAGTGTCTCCTGTAGTCAGGTGTGTCCACCAGTCTGAGCTGATGTCTCCTGTAGTCAGGTGTGTCCTCCAGTCTGAGCTAGTGTCTCCTGTAGTCAGGTGTGTTCAGCAGTCTGAGCTGATGTCTCCTGTAGTCAGGTGTGTCCTCCAGTCTCAGCTAGTGTCTCCTGTAGTCAGGTGTGTCCACCAGTCTGAGCTGATGTCTCCTGTAGTCAGGTGTGTCCACCAGTCTGAGCTGATGTCTCCTGTAGTCAGGTGTGTCCTCCAGTCTCAGCTAGTGTCTCCTGTAGTCAGGTGTGTCCACCAGTCTGAGCTGATGTCTCCTGTAGTCAGGTGTGTCCTCCAGTCTGAGCTGATGTCTCCTGTAGTCAGGTGTGTCCTCCAGTCTGAGCTAGTGTCTCCTGTAGTCAGGTGTGTTCAGCAGTCTGAGCTGATGTCTCCTGTAGTCAGGTGTGTTCAGCAGTCTGAGCTAGTGTCTCCTGTAGTCAGGTGTGTCCACCAGTCTGAGCTGAGGTCTCCTGTAGTCAGGTGTGTTCAGCAGTCTGCGATGCAGCAGAGCAGCAAACTGTAGCAGCTTGCAGTGTTTCCATCACAGAAATAGACCGCGGTCAAGCTTGCCGTCCATCACTCGTATCTCCGTGGTCAAACCAGCTGTCGCTAAAACTGGAGACAGATGCCGGCCGAGCAGAGCGAAGTCTGGGTGACCAGAGCAGATGTAGTAACGTCTCTCGCCAAACAATGTCTAATTATTGTAATGAAATGAGCTGGTTTGACCACTAGACCAGCACACAGGACCTTCTTCCTGTATTTACTTTCTTGCTCCCGCCCCCAGACATATCCGACCAATAGGAGGGCTGGACGTTCTTGCCTGCTTTGTAATGACACATTTTGGTATGCTTGGATTTTTCCAGGTGTGAAACCAAACCAAACCGACCGAGGGCAAATCGCTCCAAGTTTACTAACTCACCAACTGATTAGGACCAAAGCAAACGAACTACAGGTGTGAAAACGGCCTTAGTCTTTCAGAAACCAAGGGAAAACACCGTAACGTGCGTGTGGCACGGAGCCCCTACCAGGACAGCAGAGAGTTGAGGTAGTCGGGGGTGGTGGGGTCGGGACTGAGCGGAGGAGAGGTCACGTAGGCGGCCGCCTTGGCCCAGTTCTTGCTCCAGTAGTGAGTCCCATCTGTGCCCAAGCTGGCCGATATGGGCTCTCCGTAAACGACAGCGCCTACGGAGTAGACCGGT
This sequence comes from Zingel zingel, assembly GCA_023566125.1. Classification (NCBI taxonomy): domain Eukaryota; kingdom Metazoa; phylum Chordata; class Actinopteri; order Perciformes; family Percidae; genus Zingel; species Zingel zingel. Next base: position 3,732,170 of record CM042314.1, on the reverse strand, counting down.
TGATGCATAAACGGCACGAGTGAAGCCAAAACATCTGGATTGCCCCCCCCGCCCCCTCCAAAATCAGTCAAATATATAACTGAGTAAATAATTTAAATGCAGTGTAAAAAGAAAAACAAAAGCTTCATACTTTTCCTTTAACCTCCAAACAAAATATATCAGTTAAAAGTTAATTTGTTATTCTCTCTCATATATATATATATATATATATATATATATATATATATATATATATATATATATATATATCTTTCACTACTAGCTCATGTTATGTTTCAACTCCTTTTATTGGCACACTTTATTTATTTTCGTTTCTTAGACCTTTTAAAAATTGCAAAAAAAAGCATCAATAGTGTCAAAAACACACGTAAAGCAACATTGCGTAACATTTGTATTTTTTTGTGACGGTCTTCAACAGGGGTGTCAAACTCAGTTTCCCAGAGGGCCACACTAGAAAATGAGAATCGCATGGAGGGCCAGACATGTAGAGATTATTGATTATTGTGTTTAATTAAGAGAAAAAGTCAAATATGTTGACTGTATTATTGCATGTCTCATATACTGTAATATACTGTAGTCTTCTCACTTACATTTTGGGCCTCATAAAGCCCCAAAAATACATTGAAAAATGCACCAAAAAAGTTGGAAAAAGGCCGAAAAAAACGGCCAAATTGTCTGAACAAGTGCCCAAAACATCATAAAAACTGCCAAAAACTTCCAAAAAAAGTGGTAAAACATTGAGTAAAGTGTCAAAACCGTTAAAACAAAGTGCCTAAAGCATTGAAACCGCCATAAAAGGCGTCAAAAACTTTGTAAAAAGCACCAAAAACTAGGTGGGCCTAAATTAATTGTGAACCTAAATAGAAATGTGGGCCGGATCGAAACCTGCGAAGGGCCGGATTTGGCCCTCGGGCCTCGAGTTTGACACCTGTGGTCTACGGAGAAAGCCAGGATGAAGGCAGACACTAGTGTCTGGTGAATATACGGAGAAAAAGTTAAACATGTCTCTTCTTACCTCTTTTCCTTGCAAGGGCGATGACATCAGCGGCACTCTTGCTCATCACCTTGGTGACGTAGAGGGGGCAGTTGGTCTGGTTGGCAATGGTTACGGAGCGGTTAACCGCCTCGGCCTCCACCTGCACGCACGCACACACACACGCACACACACACACACAGATACACACACACACACGCACGCACGCACACACGCACGCACACACACAGATAGACAGACACACGCACAGACAGAGACACAGACAGAGACACACACACACATCAGCAGCTGGTTCCCAGACCGGCTTTCTCTTCTCTCCTTCACTGCATTCTGGGTAAACGACCGGCATCTACTGGAGTTATTCCGATACCAGTATCGGAGAAGCCTCAGGGAATGCCTAAAATCTAACATGCCGGTATCAGCGAGTATGCACCGATCAAATACTGTGTAAGTTAGCTCCGTTGTGACCCAAACGAAATCTGCAATGGAATTAGGCGGAGCCTTTTTCTGCTTGGGGTGGATGCACAGAATCCAGGATTCGGCTTCTGGTTCGGCTGAATATTGGGCTTTTTGACGGGGATGGGTTCCTGCCCAACCTTAGAATTTTTTCCCACAGAACCGAACCCTACGCTTGCACTCTGCAGTCCCTCCAGAAAAAGGCGGTCATGCGATCGCATAATTCAATGCTTAATCAGCCAAAGTCCGCATATTTATGCATTTTTTCAAATATGCCGCACTTTCGCCGCATAAATTGCCGATTTCCGCGCAAAATATGCGGGGCTTGCATGATTTCATAATCCCCGCATTTTCGTTGCAAAAAAGTCACACATATATCTCAGCAGAAAGTTGAAAAATGTTACGTTTACTTCACACGGTGAAGCCGTGATGAAACCGTAATTTTTGCAAGTTCCCGCAATTTCATCGCATAAAATTGCATAAATATCCCATCGCATTTTTTAAGAAAACGTGCCGCATAATCACGAATTATTACCGATAATCGGTATCGAAAAAACAACTAAAAACAAACAATACCCAACCCAAATCACACCGCTGTCAAAAGTACTGCCGTTTGACGGTTTCTGACTTCTCCCAGAGTCCATGTTCCGTCACTAACTTTTGAGCTCTTTTCGGAGGCCTTCTCTTTGTCGATGTCTTCTCTCTTTTGGCTACAGTTTGAGAAACCAGACCTCCATCTTACCTCCTCTGGGCGGCTGAGCACGTGGCCTTCAGGGCCAGAGATCCCCAGCTCCAGAATACGTCTCTGCTCCTGAAGAATGCACGCAGAAACATTATAATCCAAAAATGCCAATTACTTACTTACTGCACACAGCTGAGACTTGGCCAAGGTTATCTTTTGGTTCGGTTACCTCTGCAATGATGTCTCCATTCTCGGCATGCACCTGTGCAATGGCTCCGAGGTCTCTGATGACACTGAACACCTCATAGATCTAAAATAAAAGATATATATGACAGAACCAGGTCAGCTCGGAGGGCAGCCGTCTACGCCAAACACATCAAACTAGGGCTGCACGATTATGGCCAAAATGATAATCACGATTATTTTGATCAATACTGAGATCACGATTAATTATCACGATTATTTGTTGATTTTAACCCAAACTAATTGTATTGTCACATAGGCCAATTATAACTGCTTTCACATCCATATTGTGCTACATTCCTCCTTTGTTGAAGGACACTATGAAGGAGCCATTTCAGCTGTTGTGCGACCGCTTTCCACACGTGCGTTTGCCGTGAAAAGATACAGGCAACGCAATTTTCTGTTCACGTTAACGGCGCATGTGGTGCCCAGTATCTACCGGACGAAATAGCAACGTGGATTTTGGTGTCTCATTACGGTGCCACTTAAAGCGTAACTCTCGCCAAAATGCAACCTAGGGTCTTTTTGTGAATGTACCCGAGTCAAACTTTAGTTTAAAAGCATATTTAGGACGGAATCGTCACTTTTAAGATGTACCGTATTTTCATTTTTGGGTCAAATGGCCTTCTGAATGGGAGAGCTAGCGGCACTTTGATGCTAGCCTCAAAATAGCTATTTTTAAACACTAAGAAGGCTCGACACAACATGAGACTTTGCTCCAAGTATCACCAGGGGCTCTACACCTTAACTCCACCGGTGACCAAGATATATACTATAACCAGGGGCTCTACACCTTAACTCCACCGGTGACCAAGATATATACTATAACCAGGGGCTCTACACCTTAACTCCACCGGTGACCAAGATATATACTATAACCAGGGGCTCTACACCTTAACTCCACCGGTGACCAAGATATATACTATAACCAGGGGCTCTACGCCTTAACTCCACCGGTGACCAAGATATATACTATAACCAGGGGCTCTACACCTTAACTACACCGGTGACCACGGGATATCCTAAATCTGTGGCTACTTGTTTTGATATCGACTCGTTTTGACTGCCGAGGTGCTAGCAGCCGGAAACAACAACAAGAGCTACGGTGAGTTGTTCAAAACCTCTTTTTAGTAAACTCTGTGAACACAAACAATGTTGTCAATGCTGTCGTTAAGGTGTAGAGCCCCTGGTTATAGTATATATATCTTGGTCACCGGTGGAGTTAAGGTGTAGAGCCCCTGGTTATAGTATATATCTTGGTCACCGGTGGAGTTAAGGTGTAGAGCCCCTGGTTATAGTATATATCTTGGTCACCGGTGGAGTTAAGGTGTAGAGTCCCTGGTTATAGTATATATCTTGGTCACCGGTGGAGTTAAGGTGTAGAGCCCCTGGTGAGACTTGGAGCAAAGTCTCATGTTGTGTTGAGCCTTCTTAGTGTTTTAAAAATGTTGAGGCTAGCATCAAAGTGCCCCGAGCACTCCCATTCAAAAGGCCATTTGACCCAAAATACGGTCAATCTTAAAAGTGCCGCTTCCATGCTAAATATGCTTTTAAACGAAAGTTTGACTCGGGTACATTCACAAAAAGACCCTAAGTTGCATTTTGGCGAGAGTTACGCTTAAAATGTCTGCGTTGCGCTCTGATGCTCCAAAACAGACGTTAGAGCTCACAGAAACATCGCTGCATGTCACGCTAGTAAACACTAATAACACGTTACACAGCAGCTAACGTTAGCCTACCATTAGCTAGTAAACATTAATAACATGTTACACAGCAGCTAACGTTAGCCTACCATTAGCTACAGTAAACACTAATAACACGTTACACAGCAGCTAACGTTAGCCTACCATTAGCTACAGTTAACACTAATAACACGTTACACAGCAGCTAACGTTAGCCTACCGTTAGCTACAGTAGTAACTGGATTAAACACGGCTAAAATGCTGACAGTTAAACGGTGTAGCGTGACTGTGTTTCACTGTAGAGCAGTCCCTCCAGAAAAACCTGATTATTTGATCACATAATTCAATGCATAATCAGCCAAAGTCGGCATATTTACGCGGGTGCCGCATTTTTTTAAAAACGTCGCACTTTCACCGCTTGCATGATTTCATAATTCCCGCATTTTCGTTGCAAAAAAAAGTCATATCTTAGCAGAAAGTTGAAAAATGTTGCGTTTACTTCACACAAGAGCAGCCGTTTTCCCCTGTGGCCATGGGAACGTTATGAAGTGACGTAATAACGCGACGTGAACATCATCGAAAAGCTGCAGACCCCGCGATGAAGCCACGATGAGACCGTCGTTTTTGCAAGTTCACGCAATTTCATCGCATAAAATTGCACAAATATCCCGCATATTCCATCGCATTTTTTAAGAAAACGTGCCGCATAATCACGGATTTTTGCCCCGCAATAATCACAAAAAAAACTGCATTTTTCTGGAAGGACTGGTAGAGGACTCCAACAGCGGGACGTCCAACAGTCTGCCGCTAAAGCTACGAGCTAAAAGACTCAAACGAGCTCTGGTCACTGCTGTTGTCTGAACAACTGTTTCTGACGTATGACCGACTGCTATCTGTTGTGGAATTGTCCTCACGTTACTCCGTCCTCTGTGACGGTCTACATCTAGACTAAGCTGCCCAGTGCAGGGAACAACTCTGATTGGCTCATGGAGGCACGTGATCAGAGAGCGGTTTACGGAGCGTTCTATGAACGGAATGAAGCATTTTAAATATCGCTCGATCACGTGAATTTGATCGTGGGAAGCCCAAAATTGTGATCGTGATTACAATTTGATTAATTGTGCAGCCCTACATCAAACAGCCTCAAAACAAAATGCTGTGACAGACAGCTGTAGCGCTCGCTAATATCACGCGGAAGCCGAGCATACCTCAGAGTCAGAAAGTTGGAAAACATCCTTATAAGCCAAATAGACCAGGAAAGAGTTGACACCTGAAGATAGAAAACTTATGAGAGAAAAGCAGCCAAAAGGTGGAATAAAGAGAGCAAAAAGAAGGAAAACTCAGAGCAAAAGGAGACAAGTAAAAACAGAAGGATAGAAATTACAAAGCAGAAACATTTAGTTTTAAGCTCTGTGAAAAGTGGGTGACTTCCCCCCCACCCTTAGCCTACAGCAGGGGTCTTCAACAGGGGGTCCAGGACCTCTAGGGGGTCCTCAGAGTCAATGCAGGGAGGCCTCCAAATAATTGTTGATTTTTTTTTTTTAAATTACAAAGTCTTAACATGAATCAAACATATTATTAGCAAATATAAATCCCCACTGCTGACTGGCCTACAGGTAAGGGAGTCACTAAGGTAGCCACCCACAGATACAGTTAATAAGGATTCACTCTGCAACGTGTATGTGTAACATTAAAACATGATTTATAAAATAATGCAGTGTCTCCTCTATGTTGATAGCATAGTGGCGGTCCGCCACGGTAAAATGTCCAGCGCCACGGTATCAGAAACAGCGCCGACGCACAACAGGGTTTCCGCTACGTACACCGAATACCACCGCTCCTTCAGCTGTTCATGAAAAGTCATAAAGTCGCAGCGCCGTCTGCTCTACTGGACTCAAGCTACTGTCATCAGCTCTCTCTCCCCCCCTAGAGTGAGCTCTCTCTCCCTCTAGGGTGAGCTCTCTCTCCCCCCCTAGGATGAGCTCTCTCTCCCCCCCTAGGGTGAGCTCTCTCTCCCCCCCTAGGATGAGCTCTCTCTCCCCCCCTAGGGTGAGCTCTCTCTCCCTCTAGGGTGAGCTCTCTCTCCCCCCCTAGGATGAGCTCTCTCTCCCCCCTAGGATGAGATCTCTCTCCCTCTAGGATGAGCTCTCTCTCCCCCCTAGGATGAGCTCACTCTTCCTCTAGGGTGAGCTCGCTCTCTCTCTCTCTCTCTCCCCCGCACTCTCTCCCTCTAGGGTGAGCTCTCTCTCCCCCCCTAGGGTGAGCTCTCTCTCTCTCTCTCCCCCTAGGATGAGCTCACTCTTCCTCTAGGATGAGCTCTCTCTCTCTCCCTCTAGGGTGAGCTCTCTCTCTCCCCCTAGGGTGAGCTCACTCTCCCTGTAGGGTGAGCTCTCTCTCCCCCCCTAGGATGAGCTCTCTCTCTCCCTCTAGAGTGAGCTATCTCTCTCCCCCTAGGGTGAGCTCACTCTCCCTGTAGGGTGAGCTCTCTCTCCCCCGCACTCTCGCCCCCTAGGGTGAGCGCTCTCTCTCTCGCCCCCTAGGGTGAGCGCTCTCTCTCTCGCCCCCTAGGGTGAGCGCTCTCCCCCCTAGCCGCGACATGAAATCTGCACTCACGCCCGTGAAATATGACAGCTACAGTTGATTGGAAAATAGCGTTGTGGACACTGAAGTTGATGAATTTCCTGTTTATCAGACCCCAGATGAGACAAGAAGCTAACGTTAGCTAACGTTAGCCACGCTGCTGTGACGGCCCCTCTGCCTCTGAGTCCCCGCTGCAGGAGACGGTGTGTATTCCTCCGACACGCTGTAGTAACGTTACTGATTTAAAACCGTTCTCCAGGTTAGCGGGGGGGTGCATACCGCCCCAAACCAACATGAGAAACGTAGCTAGTAATGTTCACTCAGCGTTCAGTTTTGTTGTTAAACTGTGTGTAAAATGAGCGGTGACGTTAAATCACCCTACGGTACCGTCTATTTGCTGGATGGTTTCAAGGTAACGGTCGGTAGCTAACGTTAGCAGATAAGCCCGTACTCTGACGTTCCCCCCCCCCGCCGAAAAAAAATCTAGAGGAAACACTGCAATGCCAACAATTATTAGGCTATTTTACTTGAATAGCTTAGTATTCTATACAAAAAAGGTATGTATAAAGGCTTTACGTCACCCTACACATTATAGTGGGCCCAGTTTAACATGCAACTTCATTTTAGACAATATACTGTATGTGGTAGGGGGTCCCTGCTCTGTCTTTCTTTCAGTTAAGGGATCCTTGGCTTAACAAACGTTGAAGACCCCTGTCCTACAGTCACATTAGCTACAAAAAGACAGCGACACGCACTCGCTTGATGGGCGCTCCTGGGCGTGCCTAGCCTACTCAAGTCAAGTCAGCTTTATTGTCAGATGTGCTGTACATGCATGACATACGGAACAAATGAGAGACATAGAATAAACAAACAATCAACAATTTAACATGCTATAAAAATGAACAATCAACTATGAACAAGACATACAATAAACAATCAACAATCACAATCAAGGCACTTGAGTATTTACATGACGAAATAAAACAGGATAAATAAAAAGTATTTACAAGTATTTTAACAGGTGAGGTAGAGCGGTGTAGTGCAAATAAACAGGGGAAAGTGAAATGTGCAGTACAGAGTGTGTGAGTGGTGTGTGCAGTCCTAGTCTGTGGGAGGGGGCAGAGGGGGGAGTGAGGAGGGAGTGATGGTCTCCTGGCTAGGTCTTACAAGTCGCTCAGAGGTAGAGCTGGGTCATATATCGATATTATATCGATATATTGATAGGAGACTAGATATCGTCTTAGATTTTGGATATCGTGATATCGTAATATGGCTTAAGTGTTGTCTTTTCCTGGTTTTAAAAGGTCCCATGGCATGAAAATTTCACTCTATGAAGTTTTTTAACATTAATATGAGTTCCCCCAGCCTGCCTCTGGTCCCCCAGTGGCTAGAAATGGTGATAGGTGTAAACCGAGCCCTGGGTATCCTGCTCTGCCTTTGAGAAAATGAAAGCTCAGATGGGCTAATATGGAATCTTCCCTTTATGACGTCATAAGCGGAAAGGTTACCTCCCCTTTCTCTGCTTTGCCCGCCCAGAGAATTTGGCCCACCCATGAGAGAGAGAGAGAGAGACATCATGGCTTTCAAACGAACAAAAGCATGGCTGTTGGTCAAGGCCACACCCCCACCCTCCGCCTTGCCCCCCCCCCCCCCCCCCCTCTCTCCTCCTCAATAGCATTTAAAGCTACAGACACAGAAATGGCACATCCTAAGGAAAGCTCATTGTGGGACTGGCTCTAGTGGCTGTAATTCTGCACCAAGGCTGAATTTCGGGAAAGAGACTTCAGATACAGTATTAGGGGAACACTAAGGCCTATATAAAAGAGACTTCAGATACAGTATTAGGGGACCACTAAGGCCTATATAAAAGAGACTTCAGATACAGTATTAGGGGACCACTAAGCTCTATATAAAAGAGACTTCAGATACAGTATTAGAGGACCACTAAGCTCTATATAAAAGAGACTTCAGATACAGTATTAGGGGACCACTAAGGCCTATATAAAAGAGACTTCAGATACAGTATTAGGGGACCACTAAGGTCTATATAAAAGAGACTTCAGATACAGTATTAGGGGACCACTAAGGCCTATATAAAAGAGACTTCAGATACAGTATTAGGACGATGTCCTGAAGCGTCTCCGCCATCTTGAATGATTTTCTTCGACTCGAGCAACCAATGTACATACGTCACGCTGCCCTCATGCCGCCTTCCCTCCGATTGGCGGTCGCTTTGTCGCATCGCTCAGCAGTTGCACAAAATACACTTCTTGTCAATTTTGGTCCCGCCTTGCTCGTGGCAGCGGCGAGCTCGTCGCTTGTCGCTGGCAAACGGCCACTCCCGTTGAAAATGAATGGCAGCCTGTCGCTCTTTCTCTGTCTCTTGTAGCTAATGTGACTGAGGGGTTTCAATGACTGAGACTTCTGTAGCACCGAGGCTACATCCACACTGCTACGTTTCGGTTTAAAAACAAAAGTATCTTTTGCTACGTTTACGCCTTGCGTCCACACCACTCCGGCGTTTCCGAGCCCCTAAAACTTTAAAGCAACACTATGTAACTTTTCCCGCTTCGGTCCCCCTACAGGTTGGAAGTGGAATTGTCCCATTATATTACATTGCCCAGTTCATTCAAACTACAGAACTTGCATAACGTAATGTAATGTAATGTAATGGACAATTCCGCTTCCAACCAGTAGAGGGACCGAAGCGGGAAAAGTTACATAGTGTTGAGTTAACATTTGGAAAACTGGGAACTATATTCTCAGAAAGTAGCAGTACTTCGCCTCCTGAGAATATAGTTCCCAATATGTATACGTTTAGAAGATGGCTGTGTGTCATGTGACCTTGTTATTTGTACATCCTGTGACTATACACATCACAACATGTAAATAGGAACATGTTGGCGTTATTTTGTCACTTATTGGGAGCAGTAGGCTAGATGGAGCTGGTTACCTCCCAGGATCTGTGCTAAGCTAGGCTAGATGGAGCCGGTTACCTCCAGGATCTGTGCCAAGCTAGGCTAGATGGAGCTGATTACCTCCAGGATCTGTGCCAAGCTATGCTAGATGGAGCCGATTACCTCCAGGATCTGTGCCAAGCTATGCTAGATGGAGCCGATTACCTCCAGGATCTGTGCCAAGCTATGCTAGATGGATCCGATTACCTCCAGGATCTGTGCCAGACTATGCTAGATGGATCCGATTACCTCCAGGATCTGTGCTAAGCTAGGCTAACGGTGGGTGCATCAGACAGAGTTACCACACACACGGAGATGAGAAGGGTATGTATGGACTTATCTAACTCTGGGGGATACGGGGAATAAGACAAAGTCCCAATATGTCGGCGTGTTCCTTTAAAAAAAAAAAACGTAGTAGTGTAGATGTAGCCTAAAAGTGGCGTGTAAGTCAGAGATTTTTAGACGGGATGCATGTGGAGAAGGGATCTGAATGCGTACCATGATCCTTCACCAGCGCCTCCATCTCTTCCTGAGTGCCTTTGTTCCACTCGGTGATGTCCACATGCAGGGAGTAGTCGCAGCAGCACTTGCTATCAGCCCACTCCCTCCACTGTTTGAAAGCTGCAACCAGGCTGACGCCGGGCTCCGGCACCACGTGGTCGACTGCAAAACACAGACAAACAACAACAGTTGGATGTAATGTGCACCGGCAAACTGCATCATTGAATCATACGCTTCACGGCACGCACATCTGCGATGTTATAACCCATGCAACAGTTCCACTCTGCTTTTAAACTGGTTGAAAACACACGTGGGAATATGTCCGATGCACATACTAGAGGTGGGGGGGGGGGGGGGGGGGGGGGGGGGATAGTTTCTTAGGCTACGTTCACACCACTAGTCTTAAAGCTTAATTTGGATTTTTTGGTCAGATCTGATTTGTTTGGCTGTTCATATGAGATTTTTAATACGTGGCCTATATCAGATTCCAGTGTGAACTGTTTGCGGTTTCCAACTGACCCGCATGTGCAAAAGACCAATACCAATGACATCAGACGCAGCACGCTGTCGCACTAAAGTTAGGGAGGTTATGGAGGAAGGAAGCATTTTGGCTTTTATTTCAAAATGTTTGTGTAATGGCAGCTGTAACATTAATGAGCAGGTGCTGAGGAGGAGGAGAATGAAGAGAAAGAGAGACAAATTGGCTATTTTGGCTTTCTGGTTTGATCCTTCTAGTTTTGACTGAATTGAAGTATCTCCCCGTACACTAATGAGGTCTAACAGCTCCCTCTCCCTCCATTGACTTGCTCCATCACTCTTCTCCATGTTGTAGGCCTAGTCAAGCTTTTAATGTTACCGTCTGTGTCTAGGGCTCCCGCCGGCGCATAATTGTGACAAATGTCGATTGACGTAAAAGTCGCATCAAATCCTCCTCGGTTGTTCACACTGCGGCCGCGTTGAAATGAATCAACCTGGGTCTGATTCAGGACCACATATGGAAGTGGTCTAAATCAGATTTGAGTGTTCACACTACTTCTGAAGAAGTCTGACCTGGTCACTTGACCCCAAAAAAAAGATTTGGGCCACTTTTGCCTGCAGTCTGAACGTAGCCTTAAGGCCCTGACACACCGAGCCGATAATCGGCCGCTGGACAGTCTGGCGAGGTCGGTAACTCGAGTCTGTTCGGTGTGTTCCGTGTCGTCGTCCGTCCGAGGGGCCGTCGGCCTTCATTTTGGCCGATTTGACATGTATAATCGGCGGGGCGGGCACTGCCGGCAGTCAGACTCATCGATGATGGGAAACACCGCAATAATAGGGATGCACCGAATCCAGATTTTGGGGATTTCGGCCGAATACTGAATCCACTGGTTGAGATTCTGCTGAGTCCTCCTCCCATCCTCAGTCCATGAACTCAGTCAGCACATTAATGAAGTCAGCAGGGACTGTCCTTCCTTTGCTGTACCTGAAGTTCCTGCATTCTGGCTGCTGTCTGTAGATTCCTTCATCACAACTCGTATTCTTCCAGATGTTTGATACCAGATGTTGTAACAGCGGTGATGTTGTGTATTGTTTAGGGTCCTCGCCACCACCAGACTAATCAGCATTGCAGATTGAACGTGTAGCTGGACTTGAATGGCCTTCTTTTGACTGAAAGTGCTGCCAAACAACACTTCTTCTGCTCACGAGCTCCATTTTCACTTTCTCACAGTCTACTGCATTGAACGCTCCACCTACGTAAACACCTTCCCGTAATCAACGGCGAAAAGCCCAATATTCGGCCAAATCCAAAGCCGAATCCTGGATTCGGTGCATCCCTGATGGATAATAGTTGTATCATGCATGGTAGCCCTCTGATTTAGAAATGAAGGTGCCTAGAGGTTTCCAGCCCTAAATACATACTGATCATAGTGGTCCCGCCGGCCAGCGCCGCCTTGGTGCCCTGGTAGAAGTCGTCTGCTGACACCATGCCTCGGTCAGGCATCTGGAACCGGGTGTGCACGTCGATCCCTCCGGGCATCACCATTCTCCCATGAGCCTCTATGATTTTAACTCCCCCCGGAACAATCAGGTTGTCGCCCAATTGCCTGAAGGAGACAAATGAAAAGGAAAAAATACAGGAATGAATAAAGGAAACGTGATCAAACGGAGACTATACAGATTCCAAGAATCAGATCTATAGAGAGATAGATAGATAGATAGATAGATAGACAGATAGACAGATAGTGATAGATAGAGAGATACATAGAGCGAGAGATAGAGATAGATATAGACAGATAGATAGACAGATAGATAGATAGATATACAGATAGATATAGACAGATAGATATATAGATAGAGAGATAGATATATATATAGACAGATATAGACAGATAGATAAATAGATAGATATGTATAAGCATGAGACGCTTGCAATGACAGGGCAGGTAAGGTGCTCTATGAGAGTGTCTGTCTGTCTGTCTGTCTGTCTCTGTGTGTGTGTGTGTGTGTGTGTGTGTGTGTGTGTGTGTGTGTGTGTGTGTGTGTGTGTGTGTGTGTGTGTGTGTGTGTGTGTGAGATTCAGTCTGCATGGTAAGGTGCTCTATGAGAGTGTGTGTCATTGTGGTATAGTGCAAATAAGTCCAATAGTGCAAGGATAAAGTCTAGAGACCAGCATTAAATATGGACAATACAAGAGAATCATGTAAACATAGTAATATAAAAACTATAGCAGTGCAAGGATAACGTTTTTAAAACAGACAGCATTAAATATGGACATTATATGGGAATAATGTAGACAGTAGAATAGACACAAATCAACAGTAAATATTATAGTAAAATAATAGGTAAATAGGTCGACCTCTTCTGATGATAGGAAAAGTACGTCTGTCGATCTTGAGATGAGACTTACTTGATGACTCCGTCCTCCATGTAGATATCGGCCAGGAACGACTGATCATCGTTGACAATCTTCGCTCCTTTAATGAGGAGACGATCACTCTGAAAGGAGGAGACACCGTTTTACGTTTTACACTCATAATAGGCCTGCCTGATTCGGGGAAAAATATGAATCATGACTTTTTTAGCTTAGAATTGATATCACGATTCTTTTCTCATGAAGTGTAATGTTTACTGCACACATGAACCGTGACAAAACAAAACACATTGGCAGTACAAACATTGATCATCACCACAAGCCTGTAAACACAGAGGCTTCAATGAATACAGGAAATATAGTCCATGCTGGCCATTTAAGTCCAGTAGGCTACCAAAAATAGTGACATAACACATTGGACTAAATATGGCCCTGATACAGGCTCTATCTGAACTATATATGGCCCTGATACAGGCTCTATCTGAACTATATATGGCCCCGATACAGGCTCTATCTGGACTAAATATGGCCCCGATACAGGCTCTATCTGGACTAAATATGGCCCCGATACAGGCTCTATCTGGACTAAATATGGCCCCGATACAGGCTCTATCTGGACTAAATATGGCCCCGATACAGGCTCTATCTGGACTAAATATGGCCCCGATACAGGCTCTATCTGGACTAAATATGGCCCCGATACAGGCTCTATCTGGACTAAATATGGCCCAGATACAGGCTCTATCTGAACTAGATATGGCCCCGATACAGGCTCTATCTGAACTAGATATGGCCCCGATACAGGCTCTATCTGAACTAAATATGGCCCCGATACAGGCTCTATCTGAACTAAATATGGCCCCGATACAGGCTCTATCTGAACTAAATATGGCCCCGATACAGGCTCTATCTGAACTACATATGGCCCCGATACAGGCTCTATCTGAACTAAATATGGCCCCGATACAGGCTCTATCTGAACTAAATATGGCCCCGATACAGGCTTTATCTGGACTAAATATGGCCCATGATACAGGCTCTATCTGGACTAGATATGGCCCTGATACAGGCTCTATCTGGACTAGATATGTCCCTGATACAGGCTCTATCTGGACTAAATATGTCCCTGATACAGGCTCTATCTGGACTAAATATGGCCCTGATACAGGCTCTATCTGGACTAAATATGGCCCTGATACAGGCTCTATCTGGACTAAATATGGCCCTGATACAGGCTCTATCTGAACTAAATATGGCCCCGATACAGGCTCTATCTGAACTAAATATGGCCCATGATACAGGCTCTATCTGGACTAGATATGGCCCTGATACAGGCTCTATCTGGACTAGATATGGCCCTGATACAGGCTCTATCTGGACTAGATATGGCCCTGATACAGGCTCTATCTGGACTAAATATGGCCCTGATACAGGCTCTATCTGGACTAAATATGGCCCTGATACAGGCTCTATCTGGACTAAATATGGCCCTGATACAGGCTCTATCTGAACTAAATATGGCCCTGATACAGGCTAAACGCCCGGTGGAAAATTGGGGTGATTCAACAGTAAATGTGGCCAATTTCAAAAGACTGGGGCTGTCCTCCTTACGGGAGGGTTCCACACAGCAAAAGTTGCTTGGTGTTAGTCTCACGTATGTCAGTATGAACGACCAGAGAGGGGCAGGACATTCAGCAAAGGGCCACAGGCCGGAATTGAACCCTGGGCCGCCGAGGCAAGGACAGAGCCTGGCACATGGGGCACACGTAGGGTGACCAGATGAGAATGGGTCAAATTCGGGACGGGACGGTCATCCGACGGGGATGGGGGACTTTTAGTTTGGAATCAAGGAGAATCAGACTATAACTACTCGAGAGTCTGCTCTTGAGACTTTGCTCTAATTTTCGGGACAATTAGGGCAGGATTCGGGACAACGGCTTGGAATTCGGGACGGTCCCGAATTTTTCGGGACGTCAGGTCACCCTAAGGCACACGCTCCACTAGGTGAGCCATCACGGTGCCCCAGAATCAATATTTTTTATTTTTAAATTGATATTTGTGTGTTCACACAGAAAATTGTCTTGCATCGTCTGCTCCAACAATCAACAGATAAAACACACACACACACACACGTTTGTTTCACTATCTTTGTGGGGACCCGTCATTGACATAATGCATTCCCTAGCCCCTTACCCTAACCTTAACCATCACAACTAAATGCCTAACCTTAACCCTTACCCTCACCCTAACCATAACCTAATTCTAACCCTAATCCTAAAACCAAGTCTTAACCCTCAAACAGACCTTTAACCTTGTGGGGTCCAGCATTTTGGCCCCACAAGGCTGTGCAGACCCCACAAGTATACTGTATTCCCCGTTTTTTAGACCCCACAAATATAGTAACACACACACACACACACACACACACACACACACACACACACACACACACACACACACACACACACACACACACACACACACACACACACACACACACACACACACACACACACACACACACACACACTTCTTCTTCTTTACAAATGAAATTAATGTCCGACTGATGACATTCTGCTTAGAAAACAATCAGTTTTTAGAAATGTGTCATGATATATTGTCTCTAGAAGTGTATTATTATACAACTTTTGTTTCTGTTAAAAGGAAAAAGAAAATCGCAATACAATTTTAATCGACACCCATGTATCGTTAAAAAGAATGAAATCGGGACAAAAGCATGTGGTCCCGGCCCTAACAGACGCATCATTTGAAGGTGGGGAGTAACTCTCGAGTGCCACAATTAGCTGGACCTGTACGAGATTAAAGGAGAGCGTACGAGGCTGGCCTACTTCTCCTGCAGCCTTCCCGGTCTCTGAGGACACACGGAGAGCTAATGAAAGTGGTTTTACTGCAATCCTCAGAGCAGAAATCACTCTGTTTCTAATGTCCAGAGTGGGTGGGCCGAGACGGCGGGAATGCATTAGGTACACAAGTCATGGCTGTATTGACATGAGGCCACTACTCTCGTATAAGTGGGTCATATAACTTATGTCCACTCTGTGCCCAAACACTAGCTCAAAAGGCTTTCATGGTGCAGAAACTGTACAGCATAAGTGTGTGGCAACATATGGAAAGGATCCCTACAGAGATAGACCTTTTAGTTAAAGAATAAGAACAGCCCTGAAATCCCCATCACCAAACCCACCAGACTCCATGTAAATAATCAGCGATTTTAGCATTGTAAAACACACTTCATTCAAAGTGGACAGAAACTAAATAAAACTATCAAAAGCCGTCTTGGTTCATCTTTCCACTGTTCCAACAATCACCACTCTGGTTTGGTTGAAATAATCCCTTAATTCACTCATTTACATGTGGAAATATGCTGGCTCTATACACGCTAAAAGTCCTGATTATTTACATGGAGTCTGGCAGGCTTCCAGCTTGAAATTACAAATCAAGCACTTTATTTCAATGGCTACTTTTTAGGTTTATTGTTTTCTTAAATTATTTAAATGTGTTGACAAAAGACATTGTGTGATGACCTGATTATATCTGTCTTATAATATGTCAGCAAGCAATGCCTCATCAAGGCTGTGTTGTAGATGTTGATGAAAGCCTTTCACCTTTGCACAGTTAACCATATGCAGTGCACCCATCCCTGTGATTCACATTGCACACATAATTTGGGTGATATGAATGTAAGAGGATTGCAGAAGAGACACTGATCTGTGTTTTCGTTTATTATTTTTAAAGAAATGGCAGAGCAGATTCCGAAAACAAATCCAGTGTGGCAGGGTTTATATCTTCATGATGTAAATAGAGGGAGCAAAAGCAGTATCGGCTCCAAATATCTGCTCAAGAAAGTCAACAGCCCGTATCGGTCATCGGCTGAGGATGATGAAAAAAAAATCTGTTGCTCTGATACAAACCCTAATTTTGTTCTTTTTGCTGAAAGCGCTGCAAAGTGAAACTATCCACTTCATAACAAAACTAATGAGCTGTGTCTTCAAGTTGTGTGTGAGACAGAGACCTGACAACTAGAGATGCACAGATTACAACTTTCTAGGCCGATGTTTTCTAACCACTTTACAGCACACACAAATATTTATTTTCTATCTTTTCTTTAATAGAACATGTTAGAACAGATAATGGATCACTATGAAATAGAACTATATAAATGGCTCCTGGTGGGGGACATTCACACACATCTAAAAGGTCAATGTTAGAACCATTTCCTTCTCTTCACGTCCAATATCAACTAAAGAAATGTGATTTGGGTTGTTGGTGTGGTCCCTCCACGCCCTACTCTTTCCTTGCAGCTGTTGCATATTGCAAACTTGTTATCTTCTGCACACACGCTGAAGAACCCCAAACAGCTGACATGTTGCAGGTTAATTCACCAGGTTCCTACATGTGGGAGAATAGCGCCGACACGCCTTCACACCGCGAGCGGGTACGCGCCACACACGGCGGAGAAGTTGAGAGAAAGGAAGAAGAGAGCGTGCTGTGGCGTCCGTGTGTGCGTGCGTCCTTGAGAACTGTAACTGGTAGAACTTATGTTGGCAGTTAATTGGAGCGTTGACCGGCATGAAATCAGCATATGTCAGACTGACCTGCCGGTCGCCGGTCGTGGCCGAGCACGTGAAAACCGGCCAATTCTGGTCACCGGCCGCTCTATCGGTGCATCTGAACTGACAACCACCTACGTGCTGTACATAACTGTCTGTATAAAACAGAGCCTGACCCTGAGACAGTTTGATGCTTTTTAAATGATCAAACTTAGAGCAGTTGCGTACAAGACAACAGAACAAACGCTGGAAACTGAAAACTCACTCTAACAGTCAGACATCAATAGAAAAATGGAATAAATTGTATCCAGAGCATACAGTGAGGAAAATAAGTAAACTTTCTAATAAATGCATACTGTAGACATACACAACCTCCCAACACACACACACACAACCTCCCAACACACACACACACAACCTCCCAACACACACACACACACACACACACACACACACACACACACACACACACACACACACACACACACACACACACACACACACACACACACACACACACACACACGATGTGTTCCCCTGTTCCCCCTTGGCGTTTTCATTGAATGTTAATATGGGGAAAATGTAGTACGGTAAAGAAGACACTAACAAAAGTACTACAATAAAGTAATAAAAAACGTAGAGCAGTTTGCAGTCTGTGTGCGTCAGCGCCCGCTGGCTGAAACCGCTGCGTGATGATGAAAGCTTAGGGAGAAAGGTCTGGGCGGCTGCTGTCCAATGACCTACTTTACAAAAGAGCTTTTACTTCTTTAAACTACTACGGCATGCCCTGCTGAAGCCCTTAATACGGTGCTTTCTGGTTGAAAAGCTGCAACACAGAGCAAAATACACAATTTCCAAATAGGATGTCACAGAATCAGGGTTACATAACCCCAAACTTGTCCTAGCTGCAGCTACGATTGGGAACAGAAACCCAGTATTGTCTTTAAAGGTCCAGTGTGTAACGTGTTTAGTTGTTCATTACCAAAATCTGTGTTTCCTGTTCACAAACTTGTCCTTTTTCATGAATATTTACCTCCACCATCAATTCCAAGTCTTCCTTTTGGCTTGAAATTTTACATTGGCGTTTGCATGAACTGGGGTAGACGCTCCATATTCATGCTCCATCTTGAAATACGTTAGCCGGTAAGGGACATACACATAGACAGTATATAAGAATGGACCAGCAGGTCCCGTGTCTCTGGACGGAGACCAGTGAAGGATATTAGAAGCTCTTTTCCGGTGAGCGCTGAGCGTTACTGAGCAGCCTCCAACTGAGCTTGAAGACGTAGATGTGACGTGAGCAACCTGTCTGAAAGTTGGAAGTCTTCTGGTAGCTGTGCCAAGAGAAATCTCAATCATTCCCAATCTAGCAGAGACGGAGAGCGTAGGTATATGTAAGGAGATAACATAGGCACAGGCTAATTACTGGTCACTAACATGATAGTTAACATTAGTAATTACACTTAAACAGCTAATGGAAGTCCAAACTGCCTGAGAGCTTCTCCTGTACTATACAGTAATTCCTCTACTATGAGACAGTAAGTCGCGTGGTTATGACACAATCGTTGTTATAAAAACGTCTGCTACGGAGCCATAACGTGAGCTACAAGGTAATGGAGCCTTTTATACATTGTCGTGTTTCTTTAGAAATAAACAACGGACAAATAGAGTCTTTAAACGCTTCAGATGTAAAGTTATTCGCGGTCAAAGTGACGTCAAAATGAATGGCAGTCAATGGGATGCTAACTGGAGGTGATGGCTTGTTAGCATCAAAATGGCGCTATAGGAGCTACGCGTTGTGAGGAGAAGCTTACCCCTTTGGACATAGAGGACATACTGCTCCACCTTTCGTGTTGTCTCTGTCACATGATAAACTCACAGGTGCTGCTAACGGGTATCGTAGCTTCCCGGCCCCGGCAAGTTTGAAGAAAGACACATTGAGGACCACACATATTCAAAATCCAAATCTCAGGAACAGGAGTCTTCTTCTTCATCGCCCAGAAAAAGGAGATTGTAAAGAGCAAGAGACCGGCTTTTTGAAGCGTGAAGGCTACCGTAGCTGCAATACGTACTTTGAACTGCGTGGTGTGAGAGAGTTGATTGCGATATATGATCTCAACTTGGTTTATTTAAGCCAAATATGTGCACCTAAGTCTTTGGACTGTAGGGCTGCAACTAGAGATGCACCGATTACAACTTTCTAGGCCGATTCCGATTTCCTTTGAGGTAGGCCAACCGATACCGATTTTAGCCGATTCCGATTTCATTTTTTCTAACCACTTTACAGCACACACATATTTATTGTCTATCTTTTCTTTAATAGAACATGTTTGAACAGATAATGGATCACTATATAATAGAACTATATGAATGACTCCTGGTGTGGGACATTCACACACATCTAAAGGTCAATGTTAGAACCATTTCCTTCTCTTCACGTCCAATATCAACTAAAGAAATGTGATTTGGGTTGTTGGTGTGGTCCCTCCACGCCCTACTCTTTCCTTGCAGCTGTTGCATATTGCAAACTTGTTATCTTCTGCACACACGCTGAAGAACCCCAAACAGCTGACATGTTGCAGGTTAATTCACCAGGTTCCTACATGTGGGAGAATAGCTCCGACACGCCTTCACACCGCGAGCGGGTACGCGCCACACACGGCGGAGAAGTTGAGAGAAAGGAAGAAGAGAGCGTGCTGTGGTGTCCATGTGTGCGTGCGTCCTTGAGAACTGTAACTGGTAGAACTGATGTTGGCAGTTAATTGGAGCGTTGACCGGCATGAAATCGGCATATGTCAGACTGACCTGCCGGTCGCCGGTCATGGCCGAGCACGTGAAAACCGGCCAATTCCGGTTAGCCCGTAAGTTACGACTTCAAGTCACGACTCACGACTTGGTAGCGTTCCAGGCAAAGTCACCACAAACCCTTCTAGCTAGCGTTAGCTAGCGGCTACCTAACGTTGATGTTAGCTAGCGCTAGCTGATACTAGCGATTTCTAGTCGGCAACATATTTTGGGCTTCATTTAATAAACATAACCTGTAGCAGTACAACATTGTATGTGTATTGTTTTGATTACAATGTGCAGTTACTTAACGTTGCTATTTTTGGGCTCTTGAACAGATTAATAAGCAGCAATGAGTGTCGTAAACTTGTATGCAGAGGATGAAATAATACAAATGTATAATTTATTTACATCTTATAAGCACGGAAGATATAATAAGTATGAAAGAGAATGTGTGGGTTATGCTGCATTACAGACACAATTTTTAGCCCGTAAATTGACGTTAGCTAGCGGCTACCTAACGTTGACGTTAGCTAGCGCTAGCTGATAGTAGCGATTTCTAGTCGGCGACATATTTTGTGCCCGCCCCGCCGATTATACATGTCAAATCGCCCAAAATGAAGGCCGACGGCCCCTCGGACGGACGACGGCACAGAACTCTCCGAACAGACTCGAGTCACTGACCTCGCCAGACTGTCCAACGGCCGATTATCGGCTCGGTGTGTCCGGGCCTTAACGTTGATGTTAGCTAACGCTAGCTGATACTAGCGATTTCTAGTCTGCGACATATTTTGCGCTTCATTTAATAAACATAACCTGTAGTAGTACACAATCGTATGTGCATTGTTTTGATTACAATGTGCAGAGTTACTTTACGTTGCCTATTCATGTCTATTTGGCCCGATACCATTTTTTGCTTCCCGTTGCCGATTCGGATACCTGAACTTGCCGATACCGAGTACCGATCCGATACCAGTGTGTCATATATTTTATTATGTTTTAACAGCTGTATACTACTATCCCTGTATGGATGATATGATGTATAACAGCTGTATACTACTATCCCTGTATGGATGATATGATGTATAACAGCTGTATACTACTATCCCTGTATGATGATATGATGTATAACAGCTGTATACTACTATCCCTGTATGGATGATATGATGTACAACATCTGTATACTACTATCCCTGTATGGATGATATGATGTACAACATCTGTATACTACTATCCCTGTATGATGATATGATGTATAACAGCTGTATACTACTATCCCTGTATGGATGATATGATGTATAACAGCTGTATACTACTATCCCTGTATGGATGATATGATGTATAACAGCTGTATACTACTATCCCTGTATGATGATATGATGTATAACAGCTGTATACTACTATCCCTGTATGGATGATATGATGTATAACAGCTGTATACTACTATCCCTGTATGGATGATATGATGTATAACAGCTGTATTCTACTATCCCTGTATGGATGATATGATGTATAACAGCTGTATACTACTATCCCTGTATGATGATATGATGTATAACAGCTGTATACTACTATCCCTGTATGGATGATATGATGTATAACAGCTGTATACTACTATCCCTGTATGGATGATATGATGTATAACAGCTGTATACTACTATCCCTGTATGGATGATATGATGTATAACAGCTGTATACTACTATCCCTGTATGGATGATATGATGTATAACAGCTGTATACTACTATCCCTGTATGGATGATATGATGTACAACAGCTGTATACTACTATCCCTGTATGATGATATGATGTACAACAGCTGTATACTACTATCCCTGTATGGATGATATGATGTATAACAGCTGTATACTACTATCCCTGTATGGATGATATGATGTATAACAGCTGTATACTACTATCCCTGTGTGATGATATGATGTACAACAGCTGTATACTACTATCCCTGTATGGATGATATGATGTATAACAGCTGTATACTACTATCCCTGTATGGATGATATGATGTATAACAGCTGTATACTACTATCCCTGTATGGATGATATGATGTATAACAGCTGTATACTACTATCCCTGTATGATGTGATATGATGTATAACAGCTGTATACTACTATCCCTGTATGGACGTGATATGATTTCTATCTTTGTTGTCGGTCTGCCCCAGAACTTTCTTTTATTCTGCAGTTTGACAGTCCGTTATAACGGAAAAAGAACATAACTAAACTACTTTAACGTAGATTTTCTTTAGGGCTTTATTACGTGGTATCGGATCAGTGCATACACTCCAGTACTTCCCGATACCGATACCAGCGTTTTAGATAGTATCGTAGCCAATATCGATACCGGTAGCTTTTCATACTACTGGCTAC
Organism: Zingel zingel; assembly: GCA_023566125.1. Lineage (NCBI taxonomy): Eukaryota > Metazoa > Chordata > Actinopteri > Perciformes > Percidae > Zingel > Zingel zingel. The sequence goes on along the minus strand of CM042314.1, from coordinate 3,709,481 downwards.
CGTAATCGTGCTGTTATCACGAAAGATGCTTCCCATTGAAATACATTAGATTTAAAATTTGTGCTAAACACCCACGATAAAAACAAAAAAATCGTGTCCCTGTACACGAATCAATAGATTAAATAACGTGACCATTTCACGAACTGCTGTGAGACCGGGCTGAAAATGAACCTGCAACTTGTTGTGTTTTTCTGGGTCGAAATTTCAACATTTTGTTCTTATTTTTCTACACTTTGACGTTTGTTGATTTTATTCAAATTTTTTTTGTCACCTTTGGCGATGTTTTTGATGTTTTTTTGTCACTTTTTCAGCGTTTAAAAAAAAAAATGTTGTAGCTTTTTGCGATATATTTTTTGGGCTTTTTTTAATTATGTTTTTGTCAATTTTTAACAAGTTTTTTGGCAATGTTTTGATGTTTTTTTTGTCAATTTTTCCTATTTTTTTAGTCACTTTCTTCAGCGTTTAAAAAAAAAATGTTTCTATTATTTCTTTATTTTTTCAGCGTTTTTGTAGCTTTTTCCAGCATTTGTCACTTTTTTCAACGTTCTTTTGTCATATTTAGTTCTGATATAGAAAGTTTTTGTAAACGGGTCAAATTTGACCCGAGGACAACATTACATGTCTAAACATTAGAAGAAAAAAAAACAGGCTGTATGGGTTAGTGCAGGATGACTAAAAATGTAGAGGGATGTGCAAAAGTAAAGGCAGCTTAAAAGGAGCAAAGAGTGATCATAGTGTTGAAAAATAAGACCAATAGGCCTCCTCCACATCAGGGAGTGTTAAATAGCTTCCTGTAAGCACCCCCCCCCCCCCCCCCCCCACACACACACACACACACACACACACACACACACACACACACACACACAGGCTGTCAGTGTGTACAGCTGAATCAGGGCTGCTGCTGATAGAGTCAGTGAAAATGAATGGATCACAATCACCAAACTCCATGTAAATAATCAGGACTTTTATCAGCGTAAAACACACTTCATTCAAAGTGTACAGAAACTAAATAAAACTATCAAAAGCCGTCTTAGTTAATCTTTCCACTGTTCCAACAATCACCACTCTGGTTTGGTTGAAATAAACCCTTAATTCACCCATTTACATGTGGAAATATGCTTGCTCTATACACGCTAAAAGTACTGATTATTTACATGGAGTCTGGTGGGTGGGTGAAAATGAATGGAAATGACAGCTAGCATTGGCTACCTTTCTTTTGCTAATCCTGAGGCTCACCTCACGTTACTGAAAACAAACACCCCAAGCGAAGGATACATGTAATATCTTTCAAGTAATTAAACAATACTCACAGTAATCCGTGGGATGTTCTTCTTGCCTTGGTACCCCGACATTTTGCAGATCTGTCCGCTGCCTCTGAAGCTAACGTTAGCTGCCAATGAAAGGATGAATTGATGCTCTCTCTGCCTGTTGGTCAGTCGACGCCCCGGGAAGGTCGATAGCAAGTAATGTTCGCACACCACAGCCTAACAAATACTAGTTAAAACGAGTGGTTATATCTTTGTCTGACAGCACTATCCTTTGATTTACTGCTAGGAAAGGTCCCTGAAGACCAGGCAAAGCACCAAGAAGAGAAGGGCCACAAAAAGGTACCGCGCATGCGCATTGCCCCGCCCTGCGCTTCTGTAGCTCCATGTTTCTTTGATGTGATACGCACACAGACACAGGCAGGCAGACAGACAGACAGACAGACAGACACACACACACACAGACACAGAGAGACACACACACACATACACACACACACACACACACAGACAGAGACACACACACACACACACACACACACACACACACACACACACACACACACACACACACACACACACACACACACACACACACACACACACACAAAGACACACACACAAAGACACACAGACACACTGCAAACCAGTTTTTAAACTGAGTCAGGCCCGTTTATATTGTAACTTAATGTTACTTTTAACATTAAGTTAAAAATGACACACACACACTCACACACATGCGCACACACACACACACACATATATATATCAGCATCCCCTGTTTAATTGTCTGTTAATCGATCAGCATGCAGCATGGACTTAACAGGAGTATAATTATTACAATAAAACCCAATTAAAATTAAAAATTACTAAGCGTAAACACGTTACTTCGTAATACATTGCCTGTATGCTTTTCTGTTTTTGTGATATGTGTCCCTGTCTCAGCTTGGCTTTATGGAACTTTTTGTTTTGCTTTCCATCCCTGGCATTAAGAGATCCTGTTCTCAATAGGACATTAAGTTGGAAGAGGAGTTCAAACGTCCGGAAAGGACACAAATTTAGATGCGGATATAAAGGGGTCATCCCTATGTTCCCTGGGTCCTATGTTCCCCGCTTGTCTGTTCGGTGTGTTCCGTGCCGTCGTCCGTCCGAGGGGCCGTCGGCCTTCATTTTGGCCGGCAGTCAGACTGAAATGAGCCATCTGATTGGTGGAGAGCTAACCCGGAAACGGGGAGCGGGATGAGCGTGACTTGAGTCTCTCAAAATCTGATGAAAATCTTTTAAACTGACCTTTGTTGATCTGAAATGAAGACAGATTCAGCGACTGCACGGCCTATTCCTCTCTTAACATGTTCTCAGGAACACGTTTTGGTGAACTGTTTTAGGACAATATGAGATCATATTCTGAACGAGCCGCCATGACAGTGTCTTTGAATTTCCGGAGAAACCAGACCCACATGGCGCGTTCGTCCAATCAGCTGCCGGTTTTCACTTTTTGGGCGACAATACAGATTAGCGCCGCCTGCGGTTATGGAGACGTATTACGTCTCGTCTCTTCGGTGTGTTCTGAGGAACTTTTTTGACCAACTCGGGGAGACTGATCAGCCCAACTGGCTTTTCTGCCGACGTTTGGCCGTCGGCTCTGTGTGTCCGGGCCTTTCGGTAGCCGCTAGCTAACGTTAACGTTAGGTAGCCTAACCTGAACCCTGGAATGCTACCAAGTCGTGACTTACGGGCTAAAAATTGTGTCTGGAATGCAGCATAACCTACACATGCAGCAATCACACGCACATTATTTCATACTTATTATATCTTCCGTGCTTATAAAATGTAAATAATGTAAATAAATTATACATTTGTATTATTTCATCCTCTGCATACAAGTTTACGTTTACGCTCATTGCTGCTTATTAATCTTTTCAAGAGCCCAAAAATGATGATGTTATGCCTTTTTATTAGTTATTATGACTCAACTAAAGCATTAAAGTCTATGCAGTCTGTGTTTATATCTCAGCCACTGTATACAGTACATACTTCATACAAAATGTTCTGTATTGCACACTTAATTACATAATAATGCATCAAAGCCTGAATGCATGTTGAGTGCCTTCGAACCAATACTGTACATTATGGGAATGATTTTTCATTTGACTCTAAAATGTGACTGCCGTCCATTCACAAACACTGACACAGAAGAATCATCCAGTCATCCAATCAGCATCAGTATACAGGAGTCACATGCTCAATGCTTATCTAGCTGTTCTAGTTCTACACACAATGTACACTGTTTAAAGTTTTATAATATGATTAATGATTGCACAGTGTAATCTACATAAAAGTCTGAAAACAATCTTAAATGAGAACCAAGGACATACTTTCTTCTGTGGTGGTTTCTGCCACCGACGCTTCAGCAATTTAACGACAGCAAAGACACGTTACGTAGGCTACAAACTGCCACAATGCTATAAGAAGGATATAATATGAATTAAAGGGTAACATCGTTTTTTTTGTTTTGTTTTTTTTAATCGACATGGACCCTATTTTCCCATGTTTTTGAGTCTAAATGACTGATGGAATCAGCAATTTTTGAAATTAGTCCAGTATTAAGCAAGAAACAAGCTGCAATGTAACGTTAACGAGCAAAAAACATCAATTAGCGTCCACTAAAAGTTCTGTTTGTTGCCGCTGACAGACTCAGATTATTATTCTAAGTGTCTGACAACATTATGGAAAGGATCCCTACAGAGATAGACCTTTTAGTTAAAGAGTAAGATCCTTTTAGTTTAACATGAAACAGCCCCGAAATCACCATCACTAAACTACACCAGACTCCATGCAAATAATCAGTATTTTTATCATCGTAAAACACACTTCATTCAAAGTGGACAGAAACTAAATAAAACTATCAAAAGCCGTCTTGGTTCATCTTTCCACTGTTCCAACAATCACCACTCTGGTTTGGCTGAAATAAACCCTTAATTCACCCATTTACATGTGGAAATATGCTGGCTCTATACACACTAAAAGTCCTGATTATTTACATGGAGTCTGGTGTAGGTTGGTGATGGTGATTTTGGGGCCGTTTCATGTTAAACTAAAAGGATCTTACTCTTTAACAGAAAGGTCTATCTCTGTAGGGATCCTTTCATAATGTTGTCAGACACTTAGAATAATAATCTGAGTCTGTCAGCGGCAACAACAGAACTTTTAGTGGACGCTGACAGACGCTAGTCTTGTAGGGTTACATTACAGCCCAGTTCACAGCTGCCGGTTAGAGCGTTCTCGCTTAATACTGGACCAATATAAAATATTTTTGTTCACATTAGACACCAATGCATTGGGGAAATAGGGTCCAGATTGGAAATAAAAAATGACCCTTCAATATAAATTTATAAACAAAGTAGACAATGTCAAAATGTGCCTATAACATGGGGCAGATCACAGCTTAAATTATTTTCATGTACATCTTTATAGATCTAAACATGTCAGAAAATAAAACAACAGTCGAAGATAAATCACCGATGTGCAGTGGTGAAAGATACAAATTTGGCACTTATGCCGTTGCTGCTGTGTTACGTTACAAAAGAAGATATGTAGGCAGAAAGGAATACAAATAGCATATGGCCTGGTACATTGCCATCCACCCTAGATTCAATCATAATAACTTCAAAGAACCCCACTTGTCAAGTTTAAAAACTAAATACTAGATCCATGTTTAAGCTTTCCACCCTTCAAAAAAAACCAGGGATGCACCGAATCCAGGATTCCACGTGGACGATGCTGCATCGATGATCGGCCGGGCCAAAATCGATTATTTCTGTTTATAATTTAATGTAGGCCTAACAGCCTTTCTGTTTACATATTCTGGTATGTTTTGCACATTCAGGAGGTGCCATGTGCTCAGTGCTGTAGTTTCATGTATCCATATTTAGTATTAGAGCACTGCAGAATGTTTGGTTGAATTAAATATCCTATATGGCTTTAATAGAAAAATGTGTTTGACGCATCGAGATGCATCGAGATATCGAATCAAAGACTTGATAATCGTAATCGAACTGAATCGGGAGATCAGTGAAGATTCACACCTCTAGTGCATGAAGGAATCTACAGACAGCAGCCAAAATGCAGCAACTTCAGGTACGGCAAAGGAAGGACAGTCACTGCTAAAAACTGGTGTTAACCAGACGACCATTACCCGATTTTGTGCAAATTTGGAAAAAAAAACTAAAGCCCACTCTGCGATGGCACGTTCACACCGGGGCGTTTTTTAAGCGGTGCATTTACATACAAAGTCAACGCAAAGATGGGATACAATGAAAATGTACAGCTGCGTCTTGAAAGCCGACAAGTTGTTTACATTCTCCTAAAATGTCCTGACGTTGAATCAGAAATGGAGGCACACAAGGCGGGCCTTTTCACTGACGTAATGACGCAATGACGTGCACTTGCTAGCCTGTTCCATTGTACGTGTTCTCCGAATGCTAAGGAGGAGCCTGGCCTAGCCTCTGAAGGATCCTTCCTTGGAAGGACTAGTCCTACCAAGGAAGGATCCTTGACATTGAGAAAGACCTTGTATCCGTCTGTGGCACCCAGAGCGCTGTAGTGACTCATTATTTGGACCGAGAGTGGACGGAAAAAGAGATTTCTTTTGGGAAAGTACGCATGGAAGTAACGGTACAAATCCATTTGACCGTGCAACGCTTCTGTCGCGCCGCGCTCCACTCTATTCCTGTGGGTGACGTCCAGCGACTTCAACGTGCACGCAAAGCATTCTGGGAAGGCAGCGCTGCATTTGAAAAAAATACTGCACGTCCAAGAAGCTGGCCGATGCTCATCTTTATGCAAATGAATCCGTTGAACGAGACGCGACTATCCAGTAGAAGTAGACGAAACTCTTTTAAACTGAACTTTGTCGATCTGAAATGAAGACAGATTCAGCAACTGCACGGCCTATTTCTCTCTTAAAATGTTCTCAGGAACACGTTTCGGTGAACTATTTTAGGACAATATGAGATCGTATGCTGAACGAGCCGCCATGACACTGTTGAAATTCTCGAGAAGCCAAACCCACGTCAGGCGTTCGTCCAATCAGCTGCCGGTCAAGGGCGTGGAGCATCAACCATGGATGTATGACGTCGTGACACCACGCTTCAGTCGTGTCGGACAAATGGATCTGTACGGTAAGACTACCTGGTACATTCTGAAAATGTCCGAATGTTGTTGTGTTGATGGCACAGCTACAATGTTAGCAAAGCCCTGATAGAACCAAACTCCATTCAGAAAACAAGCATTTTAAACGTTGTTTGCTTGTCGTCTTGCAGACAGACCAGATTAAGTATAACGTCACACTTTTGTTTTTACATATCGGGATCATACGGAGGCCCCCCTGGTCCCACTTTGTCAAAAAAAATTAATTATAACTAACTATCTCATGGCCTCAAGATACGAGTTACTATCTTGAGGCCACGAGATAGTTATAATTAATTTTTTTTACAAAGTGGGACCAGGGGGGCTCCGTAGGATCATGATGAATGTTGGGTCTAGACCTGCTCTATCTGTAAAGTGTCTCGAGATAACTCTTGTTATGATTTGATACTATAAATAAAATTGAATTGATGTTATTTCGGCATACTTTATGGCAAAAATCTGGATTCGGTGCATCACAAAAAAAAAAAAAAAAGATTTAAAAAGATCACATAATAAAACTTCATGTGTGAGATAGATTAAAAAAGGAATCCCACCGTGCAGCATTGTTTGTCCCCGCCGATAACTGCACCTTGAATGTTGAGCTTTAAAAAAATTAAGGCGATAAAAGTCCCCCCCCCCCCCCTCTGTTCCCACAACACGTTCTCACGCCCATCTCGTAAAATATGGACGGTTGGTCAGGTGCCTTTGTCGTTCTTATTGACGCTAAAAGTCTCCTTAAGCGCTTTAATTAAACGCGCTTGGTCGGGACTATTGCTGTCCCTTTAGCGCTATAAGCAGTGTTTCCGCGGCAGGTCCGCACCACACACACACACACACACACACACACACACACACACACACACACACCTCTCTCTCTCTCTCACACACACACACACAGATACTCACACACCTCTCTCTCTCTCTCTCTCTCACACACACACACACACCTCTCTCTCTCTATCTCTCTCTCACACACACACACACACACACACACACCTCTCTCTCTCACACACACACACACACACACAGATACACACACACCTCTCTCTCTCTCTCTCACACACACACACCTCTCTCTCTCACACACACACACACCTCTCTCTCTCTCTCTCACACACACACACACACACCTCTCTCTCTCTCACACACACACACACAGAAATGCAGACACACACACACACACACACACACACACACACACACTTCACTGCAACACAAACTAATATATTTATTCACACACACAATGAGGCATATTTTCTGCTGTGATTGAACTGTATTTTTTGCGTTACTATATCGGCCAACTTGGATCTTGACATACAGGCTGAGCATTCTGTAGCAAATAACAGTAAACCCCCCTATTAATTACATTATCTTCATGCAGTGTCACTACTTCAGCATGTAAATAATGCACCTAAAATACAAACGTGGGCGAGGGCGTTCAGCAATCGCTATTATATCGAATCAACAGCCACGTGCAATTCAGCTCGCAGGTGAATACAACCAACGAAAATCACCAGTTAACTTAATTTAAATTTGCAAGACCAAGCTTAAATGAAGTGAGAACATAAGTTATACCACTTGCAGTTCTCAAGGACGTACACACACGATCTCAACTGGCTAGTTATCCTCGTGTGTCCGCGCTGTTCTCCGACATGCACTCTAACAATGCGGCCCTATTTCTGATGCCGTGGGGGGCCGCCACGGTCAAATCAACACAGAGGAAACACTGTGTAAGTAAAACGTGCTTGGTCGGGACTATTGCCGTCCCTTTGTGTTGTCTTCGTTTCAACCTTGAAAAAAACCTCTTTTTTTCTGACATTTGTGACGCCTTTTTTCACCATTTGTTTTCGCTTTTTCCAACGTTTTACATTTTTTTTTTATTTTCTTCTACACATTTTCAGCGCTTATTTCTACGTCCAATATTTTCTGATATAAAACAACAATTTTAAAAGGGCCAATGTGACCCGAAGTCAACACAAGGGTTAAGTAAACACGCTTGGTCGGGACTACTGCCATCCCTTTTGACGCGGTTATGTTAAGGAAAAGGTCGTGGGTGGGCGTACGGTTCTGGGACACGACTATAGCAAGCGTGACCGGGACGTGAAGCCCGCTCTCCTGGGTGAAGGTCCTATCCTCTCTAACTGCTGCTCTCCCCGGTGTGTTACACAAACACGCTGAAAGACGCCTTTTTCGTCGCTTCAGACGCTGACAGCCACTGTCTAAACGTCCTTACTTTACCAGTTCGGAGTGAGAACGGGTTGGTTCCCAAAACCAATTCAATTTGTTTGTATATTGCAGGTTTGGCGCATTTCATTTTTGGTTCGTATACACTCTGCCAACTGTGACGCCAGTGGAGCGATGCATCTTGGGAGATTTCTCATGACATTACAACATCAAAACAAGTAGAAAAAACTTCAACCCTGAATCCATCCCACATCAAATCCTTGTCACATATTTTGGAGTTAAACAGGGTGTCTGACGCTACATCTACACGACTACGTTTTCATTTTTTAGACCAAAACAATCTCCGTCCACACAAGAGTTTCAGCTCGAGTTGCAGAACTTATCTCCGTCCGTATTAACACGTCTGACATCACAGATCACATGACCGTTGAGACACACTGGGAATGTGCGTGCCGGTGTAAACAGGAAGCAGATTGTCTGACTTTACTCTGCGGTTGAAAATCATGGATGTAGAAGTTAAAAAATACAGAAACTACTTTGGAGAAAGAACAACAACGGTGAAAAATAAGAGCAGGGAGTTATTATCTTGGAGAGAGGACGAAGTGGAACGGTTACTGAAAGGTCTGTAATGGCGTTTTTCCATTACATGGTACCTGCTCGACTCGCCTCGCCTCAACTCGACACACTGTGCGTCCGTTCTCCGTTGCAGATTGTAGTCCCGCCTCAGCGTGGCTGGTCGTCTTATACGCCGGCTCGACGCACACACACCAGCGCACAAGTATAACCATCAGGCCCCTTGAGCTTGTTCTCCAGCTCTGTGGAGGCTCCAGGCAGAGCTTTCTCCGTAGCCGATGGAAGTGGCCTGATGGTTATACTTGTGCGCTGGTGTGTGCGTGGAGCCGGCCGTGTGTGTGTGTACGTAGGCTACGGAGAAAGCTCTGCCTGGAGCCTCCGCAGGACTGGAAACAAGCGGCGCCGCAGTAACCTGGCGTGACCTGGCGCGACACACACACAGAACGTGGAAGGTGTGTTGATGCCAGAAGACACATTTAGTTTCTAATGAAGCTGGAGGCAGCAAACACACAGCTGGCTGAACTAGTTAAAGATAGGGTTAGTTCAGGACGCCCCGTCTGTTGCTTTCACGTCACCTTTTCGGCTCGCCTCAGCTCGCTTGGAACCTCGACGGAGGTGGTACTAAAAAAAGTACCTGCTAGCAGGTACCAGGGACTTTTTTTCGTAATGGAAAACCAAAAAAGGCGAGTAGAGTCGAGGCGAGTCGAGCAGGTACCATGTAATGGAAAAGTGCCATAAGCTACCTAACCGATAAGACTGACTGACGTACGTCGTCGTGTCCAAAGGTCTCCGTTTGCGTCCGTCCAGACTACAAAGTAACCCCGGAGTTTTTAATCCAAAACGGGGGCGGCAGTGTTTCCAAATGTTGAAGTTTTAGGTGCTCGGAAACACCGGAGTAGTGTGGACGCGAGCAGTGGTGTAGTCTAGTTTTTTGTAGTGAGTATAGTGTCATTTTTTCCCTCCGAGCATTACTGTACGTACACACCGCCGCCGACCTGACCTGCAAAGAAGCTCTGGCCACCGGGGAAGCTGTTTGAGGCTTTAACCGCTCTGACGTAGCAGCGTTCTATGTTCAATCATGGAAAAAGCTCAAGCAGCCACTGCACGGCCAATACACACTAGAAGCCTTTTATAAATGACATATATAATGACAGAATGTGTATTGGTTGTTGGTCTCAGTGGTGTCTGTTAGCAGTTAGCTCGCTCGTTAGCCGCTGAAGCATGCAGGCAGAGCGAGCAGCCGCCAGCTGTTGATCCGTGCAGGACTTCACCGTGAGAGGACTGTTAGAGACCATGTGACCTGTTCACCGTGAGAGGACTGTTAGAGACCATGTGACCTGTTCACCGTGAGAGGACTGTTAGAGACCATGTGACCGGCAGGTAACGTTAACTGGTCCCTATACGCAGATATCAGAAATGATCGGGAGCCCAGCGACGGCCATGATGAGCTTCTCCTCCTTTTTCTTGGAACTCATGTTTTTGTAGGAAGGAAAGTTTACATCGTATGTTTCTGTGGGATCAGCCAGCGAGAAGGACGTCTATATTCTGATTGGTTGCTGGCGTTTGCTGCTAGTTGCTGCTGAACCGCGTCATAGCTCATTACCATAAAGTTGATCTACTTTCAACTTTCTGATTGACGCTCTGGTCGCTCAAAACGCGACGCCGACAGATCAGCCGCTCCTTGCAGCTGAGAGCAGCTTCCGTTGAAAATGACTTCCGGTATCTTTAGAAGATCAAGTCGGCGGCGGTGTGGACGTACAGTTAGGCTCGCCCGTCCTAGAGCGACAACCCCATAGTTTTTAATAACGCAACTGCGTAAAGCATCAGCCTCATCTGGCTAATTTTCGCTAAAACGTCTGCTGATTCACATTTGTTAATTTCAAATATGCGCGGTGTAGTTGTTCCGAGGCGACTCGCAACACAGACGGTGACTTTATGAACGTAAGTGTGAAAGTTCTCTCACAAAACGACCATCGTTACGTAACGGTATCCCTGCGTTGTTGTAAGTAACCTTTCCTAGTGGGTGTACTCCGTATACCTGCGTATCACGTAGACTACACCACTGGATGCGAGGCGTAAACGTAGCAAAAGATATTTAGTTTTTAAACCAAAACGTAGTAGTGTAGATGTAGCCTCATGTTTTTGCAGCTGTAACTCCTGAAATCCACCAGACGCAGATGTGCTGCGTTTCGGCAGTGCCGTGGTTTTGTGCCGTCGTCCATCATGTGTCATAGCGGACGCCATGTGTCATAGCGGACGCCATGTGTCATAGCGGAGCGTCTTGCCTGCCCGACTCGCAGAAATTGTTGTTTTGGTGAATTTTTCCTGGATATTTGTGCTTTTACCATATAAGTAAGTAGTCTCCATACTGCAGCTAAATGGTTTCTTCCATTTAATCCAGTTATAATCTCGCTTTTGCCAGACCTTCCTCCACAGCTCTGCGGAGGAAGGTCTGGGTCCGCAGCTCCGTCAAACATAAACCTGGTGTGTATTATTTGCAGAGCAGAGCTGAGAATCGCTTCGGCGTCGCGTCTGGTGGAATCAGAGTTGCCCGCGATGGCTTTGAACGCAGCGCAGACGCAACGCGCCTGGTGGAATTTTAGGGGCATCGGGGTCTGTCGTGTTCTGGATTCAAGTCGGTGATAGCTGCCCCTGTGTCAGAATAGGATGGAGTGCAACCACGTTACGGCATGTGTGTGTAACTCTATAACTAATATCAATGTGACTGGATTGAATGCTGACTGGAAGGGAAATGTGGGCAGAGACAGCTGGACCACAAGAGGACGGATGGGACTCTCGAAGAGGCACGGCTTCATCTTCTGCTCAGTAAGAGCTGCTGGAGGCTGTGGCAATTCTCTTCCCAATGTACACCCTGGAGACAAAACAAACGCACATGATGCATGAAAGGAATTACAATTATGGAGATGAATTGATTAGTCATCAACTATTATCCCTTATGTTGTCTTTGGGTAAAGTTTGACCCATTTTCTAAATAATATAATATATTATATAATATAAAGCTTTATTGCAGACACAGGTCCATATAACACATAATACAGTATCCATAGTATAAAAAGGAGATTAAAAAAAATAGATAACAATTGCATATTTACTTATATTTACTATACATATATATACAATAATACATAAAAATTGCATATTAGCCTATAGAGCTTAACACTCCCGCCCACAGCGGGTTCCGGGAGTAGAAATACAATGCAATTTCTCCATTGACAAATTGGAGTATACGCCATCAAATGGTAACCGTCGATGGTAGACTTAAAACCAGCTACGACATGACTCAGCGATTGTATATGCTCATATAGACGCCACAAGTCATGGGGCACTACTAGGGCTGAAACGATTCCTCGAATAACTCGAATAATTCGATTACAAAAAATCCTCGATACAAAATGACTTGCCTCGAAGCTTGGTTAAATCAATGTTACTAACGTATCGCTGACGGACGGCGTTTCCGCTACTGTCGCACACCAGACGGCTCCGTCTGCTGCTGGCGACACATGCCAGAGGTAACTAGTGAGGGCTGAGAGAAGAGACCGGCTGGAGGAGACCACAGGAAGGGTCCAAAGGTTGGAGTCAGTTCAGCCGCAATTACAACAAACTCTGGACAGGGGGTCTACTGCAAAATCAAACTAGCTTAGCACAATAATAGCACGACGTCAGTGTTTTAGCATCTCAACAGGAAACATGGAGTCTAAAAAACAAACGAACCGTCAACGGCGAAATAAAAGCCTCTTATTTACGACAGCGGTCTGAGAGACCTCCAGCTCACAGCGAGGTGTGTGTGTGTGTGGTGTGTGTGTGTGTGTGTGTGTGTGTGTGTGTGAGACCGGTCTGAGAGACCTCCAGCTCACAGCGAGGTGTCTGAGCAGGACTGGCCCAGCGACGAGCTAGCGGCCGGGGCAGGCGCCTGCTGGCTGTCGCCTCACTTCATGGAGCTCCTCAACTCCGAAAACTTTGAAGCAAATTGTCAATTCGGCATCAATTTTCGCAAGACTGCCTATATTCGAAATCTAAACAGTTAATTTCTCGCCTAAAACGTTGTTAGAAGTGAATTTAACGATGAATAAGATGGTGAAAATTGTTAAAAATGTCCCGTTGTTGGTTGTTGCTGTCTGCAAGTTCCAAGTTGGCAGTGGGCGGGACTTATAAGTTCGACCAATCAAGTCCACCTAGGGAAAGGGAAAAGGGAAAAGACCCTGCTCTGAAGTAGGAGCTAAAAGAGTACGCTACTGCGGCCAGAGGAACTTAAAAATCCCCAAATTTGTCCTGTTGTAACACGACGAAAAAAGTGTTCTAGGAACGTTTAGTTCTAAGAACTGAAAAAATCCCTCCGGTCGGAAAGCCCGTACGGACTGAGGATGGGAGGAGGATTCGGCAGAATCTCAACCAGTGGATTCGGTATTCGGCCGAACACCAAATTATCTGGATTCAGTGCATCCCTAGTTAATAAGAGAAGATAGGATCTTTCCGCTACCTTGCAGTACATCCCTGAATGAAGACAGAGCTGCATGAATTCATGACTCACCCGATGCCGAGAGCGAGGATGTGTGAGAGGAGTAAGGAAGGAATGAAGACTTTGAGGAATTCGGCAGAAAAGATGCCCCCTTTCTTCATGACTCCACTCTTCCTCATACTGAGAGATACTGAACGCCGGGGGTGCCTGAAGTGGAACACCCTGTGAGGAATAATCACACCGATTCAAAATAAAAAAGTGCCGAAAATCGACAAAAACATTGACAGTAACATCGAAAATTTGTGACATTTTTTTTTTTTTTTTTTTAGAAAAGTGACCAAAAAGTCTAAAAAAGGGACAACAAATACAGCAAAAACATTGGGAAAAAGGGACGGATTTTTTATTTTTTTTTAAAGTGCCTAAAACGTCACCAAAATACCCGAAAAAAAAGAAGTTGCGAATGGAAGAATATTACATATTGTGTACTGTTGCAGTACTTTGCTTTATTGTTTATTTGCTGTTAACCCTCCTGTTTGTCCTCAGGTCAAATTTGACCCGTTTACAAAAACTTTCTGACAAATGTTGGAAAAAGCTACAAAAACGCTGAAAAAAATAAATCGACAAAAACATTTTTTTTCAAAACGTTGAAAAAAAGTGACAAAAAAACATAAAAAATATCAAAAATATCGCCAAAGGTGACAACAACTTGTTGAAAAAAGTGACCAAAAAACACATCTGAAAAAGCGACAAAAACATTTAAAAAAAAAATCGACAAAAACAAAATAAAAAAAAAACGTCAAAATATTTACTAAAAAAAATGTTCAAAAATTGACTTAAACATATTTAAAAAATGCCAAAAAAAAGACTAAAAAATGTAAAAAAAGTGACAAAAAAATGTTACAAAATTGACAAAAACTAAATTAAAAAAACGTCAAAATATTTACTAAAAAATTGTTAAAAAATGTACTAAAACATATTTAAAAAATGCCAAAAAAGTGACAAAAAACTTGTTAAAAAATTGACAAAAACATAATAAAAAAAAAACGTCAAAAAATTGACTAAAAAATTGGAGAAAAGAAATCGAGAGAAAAGGGTCGAAGAATAACAACAAAATGTTGAAATTTCGACCCAGAAAAACCCAAAGTTGCAGGTCGACGGGAAGACGACACAAAGACTAAAGCAAAACTATCCTGAACCCGTGTTAGTGGATGATTCTGGAGCGGAGAGTCTGCTTACTTTGGTGGGACATTTTCGGGTCGGCTGGACCAATCAGAGACCCAGTCTACTTCTTTGTTCATCAGGATGTCTTCTTCTCTGTCCTTCTCTGGACCATCGTCCTCTGACTGCACACGTGGACGTACAGGGAGCAAGTTTTAGGGTACAATTAAGGGGTAACTTTGTTTTTTTTCAACCTATTTCCAATGTTTTTGTGTCTAAGTGACTGATGGGAACAACAATCTTTGAAATCGTTCCAGTGTTACGCAAACCAGGCTCCAATGTAACGTCAACGGGCAATTGCACACCTTCAATTTACGTCCACTAAAAGTTCTGTTGTTGCCGCTGACAGGCTCAGATTATTATTCTAAGTGTGTGACAACATTATGAAAGGATCCCTACAGAGATAGACCTTTTAGTTAAAGAGTAAGATCCTTTTAGTTTAACATGAAACAGCCCCGAAATCACCATCACCAAACTCCACCAGACTCCATGTAAATAATCAGGACTTTTATCAGCGTAAAACACACTTCATTCAAAGTGGACAGAAACTAAATAAAAACTACCAAAAACCATCTTGGTTCATCTTTCCACTGTTCCAACAATCACCACTCTGGTCTGGTTGAAATAAACCCTTAATTCACCCATTTACATGTGGAAATATGCTGGCTCTATGCACGCTAAAAGTACTGATTATTTACATGGAGTCTGGTGGGTTTGGTGATGGTGATTTCAGGGGCTGTTTCATGTTAAAGCTACAGTGCATAGTCTCTGTCGACCCCATGAGGAATTCTAATTAATCACAACAAACACTGTCGGCGTGTCCAGATGATACAAGACTTCCGTGATCTCACCCCACCTCCTCCACACAGTTGCTAGTAGCCAAGGAGGACACGGAGGACTAAAAACACATGATGGACTCTTCAGAAGAGGTCATTATCTTCACTCGAGTTTCTGCGCGGGAAACTCACCGGACGCCACAATCTGCTGTATTATTATGTGGACGCGCCGACAGTGTTGTTGTCAGTACTTAGAATTCCTCATGGGGGCGACAGAGACTATAGCTTTAACATGAAACAGCCCCGAAATCGCCATCACCAACACCACCAGACTCCATGTAAATAATCTGTACTTTTAACGTGTATAGAGCCAGCATATTTCCACCAGACTCCATGTAAATAATCAGGACTTTTAGCGTGTATAGAGCCAGCATATCTCCACCAGACTCCATGTAAATAATCAGTACTTTTAGCGTGTATAGAGCCAGCATATTTCCACCAGACTCCATGTAAATAATCAGTACTTTTAACGTGTATAGAGCCAGCATATTTCCACCAGACTCCATGTAAATAATCAGGACTTTTAGCGTGTATAGAGCCAGCATATCTCCACCAGACTCCATGTAAATAATCAGTACTTTTAGCGTGTATAGAGCCAGCATATTTCCACCAGACTCCATGTAAATAATCAGTACTTTTAGCGTGTATAGAGCCAGCATATTTCCACATGTAAATGGGTGAATTAAGGGATTATTTCAACCAGACCAGAGTGGTGATTGTTGGAACAGTGGAAAGAAGAACCAAGACGGCTTTTGATAGTTTTATTTAGTTTCTGTCCACTTTGAATGAAGTGTGAGTTACGATGATAAAAGTCCTCATTATTTACATGGAGTCTGGTGGGGTTTGGTGATGGTGATTTCGGGGCTCAATACTGGACCAGTTTTAAAGATTTTTGTCAACATTAGTCACTTATAGACACCAATACATGGTGAAATAGGGTCCAGGTTGAAAATTTGACATTTAAACTTTAAAAATGTTTCACCTGACTGTCGTTGAGGCTGGACATCTCCACGTCGAACGTTATCTGGCCCTCGTCCTGGTCTGGACTCGGTGGCCTGTGAGGACTGAGTCAACACATCGGGATGAAAACAAGATGCACAACAACAACAACAACAACAACAAACGTCTTCTGAGCTTTAAAGCCTTTATGAACACCAGCGCTGGAATGTAACTAAGTACTTGTACTTCAGTACCAAATGTTGAGGTACTTGTACTTTACTTGAGTCTTTTCTTTTCATGCCACTTTCTACTTCTACTCCGCTACATTTCAGAGAGAAATATTGCTCTTTTTACTCCACTACATTCATCTGTTACAGCTTTAGTTACTAGTTACTTTAGTTACTCCACTACATTCATCTGTTACAGCCTTAGTTACTAGTTACTTTAGTTACTCCGCTACGTTCATCTGTTACAGCTTTAGTTACTAGTTACTTTAGTTACTCCGCTACATTCATCTGTTACAGCCTTAGTTACTAGTTACTTTAGTTACTAGTTACTTCTAAAGTTTTATTCTAAAGTAAACTAGCCGACAATATAACGGCTACAAGTCCATCTGGAAGACAGACAGAAAGAGAAAGAAAGGAAAGAGACAGAAAGGAAAGAAAGAGACAGAAAGAAGCTGAAAGGAAAGAGACAGAAAGGAAAGAAAGAGACAGAAAGGAAAGAAAGAGACAGAAAGAGACAGAAAGGAAAGAAAAAGACAAAAAGGAAAGAAAAAGACAAAAAGGAAAGAAAGACAGAAAGAGACAGAAAGAGACAGAAAGGAACGAAAGAGACAGAAAGAAAGAGACAGAAAGGAACGAAAGAGACAGAAAGGAACGAAAGAGACAGAAAGGAAGAGACAGAAAGGAAAGAAAGAGACAGAAAGGAAAGAAAGAGACAGAAAGGAAAGAAAGATACAGAAAGAAAGAGACAGAAAAGAAAGAGACAGAAAGGAACGAAAGAGACAGAAAGGAACGAAAGAGACAGAAAGGAATGAAAGAGACAGAAAGGAATGAAAGAGACAGAAAGAAAGACAGAAAGGAAAGAAAGAGACAGAAAGGAACGAAAGAGACAGAAAGGAAAGAAAGAGACAGAAAGAAAGAGACAGAAAGGAAAGAGACAGAAAGGAAAGAAAGAGACAGAAAGAAAGAGACAGAAAGGAAAGAGACAGAAAGGAAAGAGACAGAAAGGAAAGAAAGAGACAGAAAGGAATGAAAGAGACAGAAAGGAAGAGACAGAAAGGAAGAGACAGAAAGGAAGAGACAGAAAGGAAGAGACAGAAAGGAAAGAGACAGAAGGAAAGAGACAGAAAGGAAGAGACAGAAAGGAAGAGACAGAAAGGAAGAGACAGAAAGGAAAGAAAGAGACAGAAAGGAAAGAGACAGAAAGGAAAGAAAGAGACAGAAAGAAAGACAGAAAGAAAGAGACAGAAAGGAATGAAAGAGACAGAAAAAAAAAGAAAGAGACAGAAAGAAATGAAAGAGACAGAAAGGAAAGAAAGGAAAGAAAGGAGCTGCTCTGGCTGTTTTCGGGTCCCTACCTGTCCCAGGAGGAACTGCTCTGACTGTTTGGTCCCTACCTGTCCCAGGAGAAGCTGCTCTGGCTGTTTTCGGGTCCCTACCTGTCCCAGGAGGAACTGCTCTAGCTGTTTGGTCCCTAACTGTCACAGGAGGAACTGCTCTGACTGTTTTCGGGTCCCTACCTGTCACAGGAGGAACTGCTCTGACTGTTTTCGGGTCCCTACCTGTCCCAGGAGGAACTGCTCTGACTGTTTGGTCCCTACCTGTCACAGGAGGAACTGCTCTGACTGTTTGGTCCCTACCTGTCACAGGAGGAGTTGCTCTGGCTGTTTGGTCCCTACCTGTCCCAGGAGAAGCTGCTCTGGCTGTTTTCGGGTCCCTACCTGTCCCAGGAGAAGCTGCTCTGGCTGTTTGGTCCCTACCTGTCCCAGGAGGAACTGCTCTAGCTGTTTGGTCCCTACCTGTCACAGGAGGAACTGCTCTAGCTGTTTGGTCCCTACCTGTCACAGGAGGAACTGCTCTGACTGTTTTCGGGTCCCTACCTGTCCCAGGAGGAGTTGCTCTGACTGTTTTCGGGTCCCTACCTGTCACAGGAGGAACTGCTCTGACTGTTTTCGGGTCCCTACCTGTCCCAGGAGGAACTGCTCTGACTGTTTTCGGGTCCCTACCTGTCCCAGGAGGAACTGCTCTGACTGTTTTCGGGTCCCTACCTGTCACAGGAGGAGTTGCTCTGACTGTTTTCGGGTCCCTACCTGTCCCAGGAGGAACTGCTCTGACTGTTTTCGGGTCCCTACCTGTCACAGGAGGAGTTGCTCTGACTGTTTTCGGGTCCCTACCTGTCACAGGAGGAGTTGCTCTGACTGTTTTCGGGTCCCTACCTGTCCCAGGAGAAGCTGCTCTGACTGTTTTCGGGTCCCTACCTGTCCCAGGAGAAGCTGCTCTGGCTGTTTTCGGGTCCCTACCTGTCCCAGGAGGAACTGCTCTGACTGTTTTCGGGTCCCTACCTGTCACAGGAGGAACTGCTCTGGCTGTTTTCGGGTCCCTACCTGTCACAGGAGGAACTGCTCTAGCTGTTTGGTCCCTACCTGTCCCAGGAGGAACTGCTCTGACTGTTTTCGGGTCCCTACCTGTCACAGGAGGAACTGCTCTAGCTGTTTGGTCCCTACCTGTCCCAGGAGGAACTGCTCTGACTGTTTTCGGGTCCCTACCTGTCACAGGAGGAACTGCTTTGACTGTTTTCGGGTCCCTACCTGTCCCAGGAGAAGCTGCTCTGGCTGTTTTCGGGTCCCTACCTGTCCCAGGAGAAGCTGCTCTGGCTGTTTTCGGGTCCCTACCTGTCACAGGAGGAGTTGCTCTGGCTGGATTCGTGCTGGGCGTCCAGGAGGATCTTCTCCATGTCTCCGTTGTGGATGGAGGACGACGACGGCACGTGCTCCAGACCTCCGATCAAGGTCTCGTCGCTCTCCGGAACCACCTCCAGCGTCTGCAGAGCCGGACTCACGCCAGCGTTTGCGTTTATTTGGTCTGCAGCGGGCGTCGTTGGCGGGCTGGTCTGTGCACCGTGGGCCGCTGGGTTCCCGTTCAGCTCCAGCTCTACCCAAGAGCCTTAGCAACACAAAGGTCACGGAGGAGGGGAAGGAAGGGAGGAAGGGAGGGAGGAGGAAGGGAGTGAGGGAGGGAGGAAGGGAGGAAGGAAGGAAGGGAGAAAGCAAGGGAGGGAGTGAGGGAGGAAGGAAGGAAGGAAGGAAGGATGGGAGGGAGGAAGGAAGGAAGGGAGGAAGGGAGGGAGGAAGGAAGGGAGTGAGGGAGGGAGGAAGGTAGAGAGGAAGGAAGGGAGGGAGGAAGGAAGGGAGAGAGGAAGGAAGGGAGGGAGAGAGCAAGGGAGGGAGGGAGGAAGGAAGGGGGAGAGGAAGGAAGGGAGGGAGGGAGGAAGGAAGGGACAGAGGAAGGAAGGGACAGAGGAAGGAAGGGACAGAGGAAGGAAGGGAGGGAGAGAGGGAGGAAGGGAGAGAGGAAGGAAGGGAGGGAGAGAGCAAGGGAGGGAGGGAGGAAGGAAGGGGGAGAGGAAGGAAGGGAGGGAGGGAGGAAGGAAGGGACAGAGGAAGGAAGGGACAGAGGAAGGAAGGGAGGGAGAGAGGGAGGAAGGGAGAGAGGGAGTGAGGGAGGAAGGAAGGGAGAGAGGAAGGGAGGAAGGAAGGGAGAGAGGAAGGGAGGAAGGGAGGGAGAGAGGAAGGGAGGAAGGGAGGGAGGAATGGAGAGAGGAAGGAAGGGAGTGAGGGAGGAAGGAAGGAAGGGAGAGAGGAAGGAAGGGAGAGAGGAAGGAAGGGAGAGAGGGAGTGAGGGAGGAAGGAAGGAAGGAAGGGAGAGAGGAAGGGAGGAAGGATGGGAGAGAGGAAGGGAGGAAGGGAGGAAGGGAGGGAGGAAGGAAGGGAGTGAGGGAGGGAGGAAGGTAGAGAGGAAGGAAGGGAGGGAGGAAGGAAGGGAGAGAGGAAGGAAGGGAGGGAGAGAGCAAGGGAGGGAGGGAGGAAGGAAGGGGGAGAGGAAGGAAGGGAGGGAGGAGGAAGGAAGGGACAGAGGAAGGAAGGGACAGAGGAAGGAAGGGAGGGAGAGAGGAAGGAAGGGAGAGAGGGAGTGAGGGAGGAAGGAAGGGAGAGAGGAAGGGAGGAAGGAAGGGAGAGAGGGAGGAAGGGAGGGAGAGAGGAAGGGAGGAAGGGAGGGAGGAATGGAGAGAGGAAGGAAGGGAGTGAGGGAGGAAGGAAGGGAGAGAGGAAGGAAGGGAGAGAGGGAGGAAGGAAGGGAGAGAGGAAGGAAGGAAGGGAGAGAGGAAGGGAGGAAGGGAGGGAGCGTTAGCTTGTTGTGTCAACATCAGCGTTTTCCATAGTAGGTCTTTTAGCATAGACTAGATTAAAATAGCCCCCCATCATCACATCCCCTTCACCATACCCCCCCATCATCACATCCCCTTCACCATACCCCCCCATCATCACATCCCCTTCACCATACCCCCACATCATCACATCCCCTTCACCATACCCCCCCATCATCACATCCCCTTCACCATACCCCCACATCATCACATCCCCTTCACCATACCCCCACATCATCACATCCCCTTCACCATACCCCCCCATCATCACATCCCCTTCACCATACCCCCACATCATCACATCCCCTTCACCATACCCCCCCATCATCACATCCCCTTCACCATACCCCCACATCATCACATCCCCTTCACCATACCCCCACATCATCACATCCCCTTCACCATACCCCCCCATCATCACATCCCCTTCACCATACCCCCCCATCATCACATCCCCTTCACCATACCCCCCCCATCATCACATCCCCTTCACCATACCCCCCCATCATCACATCCCCTTCACCATACCCCCCCATCATCACATCCCCTTCACCATACCCCCACATCATCACATCCCCTTCACCATACCCCCCCATCATCACATCCCCTTCACCATACCCCCACATCATCACATCCCCTTCACCATACCCCCACATCATCACATCCCCTTCACCATACCCCCCCATCATCACATCCCCTTCACCATACCCCCACATCATCACATCCCCTTCACCATACCCCCCCATCATCACATCCCCTTCACCATACCTAGAGACTGGCATGGTTGTATTTCAGTTAGCCTAATAGCTGGTTTGATTTGCATTGAGAGATGATCTTATGGAAAGTACCCCATGCCAGTCTCTAGGTATGGTGAAGGGGATGTGATGATGGGGGGGTATGGTGAAGGGGATGTGATGATGGGGGGGTATGGTGAAGGGGATGTGATGATGGGGGGGTATGGTGAAGGGGATGTGATGATGGGGGGCTATTTTAATTCCAAAGGCCAAGGGAACTTTATCAGGATGCATAGTATCCTGGATCCATGAAATAACTGGCCTTTCAAAATAAAAGTCTGCCTGCCTCTATGGGAATCTAACATAGGGGTGTACTGACTTATGCCCCCTGTATTTTAAGGAAGAACATTTATTTATTTATTGACGATACATTATTCATTCACAGAGAAATTGGTGTCCTTAAAGGTCGGATTCTTCCTATTTTTTTCAATTAAGGCATTAAGATCAATTTCCAAAAGATGAATTTTTGTATTCCTCTTTTTAGTCAACGTTAGCATGGGTTCCTATACTCATGAGCAGCACTGTATCTGTACATGTTGTTCATACATTTTTCATATTACATAGCCATATTTATTCTGCTCTTATAAAAGGTAACTGCACACATTTATATTTAATTTATATTTCTCTAAACCACCTTCTGTTAACCAACTGTACACTACTGTCTACACTGCACTATAGTTCTTGTCCTGTCTATACTTTGTATATCACATTGCACTTTTCTGCTCTTTTTGCACTTCTGGTTGGACTCAAACTGCATTTCGTTGTTTGTACTTGTACTCCGCACAATGACAATAAAGTTGAATCTAATTAGGCCTGCCTGATTCGGGGAAAAATATGAATCATGACTTTTTTAGCTTAGAATTGATATCACGATTCTCTGCCACGATTCTTTTCTCATGAAGTGTAATGTTTACTGCACACATGAACCGTGATAAAACAAAACACATTGGCAGTACAAACATTGATCATCACCACAAGCCTGTAAACACAGAGGCTTCAATGAATACAGGAAATATAGTCCATGCTGGCCATTTAAGTCCAGTAGGCTACCAAAAATAGTGACATAACACATTGGACTAAATATGGCCCTGATACAGGCTCTATCTGGACTAAATATGGCCCTGATACAGGCTCTATCTGGACTAAATATGGCCCTGATACAGGCTCTATCTGGACTAAATATGGCCCTGATACAGGCTCTATCTGGACTAAATATGGCCCTGATACAGGCTCTATCTGGACTAAATATGGCCCTGATACAGGCTCTATCTGGACTAAATATGGCCCTGATACAGGCGCTATCTGGACTAAATATGGCCCTGATACAGGCTCTATCTGGACTAAATATGGCCCCGATACAGGCTCTATCTATACTAAATATGGCCCCGATACAGGCTCTATCTGAACTAAATATGGCCCCGATACAGGCTCTATCTGGACTAAATATGGCCCCGATACAGGCTCTATCTGGACTAAATATGGCCCCGATACAGGCTCTATCTGGACTAAATATGGCCCCGATACAGGCTCTATCTGGACTAAATATGGCCCCGATACAGGCTCTATCTGGACTAAATATGGCCCCGATACAGGCTCTATCTGGACTAAATATGGCCCCGATACAGGCTCTATCTGGATTAAATATGGCCCCGATACAGGCTCTGTCTGGACTAAATATGGCCCCGATACAGGCTCTATCTGGACTAAATATGGCCCCGATACAGGCTCTATCTGAACTAAATATGGCCCTGATACAGGCGCTATCTGGATTAAATATGGCCCTGATACAGGCTCTATCTGGACTAAATATGGCCCCGATACAGGCTCTATCTGGACTAAATATGGCCCCGATACAGGCTCTGTCTGGACTAAATATGGCCCCGATACAGGCTCTATCTGGACTAAATATGGCCCCGATACAGGCTCTATCTGAACTAAATATGGCCCCGATACAGGCGCTATCTGGATTAAATATGGCCCTGATACAGGCGCTATCTGGACTAAATATGGCCCTGATACAGGCGCTATCTGGACTAAATATGGCCCTGATACAGGCTCTATCTGGACTAAATATGGCCCTGATACAGGCTCTATCTGGACTAAATATGGCCCTGATACAGGCTCTATCTGGATTAAATATGGCCCTGATACAGGCTCTATCTGGATTAAATATGGCCCTGATACAGGCTCTATCTGGATTAAATATGGCCCTGATACAGGCTCTATCTGAACTAAATATGGCCCTGATACAGGCTCTATCTGAACTAAATATGGCCCTGATACAGGCTATATCTATACTAAATATGGCCCTGATACAGGCTCTATCTGGATTAAATATGGCCCTGATACAGGCTCTATCTGGACTAAATATGGCCCTGATACAGGCTCTATCTGGATTAAATATGGCCCTGATACAGGCTCTATCTGGATTAAATATGGCCCTGATACAGGCTCTATCTGAACTAAATATGGCCCTGATACAGGCTCTATCTGAACTAAATATGGCCCTGATACAGGCTCCATCTGAACTAAATATGGCCCCGATACAGGCTCTATCTGGATTAAATATGGCCCCGATACAGGCTCTATCTGGATTAAATATGGCCCTGATACAGGCTCTATCTGGACTAAATATGGCCCTGATACAGGCTCTATCTGAACTACATATGGCCCTGATACAGGCTCTATCTGAACTACATATGGCCCCGATACAGGCTCTATCTGAACTACATATGGCCCCGATACAGGCTCTATCTGAACTACATATGGCCCCGATACAGGCTCTATCTGAACTACATATGGCCCCGATACAGGCTCTATCTGGACTAAATATGGCCCCGATACAGGCTCTATCTGGACTAAATATAGCCCCGATACAGGGTCTATCTGAACTAAATATGGCCCCGATGCAGGCTCTATCTGAACTAAATATGGCCCCGATACAGGCTCTATCTGAACTAAATATGGCCCCGATACAGGCTCTATCTGAACTAAATATGGCCCCGATACAGGCTCTATCTGAACTAAATATGGCCCCGATACAGGCTCTATCTGGACTAAATATGGCCCCGATACAGGCTCTATCTGGACTAAATATGGCCCCGATACAGGCTCTATCTGGACTAAATATGGCCCCGATACAGGCTCTATCTGGACTAAATATGGCCCATGATACAGGCTCTATCTGGACTAAATATGGCCCTGATACAGGCTCTATCTGAACTAAATATGGCCCTGATACAGGCTCTATCTGAACTAAATATGGCCCTGATACAGGCTCTATCTGAACTAAATATGGCCCTGATACAGGCTCTATCTGGACTAAATATGGCCCTGATACAGGCTCTATCTGGACTAAATATGGCCCTGATACAGGCTCTATCTGGACTAAATATGGCCCTGATACAGGCTCTATCTGAACTAAATATGGCCCCGATACAGGCTCTATCTGAACTAAATATGGCCCTGATACAAGTCATTTAAAAATTAAATTGTGAACAGGGGTGAATCGAGATCGCGATCGCAGGCCTAAATCTAATCTAATAATGGCCCAAAATGCTTTTTATTTATTTATTGAAAAACATCACAAGACCCCTAAACCCCAAATATGCACACCTACGTCTTTGATTAACTCCGGGAAAAACCAGACATTAGTCTGCATCACTGGGAGAACATTTCCAGGATAAAGCCTGACATCCTGCGCATGATGTCGTACGCCATTATTGGCGTGTTACCAAGAAGCATACTCGCTTATTAGCGTGTTTATCAACGCCGTTTGGCCTCCGTTGACTTACATTACCTTGTGATTGCATGTTAATTCACGCCAACTCTGCGCTCATAATGCGTACAGATAACACGCTACTTGGCTTAAGAAAGTGGGCGTGTATGTTTACGCGAAGTCCTGATGTCATGTTGACCGATTGTTGGGATTGTTGTGGACGAAGTACACACGGAGATACACTGGTAAGAGCCAATGAGGTTTAACCATGTATCAGCTAATTTAAATATCTCACGTTACTGTATTGTGTCAACAGTTAACTTCAAATAATATTGTATGTGGAGTTTTCTTTTGCGGGGTGCAAATGTTCCAAAACAAGTTCCTTCCCGAGATTATTTAGCCACCGTCGCTGCATCCGGAGCTTAGCGCCGCCCAAGATGACTGTGATTGGTTTAAAGAAATGCAAACAACCAAAGGGGTAAGCCAGCGTCCACAACGCGTAGCTCCTATGGCGCCATTTTGATGCTCACAAGCCATCACCTCCCGTTAGCATCCCATTGACTGCCATTCATTTTGACGTCACTTTGACAGAGAATAACTTTACATCTGAAGCGTTTAAAGACTCTATTTGTCCGTTGTTTATTTCTAAAGGAACACGACAATGTATAAAAGGCTCCATTACCTTGTAGCTCACGTTATGGCTCCGTAGCAGACGTTTTTATAACAACGATTGTGTCATAACCGCGCGACTTACTGTCTCATAGTAGAGGAATTACCGTATAGTACAGGAGAAGCTCTCAGGCAGTTTGGACTTCCATTAGCTGTTTAAGTGTAATTACTAATGTTAACTATCATGTTAGTGATCAGTAATTAGCCTGTGCCTATGTTATCTCCTTACATATACCTACGCTCTCCGTCTCTGCTAGATTGGGAATGATTGAGATTTCTCTTGGCACAGCTACCAGAAGACTTCCAACTTTCAGACAGGTTGCTCACGTCACATCTACGTCTTCAAGCTCAGTTGGAGGCTGCTCAGTAACGCTCAGCCATCACCGGAAAAGAGCTTCTAATATCCTTCACTGGTCTCCGTCCAGAGACACGGGACCTGTTGGTCCAGTTTATATAATGTCTATGGTCTAACCCAGTTCATGCAAACATAAATGTAAAATTTCAAGCCGATAGGAATTGATGGTGGAGGTAAATATTCATGAAAAAGTACAAGTTTGTGAATGGGCAACACAGATTTTGATAATGAACAACTAAACATGTTACACACTGGGGCTTTAAAAAAAAAACAAACATATTTCTGATTGTGAAATTTAAAAAAACGGGTCAAATTAGACCCAAGGACAACATGAGGTTTAAATGGTGGAAAAGCTGACCTACATTTCCTGCTGCACTATCACACTGTGCATTCAGATGAACTCTGGCTGTGCACAGCATCCATAATAACGTGCATTTCTTTGTGCTACTGCCCCAAAAACCGCGTGCACATTTTGTTTTCCAGACAGCAGGGTTATGTAATCTCTGTAATGACCAGCGGGTTCGTGTTGGCAAACAATGCACGCCTTTTTATAGCACGAGCCCTCCTTTCTTCCCCGTTTAAGCCTCGCTAAAAATATATAATGTGTATTTCAACGTATGCATGACTGACTGCACATCTACAGACGAGTACATGTCAACAGAGCTGCTATCATGTGAGGTATTGCATAACTGTAGAAGGAGACAGTCTGCCCAGGCATGTCGCTGTTGTCAGATATAAATCGCTTTTCTGTCTAAGAAAACGTTATAATTGTATATAAATATGACATAATGTTTATGGATTCACACTGGACACACATGTCGCCTGTTTAGTGTTTAAAATGTGATTTCAGGGCGTTTTGTCTGCAGGCACTTATGCTAAAAAAAAACCTACTATTGTCTTAATTTACAGTTTATATTTAGTTAGGAAATACTGTGGACAGTTAAATGTTAAAGCCACACGACTACATGAAGAGTGAGTGATATGTCCTGTTATTATTATTATTAGCATCAGATAGCACCAAAAAAAGCAACATTTATTTCGTCTTTTGTCCCAAACTTGTT
>CM042314.1:3641774-3676774 GCA_023566125.1 Zingel zingel | reverse complement strand
GGTAAAAGTTTTTTTTGTATCACAGAGCAGCGGTAGATTCCCCTGAGCAGTCTCCTGGCTGGCTCGCCACATTATCGTATTTCTTGTTAATGCTATAAGAAAAAGGCATTCGGGTTCTTCTGAATATAACCCTACACCAGAGAGGCGAGAGGCAACGTCCGTCGTTCTCGGGACCCCCCCCCCCCCCCACTGTGGGACATATAGGTAGGGAAGGGGGAGAGACAAATGATTATTTGATGCCGCTTGAACTGAGTCAAGAATTACACACAGAAGGGTTGGGTTACGTTCTTTTGTCACCTTTTCAAGTCTTTTTGGACAATTTTCTCAAAGTTTTTCACATACACACACTTTGTGGGGCCCCATCATTGACATAATGCATTCCCTAGCCCCTTACCCTAACCTTAACCATCACAACTAAATGCCTAACCTTAACCCTTACCCTCACCATAACATAATTCTAACCCTAAAACCAAGTCTTAACCCTCAAACAGACCTTTAACCTTGTGGGGTCCAGCATTTTGGCCCCACAAAGCTGTCCGGACCCCACAAGTATACTGTATTCCCCGGTCTTTGGACCCCACGAATATAGTAAAAAACACACACACACACACACACACACACACACACACACACACTTTTTGGGAAAATTTTGTGCTTTTTTTCAATCCATGCAGACGTGTCCTGTGACCTCCCTGGACAGTTGTAAACCATGTGATGTTTGTAGAGTTAAAAGATGATTATGCAAATAAAAAAAAAGTCAGTTTTTCGTAAATGTCTGCGGATGCAGAATTCTGCATAACTTTAATTAATAAAAAATAAAATTAAACTGAATGGTTATACATCACACCAAGCAAAAAGATATTCTGGATCGCAGTAGAAAGAACCCAGCTGACCCCGTTTGGTAATTAGAACGACTTATCTCCCTAAAGTCGCATAAATGAAGTTTAACCGGCGGGTTTCGTACCTTAATGTTACGTTACGTCACACGAAAAGTGTGTTTGGCTCCTCCTCTCTCTTCCCAGCGGACACGAAACGCATCAATACTGCGTAGTTTCCGTTTGTCGCCCCCGTGAGGAATTTTAGGTAATGACAACGACACTGTTGGCGCGTCCACATGATACAAGCCTTCCGTTCTGGCACCCGAAGCGACGCCGACATTAGCGTACGTTCTGCGCGTGCGCGAATACAATAAAAACCGGAAATGACGAACGCGTCACGTGGGTCCGGCTTCTCCAGCTGACCGATACTGGCGGCTTGTTAGAAATACGATCTCGTACTTTACGAAGATAGTTCACCGAAACGTGTTCCTGAGAACATGTTAAGAGAGGAATAGGCCGTGCAGTCGCTGAATCTGTCTTCATTTCAGATCAACGAAGGTCAGTTTGAAAGATTTTCGTCACCGGCAATTTCCACTGACTGCAGAACGTCTGCGTCCCTACTCCGTATCTGCTCCGGCGGTCCCAGCCCTCCGGAGCAGATACCAGAGCTTCTATTGTTGCCGGACGCCGGAGAGCTCCGTAGCAATTCAGCACACGGCAGACAGTGCGGGACAGGAAGTCGAGCACAGAAACAAAATAAAGATCCGGTTAATTTTCAAAGTAAAATCCAGCGTGCTCACGGCAGATCATATCTCCTGAACACACAGCTCAGAGCTGTTCCCCCTCTACTCCTCTGGATGGAAACTAACTGGTGTTGTGGTTCTGTTCTACGTGAATTTGTGAGATCTCGTTGGTCCTCGTGACTTCAGCTGTCAGTCATGGCCGCAGCCGGGCCGCAACAAATCCGGACCTGGTGGGTGTTGACGGACGGCGGAGCACGCAGACGTTCTGCATCCAGTGGAAATCCACTGTCAGATTTTGAGAGACTCTAGTCACGGTCATCCCGCTCGTCATTTCCGGGTTAGCTCTCCACCAATCAGATGGGTCATTGAGTCCGACTGCCCGCCCTCCGACCCAACATGTCAGGTCGGCCAAAATGAAGGCCGACGGCTTCTCCGACGGACGACGGCACGGAACACACCGAACAGACTCGAGTCACCGACCTCGCCAGACGGCAGATTATCGGGTCGGTGCGTCAGGGCCTTTAAACTGACCAGCATCACGTGTGTAATTCATGGCTCAATTCAAACGGGATCAAAGAATTATTCGTCTCTCCTCCGTTCACTACCGGACAGATTTCTTTACTAAATAAAGTCCCGCAGTAGTCTCCCTGAAGGAGGCGGACTTCGCCTCTTTATAGCCGTGAACAACAGCTGTGAAGACAATATGAGGGGAAAGATTATTGGTTAGATGTTTATTTTGTGTTCATTTAATATTCCGAAACTCATCCGGTCGGTCTGTGATGACAACCTCTGCCGCACAACAACTTCACAACTTCTAAAAAGGCAGTTACATCAATAGTTATTAACCAATAACTGAGGGAGGAAATGCTTCCTTTGGATGAATACATTTCGTCTTTCTGTGGATTTTTACAAATATTTTAAAGAGGCGCTATGCAGTTTTGGCCATTTCTTCGCCGTTTTCTGGCTTTTTGTTCCTCCTCTGAGAGACCTTGGTTTCCGGAAGTAAAGTTCACGTTCATTTCTCCCATTGACGTCTGGAATAATCCGTATATAAAGAGTTTTAGGCCGTGCTTTAGGCTAACCAGACGCTACGTGACTCATAATCATACAACGTACCATTTAGAGTAAAAAAAATTAACAGAAAATCCCAAAAAAGTCAAAAAGGTACAAGACTGTGTACATATCGTCATCTCAGAGCGAAGGAACTACTCATCCCATAAACCACCGCGCACCACTGAACAAAGGAAGCTAACGTTAGTTTCGCTAACAGCTAATTCGGCTAACCGCTAGCTGAGACAGCGTGTAATAACTTTAAAAGACCCTCAAAATAAAACCTGAAAATACCCGTTAACATATATAACGCCTGTTATGTCAGCTCTAGCCGGCTTTACCCTGCGTTAAGTTTGAGTTAACGTTATTTTAGACTGAATCAAGCTGTCAGCTAGCGGTTAGCCGAATTAGCTGTTAGCTAAGCTAACGTTAGCTTCCCGGCGGTGGCTAACGTCAAAAGCGTGGGACAGATCGTGATTCGTGCAGTGTTGTAAATCCTCGTGACGGATCGTGCAGGCAGCACAGATCGGGTACTGACACCCCCCCCCTCCTCACCAGCATGAGCTCCACCAATCAGAGGCATCGCTGTGATTGTGGGATTGTTCAGGATTGTGGGTAATGAAGTACTTATCCAAGACATCGCGAATAAAGGACATTTATCTCAAAACAAGGGTAGTGCCCCATGATTTGTGGCGTCTATATGAGCATATACAATCGCTGAGTCATGTCGTAGCTGGTTTTAAGTCTATCATTGACGGTTACCATTTTATGGCGTATACTGCAAATGTCAATGGAGAAATTGAATTGTATTTTTACTTCCAGAACCCGCTGTGGGCGGGACTGTTGAGCTCTATTGAGTTTCCTCTTTCTCTGTTCCTCCGACAATGCTTTGCTTGCTTTCTGCTTCTTTTTTTTCCATTTATAACCATTCCAGTGATGCCGAAGCTGTTCAGTTAAGGTAAATTAAGCTTAAAAAAAACTGCATAGTTCCCCTTTAACAGTGACTAGGGGACTTCGTCTGATTTCATCGAACGTAAGTTGCTCAAAACTTTTTCTTCATTCCCTGAAAAACATACAAGGTTTTCACCCGACAGCGGCGATATATGACATGTGGCAATTAGTGTGTCATTACTAGAGGACATTGATCTAGAGAGAGCGACACTTGTTAGTAGCTTAAAGGATAACTTTGTTTCTTTTCAACCTGGAATTTAAAATTGGTCCAATATTAAATCAATTTTCCTCCACTAAAAGTTCTATTTTTGCTGCTGACAGATTATTATTCTAAGTGTGTGACAACATTATGAAAGGATCCCTACAGAGACAGACCTTTTAGTTAAAGAGGAAGATCCTTTTAGTTTAACATCAAACAGCCCCAAAATCACCATCACCAAACTCCACCAGACTCCATGTAAATAATCAGTACTTTTAGCGTGTATAGAGCCAGCATATTTCCACCAGACTCCATGTAAATAATCAGTACTTTTAGCGTGTATAGAGCCAGCATATTTCCAACAGACTCCATGTAAATAATCAGTACTTTTAGAGTGTATAGAGCCAGCATATTTCCACCAGACTCCATGTAAATAATGAGGACTTTTAGCGTGTATAGAGCCAGCATATTTCCACCAGACTCCATGTAAATAATGAGGACTTTTAGCGTGTATAGAGCCAACATATTTCCACATGTAAATGGGTGAATTAAGGGATTATTTCAACCAAACCAGAGTGGTGATTGTTGGAACAGTGGAAAGATGAACCAAGACGGCTTTTGATAGTTTTATTTAGTTTCTGTCCACTTTGAATGAAGTGTGTTTTACGATGCTAAAAGTCCTGATTATTTACATGGAGTCTGGTGGCGTTTGGCCATCGGGGCTGTTACATGTTAAACAAAAAGGATCTTTCTCTTTAACAAAAAAAGGTCTCTCTCTGGTAGTGACTTAGACACCGATGCATCGGAAAATAGGGTGAAAAATACCAGAATTACATTACAACACTGTATGAAGATGGGCGGTTATTTTGGTGGCATCATAGTGATTGGAAATCAGTTGGAAAAAGGTGGTAGTGACAGAAATATGATCCAGTGGACTAATAAGCTTAATGCCCTGATTAAATGGCTATATCTGTCATCAAAACATGATTTTAATGAAGTTGAATCAACAGCGTGCGGCTCGAGCGTAGTGTAGCAGAGAAACAGCAGAGTCATCTTTTTTTTTTTTTTTAAGAATTTAAGTAGTCACCGTTAACCGCTTTCACACAAACAAACCAAGTGCTTCACAAATTCTCCTTTTTTAAAATAAACAAGTCTGTATTTTCCTGCATCCCAGGCGAGAGAAGACATTTCCTACAATCGTTCAAAATCAGTAACTCAACCGACTTGAGTCACAAGCTTTAGTGAACTTGATTTTAAACAGTTTTATCATTACATTTTGATTAAAATCTCTTTCCCATGTAGACCCACAGGGGTCTAAAATTCATTCACAGCGAACAAAATGATTCAAACACTTAGAAAAAAAACAAACATGGCACAAAAACAGGTCGTTAAGATCGAAATTAACTGACAAATCCAAAATAAGTTGTACATAAACATCAGTTACAGTCAGCCAAATTAAAAAATACACTTGTGTGACTACAGAGGTGCTGACACCTAAAAGTTTTCTTTGGACATCCCACGTGAGAAACGTCACACTCCTTCCTCCGATGTCACACAAATAAGAGGAGGAGGAGAGGAAGGAGAGGAAGGAGAGGAGATGAGGAGAGGAAGGAGAGGAGAGAAGGAGAGATGAGGAGAGGAAGGAGATGAGGAGAAGAAGGAGAGGAGGAAGGAGAGGAAGGAGATGAGGAGAAGGAGAGGAGATGAGAGGAAGGAGGAGGAGAGGAGGAGATGAGAGGAAGGAGATGAGAAGGAGATGAGAGGAGAAGGAAGGAGGAGGAGAGGAAGGAGGTGAGAGGATGGAGAGGAGGAGAGGAAGGATAGGAGGAGAGGAAGGAGATGATAGGAGGAGAGGACGGAGAGGAGGAAAAAGAAGACGAGATGAGGGAGATGAGAGGAGGAGAGGAAGGAGAGGAGGAGAGAAGATGAGAGAAGGAAATGGAGAGGAGGAGACGAGAGAAGAAGGAAGGAGAGGAGAGGAGAGGAAGGCGAGGAGAGGAGCTGAGAGAAAGAGAGGAGAGGAAGGAGAGAAGATGAGAGAAAGAGAGGAGAGGAAGGAGAAGAGAGGAGAGGAGATGAGAGAAGGAAATGAAGGAGAGGAGATGAGAGGAGAGGAAGGAGAGGAGAGGAGGAAGGAGAGGAGAGGAAGGAGAGAAGATGAGAGAAAGAGAGGAGAGGAAGGAGAAGAGAGGAGGAGAGGAGATGAGGAGAGGAGATGAGAGAAGGAAATGAAGGAGAGGAGATGAGAGGAGAGGAAGGAGGAAGAAGAGGAGATAAGAGGAAGGAGAGGAGAGAAGGAGAGGAAGAAGAGGAAATGAGGAGAGGAAGGAGGAGGAGATGAGGAGAAGAATGAAGGAGGAGGAGAGGAAGGATAGGAGGAGAGAGAGGAGGAGAGGAAGGAGATGAGAGGAGAGGAAGGAGAGGAGGAGAGAAGACGAGAGAAGGAAATGGAGAGGAGACGAGAGAAGAAGGAGAGGAGAGGAGATGAGAGAAGGAGAGGAAGGCAAGGAGAGGAGGAGAGGAAGGAGAGGAAGGAGAAGAGAGGAGAGGAGGAAGGAGATGAGAGAAGGAGAGGAGAGGAAGGAGAAGAGAGGAGGAGAGGAAAAAAAAAAAGTCTAGCTTTTTTAAAAGAAATACCCGCCAAAATGAACAATCTGTCCAAAGTTGTGACAAAAAAAACAACAAACGTTTACCCGCATCGGGCCCCTGTCCTCTAACGACGGGCCCGACAGTCAGCTACAGAAACTACAGTGATCAGACTGTAATCCTATCGCCTTATTCATACAAAAATAAATCAGCTATAGTGATTCTTCTTTTATCGTCACGTACAAAACATCATAAAAAAAACTCTACAAACAGAAACTAGATCCAGGGATTACAGCGCGCGATCAAACTGAAACACAACAGGCTTGGTGGGGAAGCTGGCAGCGGTTTGGTGCCAAGTTACCACGAGAGAATTAGGCTACCATTCCCATCACGGGATTATGCCTAACCACCTAATTTAAGCTTTTGTCCTTTGGTATTTTGTAACCCTATTTTCCCACGTTTGTGTCCAAGTGACTGATGGGAACAACAATCTTTGATTTTGGTCCAGTATTAAGCGAGAGAAACAAGCTGCAGTGTAATGTTAACGGGCAAAGTTGCAACTTCAATCGTCATCACCAAACACCACCAGACTCCATGTAAATAATCCGAACTTTTATCAACGTAAAACACACTTCATTCAAAGTCGACAGAAACTAAATAAAAACTACCAAAAGCCATCTTGGTTCATCTTTCCACTGTTCCAACAATCACCACTCTGGTTTGGTTGAAATAATCCCTTAATTCACCCATTTACATGTGGAAACATGCTGGCTTTATACACGCTAAAAGTACTGATTATTTACATGGAGTCTGGTGGAAATATGCTGGCTCTATACACGCTAAAAGTACTGATTATTTACATGGAGTCTGGTGGAAATATGCTGGCTCTATACACGCTAAAAGTACTGATTATTTACATGGAGTCTGGTGGAAATATGCTGGCTCTATACACGCTAAAAGTACTGATTATTTACATGGAGTCTGGTGGAAATATGCTGGCTCTATACACGCTAAAAGTCCTGATTATTTACATGGAGTCTGGTGGAAATATGCTGGCTCTATACACGCTAAAAGTACTGATTATTTACATGGAGTCTGGTGTAGTTTGGTGATGGTGATTTTGGGGCGGTTTAATGTTAAACTAAAAGGATCTTCCTCTTTAACTAAAAGGTCTATCTCTGTAGGGATCCTTTCATAATGTGGTCACACTCTTAGAATAATAATCTAAGTCTGTCAGAACTTTTTAGTGGACGCTGACTGGCTGTAAGGTTACATTTCAGCCCGGTTTGTGGCCGACGGTCACGGCGTTCTCACTTAATACTGGACCAATTTCAAAGATTTTAGTTCACATCAGTCACTTATTAGACACCAATGCATGGGGAAATAGGGTCCAGGTTGGAAAAATACCAAAATTACATTAGTAAAGAAGCAGTGAGTGAAGTTGGCAGCTTGACAAATACTTGGGGGGGGCAAATATGGAGTGTTGACAGCTCGTAGTAACAATGTTTCAGGCCAGCAAGAAAAGCAACTTGGAGACAGAAAGACATAAACAGCAGAAAGAATTTCCTATTAAAAAAAACAAATGAAATAAACATGGCCGCTACAGAATCTCAGTCGGTAGCTCTGACATACAAATGAATCATGTCACGACGGCACAAAAAACAATAATGAAACTAAACAAATATGTGTATTTAACACAAGTTCCCTTTGGTTTGGGATGTAGTGGAGTTGAAAACTGTAGCTTGGCTAATGGAGCACTAAATCCCAAATTATGCACTCTATATTTGTCATACAACACAGGAAATGTTGTGATGGCCTGCTTGGATCAGGCTGTTCTCATGAGCCATTCATACATAAAGCTACGAAAACGAATACTCTGAAATTCGTATGTATTCCACGTATTTATTACCATATGCACCACAATGACTGCCGTGGTATAAAAGTGCTAAGGATCATTAAAACAACAGGAGCGCCGTTCATGTCCCGGAAGAAGTTAAGGAGAAAACACAAGACTTTCACCCAGGAAACAGGAGTTGGTAAGTATTACTCAAAAGGAACACGCCGACTTATTGGGACTTTGTCTTATTCCCCGTATCCCCCAGAGTTAGATAAGTCCATACATACCCTCTTATCTCTATGCAAGTCGCAACTCTGTCTGACGCACTCACCGTTAGCCTAGCTTAGCACAGATCCTGGAGGTAACTGGCTCCATCTAGCCTAGCTTAGCACAGATCCTGGATGTAACCGGCTCCATCTAGCATAGCTTAGCACAGATCCTGGAGGTAACTGGCTCCATCTAGCCTACTGCTCCCAATAAGTGACAAAATAACGCCAACATGTTTCTATTTACATGTTGTGATTTGTAGAGTCGCAGTGTGCACAAATAACAAGGTCACATGACACACAGCCATCTTCTAACCATATATAAACTGGGAACTATATTCTCAGAAGGTGAAGCTCTGCTACTTCTGTTACTCGGGCGGAGTGATTATTAGGGCGCTGACACACAGAGCCAATAATCGGCTGTCGGACAGTCTGGCGAGGTCAGTGACTCGAGTCTGTTCGGTGTGTTCTGTGCCGTCGTCCGTTGGTGGAGCCGTCGGCCTTCATTTTGGCTGACCTGACATGTTGGGTCGGAGACAGGGCAGTCGGGACTCACCCAGAAACGGGGAGCGGGATGAGCCTCTCAAAATCTTTTAAACTGACCTTTGTTGATCTGAAATGAAGACAGATTCAGCAACTGCACGGCCTATTTCTCTCTTAACATGTTCTCAGGAACACGTTACGGTGAACTATTTTAGTCCAATATGAGATCGTATTCTGAACGAACCGCCATGACGGACGGTCTGGCTGTGAATTTCCAGAGAAAAAAAAAAAAAAAAGACCCACGTGACGCGTTCGTCCAATCAGCTGCCGGTTTTCATTTTCTGGTAAACAACACAGAAGCGCCGTCTGCTGCTATGGAGACGTATTACGTGCAGAGCGTACGCTCAAGTCGGCGCCGCCTCAGTGTGTTTTGAGGCATTTTTTTTGGACCTCTGGGACCCGACTGATCAGTCCGACTGGCTTTTCTGCCGATGGTCGGCCGTCTGGTTGGTGTGTAACAGCTATTACTCCAACCCTGAGCGAACGCCAGGCGAACTCTCTGCTCACCACGGGGCTTCTCAGGTGCTTCCGAGCAAATCACGGCAGCTACCTCTTTCTCCTGGTCGTGCTGAGTGGGTTTCTGAAGCCTGTGAGCAACAAGCAGTCCTACACACTCTAGACTTCCCCCTCAAGAACCGTACCCCTGTTGCCCACCACTCAAGAGGCGATGGAGCTTTCTGCTGTTGCACCAGCAAAGATGGAGCTGAAAATGGAGGCAGTCCGTGAGCCGCCCAATAAGGCTGGAACAAGAGGAGCTCTCATAAATACTGGCTCAAAGCACATCACGATTCATTGCAAGAATGAAGCTGTTCATCAGTACCATGTTACATTCACTCCAAATCAATGGCAACGCGTTTGGGCATGATGAAAGACCACCGTTCAGCGAAGTAACCAGTCCTTCCAGAAACCAGAAAAGTTTTTTTGTGATTGTTGCGGGGCAAAAATCCTTGATTATGCGGCACGTTTTCTTAAAAAATGCAATGGAATATGCGGGATATTTAGGCAATTTTATGCGATGAAATTGCGGGAACTTGCAGTAACTGTTTTAAACTGCGGTTCCATCGGGGCTTCATCGCGGGGTCTGCAGCTTTTCGATGACGTTCACGTCGCGTAATTACGTCACTTCATAACGTTCCCATGGCCACGGGAAAATGGCTGCTCTTGTGTGAAGTAAACGCAACATTTTTCAACTTTCTGCTAAGATATATGTGTGACTTTTTAGCAACGAAAACACGGGGATTATGAAATCATGCAAGCCCCGCATATTTTGCGCGGAAATCGGCAATTTATACGGCGAAAGTGCGGAGTATTTGAAAGAAATGCGCCCCCCGCATAAATATGCAGACTTTGGCTGATTATACATTGAATTATGCGATCGCATAATCACGTTTTTCTGGAGGGACTGGGTAACAGCTTTTGATGGCTCTATACTCTGCCTGTTAAACTGAAAGACTTTGTTGTACAAACAAATCCAGATGACAAAGATTTTTCCACCCAACTCAGATCTGCGCGTTTCTTTCTACAATGTGGTGCTCAGGAGTCAGGAGGGTAATGAAAATCATCGGGCTGAAGCTGGTGGGTCGAAATCATTACAATCCAGAAAGCGTCAGTCATTCTTGGAAAACATCAGCTGCAAGTGCGGCCAGGTTATTCAACCGGTATCAAGCGTGCAGATGGAGGCCGGTACCTGAACGTGGATGTGTCTCACAAAGTCCTGCGGAATGACTGTGTGCTGAATATCATGAACATGCTGTATCAACAGAGCAACAGTTAGGGATCAGCTCAGCTCTGCTCTATTCCATTGGACATCTTCTGCCCTCGCTGCTGTGCAGAGCAGGCTGAAGAGCTGGTTTCCAGCTTCAACAAGGTGGCCGGAGCTATTGGGTTTCGACTGGAGCGACCCATTCGTGCGGAGCTGAAGGGTGATTGCACTGAGACTTACGTCAAGAGCATCCACTCTCAGCTGACCAGTGAGCCCAATACGCAGCTCGTAGTGTGCATCTTGGTCGGCAACAGAGAAGATATCCACAGTGCCATCGAGAGGCTCTGCTGTGTCAAAAGTCCCATCCCATCAATGTCTGCACCATATCTAAAAGATTAAGATACTCCTGCTGATAAACAGCAAGTTAGGAGGAGAGCTATGGACTGTCAATGTCCCTCTGAAACACTTGATGGTGGTGGGAGTTGATGTCCACCATGACACCAGCAAGGCACATCAATCAGTCATGGGCTTTGTCGCCCAAGTGTGAACAGCTCACTGACCCCGCTGGTACTCCAGAGTAACTTTCCAGACACCCACTGATAGAGAAGTTCCGATACCAGTATCGGTATTGTCTCCGATACCGCCTAAAACGCTGGCATCGGTATTGGGAAGTACTGGAGTTTATGCACCGATCCGATACCACGTAATAAAGCCCTAAAGAAAATCTACGTTAAAGTTGTTTGTTCTTTTTCCGTTATAACGGACTGTCAAACTGCAGAATAAAAGAAAGTTCTGGGGCGTTCATGTTTCACAAAGAGTTTAACCTGAGCCAGACCGACAACAAAGTCAAATCATATCACATCCATACAGTATCGGAAGGTATCGGGAAGCAAAAAATGGTATCGGACCATCTCTACCCACCGAGGAACTGATCGATTGCTTCAGAGTTTGTTTACTGGCTGTACTGCAGAAGTACTACGAGGCGAACCACAACTTGCCAGAGACGATCGTGGCGTATCGGGACGGTGTGTCAGATGGTCAGCTAAAGATGGTGGAGCAGTACAAGATCCCACAGTTGGTCAAACGCTTTTGAGACTTTCCCCAGCTATGAGCCCAAGCTGGTCTTCATTGTGGTCCAAAAGCGCATCAGCACGACCCTCTACTCATTTGCGGCAAAAAACATTGGCACACCTCCACCTGAAACTGCTCTGGCTCACACCCTTACTCAGCGAGACTGGACGGATTTCTTTTTTTAATGGCACATGTAGGGCTGCAACCAACGATTATTCTCGATTAATCAATTAGTTGTTTGGTCTATAAAATGTCAGAAAATGGTGAAAAATGTGGATCAGTGTTTCCCAAAAGCCCAAGACGACGTCCTCAAATGTCTCACTTTGTCCACAACTCAAAGATATTCAGTTTACTGTCACAGAGGAGAGAAGAGACTAGAACATATTCACATTTAAGAGGCTGGGATCAGAGAATTTTGACTTTTGTCTTAAAAAAAATTTCTCAAACCGACTAATCGATTATCAAAATAGTTGGCGATTAATTTAAGAGTTGACAACTAATCGATTAAACGATTAATCATTGCAGCTCTAGGCACATTACATTCGCCAGGGCTGTGGCATTCCGACACTACATCTCCCTGTTCAAAACCTCTCACCAGACCATTTACAAAGGCTGACTTTCAAAATGTGCCATTTGTACTGGAACTGGCCGGGCACCATTCGTGTGCCAGCACCATGCAAGCATGCCCACAAGCTGGCTTACCTGCCTGGACAGTACTTGCACCATCCAAGCATGCCCACAAGCTGGCTAACCTGCCTGGACAGTACTTGCACCATCCAAGCATGCCCACAAGCTGGCTAACCTGCCTGGACAGTACTTGCACCATCCAAGCATGCCCACAAGCTGGCTTACCTGCCTGGACAGTACTTGCACCATCCAAGTATGTCCACAAGCTGGCTTACCTGCCTGGACAGTACATGCACTCCGAGCCGGCCATCCAGCTTTCAGACAAGCTATTCTTCCTTTGAGCTGAGCTGAACTACCACAAGCAAACTGCTCGGGTCACACCGAAACCAGCTGTGATGAACAACTGCACTGAACGACAAATGACTCATTTGAATGAATGAGGGATTCATTATTTTATAATATTATGTCACTGAGTAGGAAAAGCACAAGTGTGTTCCTTAACAATAATGATCGCTGCGTTCCACTTCGCAGATGCCCTGGTATTGTGCATACTGGCTGAACGGAAAAGCTTACTGGGACACTTGATAAAGCGGAGTCAAAGTTACTAATACTCGTTACAAAATTTTCAGTATTTTCTTTTTAGCCACAGTTCCTGTGGCATAATTACTGGTCAGGGTTTTGGTAATGTTAAGCCTTTCCTGTACTGCCCTTGCTGCACATTTTCTTGTGCAAAGCTAGACAGCCAGTTAAAAGTCCTCCAATAAACACATGGCTTGACTCGTCTTGTAAAAAACGCTGTACTGTTTACGCTGAGTATACAAATCAGAACATAGCTAGGCTAGTTGGAGCCGGTTACCTCCAGGATCTGTGCTAAGCTAGGCTAGCGGTGGGTGCTTCAGACAGAGTTACAACACGCACGGAGATGAGAAGGGTATGTATGGACTTATCCAACTCTGGGGGATATGCTGAATAAGAAAGTCCCAATAAGTCGGCTTGTTCCTTTAACGGGGGCCGGTGTTTTAAGGCAAACCACAATCTTTTTTTCTAATCTTAACTAGCCTTTTTGGTGTCTAAACTTAACTGTCGTTGCTGCAGGACGGTCATCTTTTGTTGGCTGAACTGAACCGGAACAGCAGATGATATTATTGGGACAGGATGTCTGTAGGATGACTGTATCCAGTCTTTGTGCTAAGCTAAGCTAAAACAACCAGCTGCTCGCTGTAGCTTCATATTCAGCATTACAGACATAAGATTGGAATCAATTTTTTCATTAAACCCACATCAAGAAAGTGCACTTTTCCAAAAATGTGAAGTATAATACTCCTTTCTGTCTTAATATCTAGGATAAGAAGGGGATGTGGAGGCCTAATGCGTCCAGCCCTAAAAGACATCAGAGGAATTCACAGCCCTGCTAACGTCAGCTGCAACACAGAGTTGGATACAAGCCTGCCTCCCAAAAACACCCCAGGATAATGCTATGAAATTGAAATACAACACCCACAATTCAATGAAAGTAGAGATCTGATCCTTAATTTCACTTGTGAAGAGCGTTGTATGGAACCATTCGTGTTATTTCGGGGGAATTCGGTTGAAAGAAACCCAAATTTCTGATGTAGAAACTTTGAAAACGGGTCAAATTTGACCCGAAGACAACAAGAGGGTTAAGTATAATGAGTGCTAAACTTAAAGGTCCCATGACATGGTGCTCTTTGGAAGCTTTTATATAGGCCTTAGGAGGTCCCCTAATACTGTATCTGAAGTCTCTTTATATAGACCTTAGTGGTCCCCTAATACTGTATCTGAAGTCTCTTTCCCTAAATTCAGCCTTGGTGCAGAATTCCAGCCACTAGAGCCAGTCCCATAATGAGCTTTCCTTAGGATGTGCCATTTCTGTCTGTAGCTTTAAATGCTATTGAGGAGGAGAGGGGGTGGAGGGTGGGGGTGTGGCCTTAACCAACTGCCACTTTGCTCGTTTGAAAGCCATGATGTCTCTCTCTCTTTCTCATGGGTGGGCCAAGTTCTCTGGGTGGGCAAAGCAGAGAAAGGGGAGGTAACCTTTCCCCTTATGACATCATAAAGGGAAGATTCCAGATTGGCCCATCTGAGCTTTCATTTTCTCAAAGGCAGAGCAGGATACCCAGGGCTCGGTTTACACCTATCACCATTTCTAGCCACTGGGGGACCAGAGGCAGGCTGGGGGAACTCATATTAATGTTAAAGTTAAATTTTCATGCCATGGGACCTTTAACCGTGTTGTGACTGGCCGTCGTGCGACAGTTAAGCCGGCGCTCGCCGTAATTTAGTGGGATATCATACGAATTGCTGTGCATAAGTTTTCATACGTTCATGAGAATGCGTTGCCTGGATGTACTGTGTTAACGCCTCGGTTTCCTGTTGACAGAGTGAGTCTTGTCCCTTTCAAAACTAAAGTCACTGATGGCAGATTAGGGATTTCACCAAAAGAAGGACAGATGCCGTTTGTAATGCGTGTATCAGAGCAGTGCGGCTCAAGCGGGAACTGGCATCAGAGCAGTTCAGCAACGAACGCTAGTTCAGTTTTTCCTGGAATATGTACAGATTGTTGGTGGTTGCCACAGCGATGATGTTGTCCAGAGGATGCCAGGCAGTGTGGAGGATCTTCTTGTTAAAGTCCAGACTGTCTACACTGATCTCGTCCTTTTTGCGCTTCCCACCCGTGCTTACTTTGCGAGGTTTCAGGACCGACCGCGGCTTGCTGTTCTCCCGCGATGCCTCCAGGGTTACGTCCTGACGGTAGCCTCGGTCAAACATCCGGAAGAAGTTGTTGTAGGAACCGGTCATCACAACACTGCAGAGAGACAAAGGTTGGAGTGATAATACGCCACGTTATAATAATTAAGCAAAAGGGGGCTCATGCACCATTTGAAAATAACCATCTTTTTATCACCTTAACTCAGTAGTTTGTTGCCTAACCCCGGGGATGTTAATTATGAACCGTTTCACCGACAATAATAACTTTCAATTAAAGTGCTCATATTATGCTTTTTGGCTTTTCCCTTTCCTTTATAGTGTTACATATCTTTTTTGTGCATGTTATAGGTTTACAAAGTGAAAAAGCCCAAAGTCCACCCCAAAGGGACTTACCATCTCCAACAGAAAACACTGTTCACAAACTGCTCCAAACAGCTCTATTGTAGTCCAGCCTTTACTTCAGAGACAAACGTGGTCACTTTGGAACACACGTTATAATGCTCGCCTAGCTGCTAGCATGGCACGCCCTCATACTCTGCTTCTGACTGGCTAGTAGTCCTTACCTAGGTACTGTCAGGGCACGCCCTCATACTCTGCTTCTGACTGGCTAGTAGTCCTTACCTAGGTACTGTCAGGGCACGCCCTCATACTCTGCTTCTGACTGGCTAGTAGTCCTTACCTAGGTACTGTCAGGGCCCTCATACTCTGCTTCTGACTGGCTAGTAGTCCTTACCTAGGTACTGTCAGGGCCCTCAAACTCTGCTTCTGACTGGCTAGTAGTCCTTACCTAGCTACTGAGCATGTGCGACTCCCAACAAAGATGTTACAGCAGTGAGAGGTCTCACTCTGTAGCTAAAACAGAGACCTGAACACAGGGTGAAAAGAGGAGCTGCAGCAACGTGCAGTACAACAAAAAATATGGTATTTTTTAAAAATTAAACCATGTAAACCTATTCTGATACTAAATACAAGTATGGACCTGAAAATGAGCCTAATATGAGCACTTAAAGTTAATTATTAAAACAAATATAAAAAAGGTAATAAAAGGTATGTTGCATTTTGAAAGAAAAACAGGTTATAGAATCCATTTCTTAACTGCAAGTTAACTTGCTGACGCTAACTTTGCACTAGCAGGTTGCGTTTTAAGTTCTTCTTTTCAGCTCTGTTCGTGGCTCTCTGCTGGACAGCAATTACCACATTAAAATAATAAAAAAAAAAAATCAAAATCAAAAAGCCAAAAGTGTATTGTCCTCTGTAACGAACCACGGCCAGGAGCATATGTAGAACAGCCCTCGGCCACCCAAACCACGTTCAGACCAGAAAAAGCAACCCGGCGAATTTTCCATTTTAGGCGGTGTTGGAGGCTTTTCAGATACTTGCACATATTGCATTTCTCTCCGTCCTGGATCATGGATCCCTCTTCTGTTGCTGCTTTCTTTTCCCCATCTGGATCAAATGTCAATGACAATGGGTCTCATCTGCACTACAGCAGAGATAATCTACAGGGGGTCCGGGACCCCTAGGGGGTACTCAGAGTTAC
Organism: Zingel zingel; assembly: GCA_023566125.1. Taxonomy (NCBI): domain Eukaryota; kingdom Metazoa; phylum Chordata; class Actinopteri; order Perciformes; family Percidae; genus Zingel; species Zingel zingel. The sequence goes on along the minus strand of CM042314.1, from coordinate 3,660,111 downwards.
TGTAACACAAGTAGACTATATACAGTCATGTGAAAAAATTAGGACACCCATGCTAAAGTTGACTAAAAAGAGGAATAAAAAATAAAATCATCTTTTGGAAATTGATCTTAATGCCTTAATTAAAAAAATGAGGAAGAATCCAACCTTTAAGGACACCAATTTTCTTTGTGAATGAATAATGTATCGTAAATAAATAAATGTTCTTCCTTAAAATACAGGGGGCATGAGTAAGTACACCCCTATGTTAAATTCCCATAGAGGCAGGCAGACTTTTATTTTGAAAGGCCAGTTATTTCATGGATCCAGGATACTATGCATCCTGATAAAGTTCCCTTGGCCCCCACATCATCACATCCCCTTCACCATACCCCCTCATCATCACATCCCCTTCACCATACCCCCACATCATCACATCCCCTTCACCATACACCCCCCCCCCCCCCCCCCCCCCCCCCAACATAGGGGTGGACTGACTTACGCTGCCTGTATTTTAAGGAAGAACATTTATTTATTTACGATACATTATTCATTCACGAAGAAAATTAGTGTCCTTAAAGGTTGGATTTTTCCTCATTTTTTTAATTAAGGCATTAAGATCAATTTCCAAAAGATGATTTTTTTAGTCAACGTTAGCATGGGTGTCCTAATTTTTTTACATGACTGTAGCAGGGATGCACCAAATCCAGGATTCGGCTGAATATTGGGCTTTTTGACGGGGTTCGGTTTCTGCCGCACCTTAGAATTGTTTTCCACGATTAGTCTGGTGGTGGCGAGGACCCTAAACACCACACAACATCACCGCTGTTACAACATCTGGTATCAAACATCTGGAAGAATACGAGTTGTGATGAAGGAATCTACAGACAGCAGCCAGAATGGAGTAACTTCAGGTACGGCAAAGGAAGGACAGTCCCTGCTGACTTCATTAATGTGTTGACTGAGTTCATGGACTGAGGATGGGAGGAGGACTCAGCAGAATCTCAACCAGTGGATTCGGTATTCGGCCGAACTCCGAAAATCTGGATTCGGTGCATCCCATGTTTGGTGTTTTAAAACGTTCATGTGTTAGCGATAGAGGCAGTGATGTTTCCCGTTTCCTGTAAGGGACTCTCACACCGCCTCAAAACACAACAAGTCTAATCCACGCGCACATGACTGGCCACCGCAGCGTGACACAGGGTTGAGTTTATCCAAAAGTTGAATCCGTTTCACTTTTCGCCGCACACAGCAGAGACTTTTCACGGCCTGACCGCGGCAGCCTAAACACACTACCCCCATGTCCGAAAAAGGAATGGAAAGACCTGCGTTTTCATACAGCCACATTAAGACAATTACAAAGTCAGCCTATTATCAGCTTAAGAACATATCAAGGGTTAAAAGGACTTATGTCTCAGCAGGATTTGGAAAAAACTTGTCCATGCTTTTATCTTCAGTAGACTTGACTACTGTAACGGTGTCTTTACAGATCTGCTGCTCGAGTCCTCACTAAGACCAAGAGAGTGGATCACATCACTCCAGTTCTGAAGTCTCTACACTGGCTTCCTGTGCCTCAAAGAATTGATTTCAAAATACTTCTGCTGGTTTATAAATCACTAAACGGTTTAGGGACGAAATACATTTCTGATCTGCTAGTAAACTGTGACCCACCCAGACCTCTCAGGTGGTTTGGGACAGGTCTGCTACACTGTGACCCACCCAGACCTCTCAGGTGGTTTGGGACAGGTCTGCTACACTGTGACCCACCCAGACCTCTCAGGTGGTCTGGGACAGGTCTGCTACACTATGACCCACCCAGAGCTCTCAGGTGGTCTGGGACAGGTCTGCTACACTATGACCCACCCAGACCTATCAGGTGGTCTGGGACAGGTCTGCTACACTATGACCCACCCAGACCTCTCAGGCGGTCTGGGACAGGTCTGCTACACTGTGACCCACCCAGACCTCTCAGGTGGTCTGGGACAGGTCTGCTCTCTGTCCCCAGAGTCAGAACTAAACAGGGGGAGGCAGCGTTCAGTTTTTATGCTCCACATATCTGGATCAAACTCTGCTTTTAATTGCTCTTTAATATTTTATGTAAAGCACTTCGACTTGCCCTGTTGCTGAAATGTGCTATACAAATAAAGCTGCCTTGCCTTCATATGTGGACGCAGTCTTATGCTCTGCGCTGAGCAGATAACCACAGTAATTGATAAGGCCAGTGTTGTTGGACCGTTGCATCAAATAAGGGTCAGCCCAAAACATGTGCATGCGTCATGTATTTTGGAAGTGTGGAGCATGATAAAGAAACCAAAGATGCACATTTCGCTTTCCTTAACCGTGACATTTACCAGAGTAACAACAGTTCCCCAAAGGGCATCTTTTGACCCTGATATAATAGATCTAGAGCTGCAACTAATGATTATTTTCATCGCGATTCATCTGTCAATTATCTTCTGGATGAATGGATCAGTTTAGTCTATAAAGTCAGAAAATGGTAAAATGTGGATCAGCTTCCCCAAAATCCCAAGATGACGTCCTCAAATGTCTTGTTGTGTCCACAACTCAAAGATATTCAGATTACTGTCTCAGAGGAGAGAAGAGACTAGAAGATATTCAGATTACTGTCCCAGAGGAGAGAAGAGACTAGAAGATATTCAGATTACTGTCCCAGAGGAGAGAAGAGACTAGAAGATATTCAGATTACTGTCCCAGAGGAGAGAAGAGACTAGAAGATATTCAGATTACTGTCAGAGGAGAGAAGAGACTAGAAGATATTCAGATTACTGTCCCAGAGGAGAGAAGAGACTAGAAGATATTCAGATTACTGTCCCAGAGGAGAGAAGAGACTAGAAGATATTCAGATTACTGTCCCAGAGGAGAGAAGAGACTAGAAGATATTCACATTTAACAAGCTGACGACAGAGAAAAAAAAATTACTCAGAATCATTGGTTAATTGATTGCGCAAAATGAACCTAGGGGTTAATAACAGATGTGTACCCACTCTGTCGTTCTCTGGGACATGTTTTCATTCTAATCGAATGTGTTTGGAGCTTGAAACAAGCTAGCGCGGACCGCTAATTAGCTTACAGCGCTACTATTCGAGGCACAGGGAAGTAAAAACAAAATCGCTATTAATACCGCTAAAAAGGCTCAAAATATCACCACACTTCAACGGTAGCATAATGAGGGTCCCTATATGTTAACCGAAGCATTGAGAACTTTGTAAGTGTACAAAAAGTTTATTAAAAAGATAGTTTAGAAAGACAGTAGCTCCCAAGACGGCAGCCGCCTGTATACGAGAACGCGACTGTCTTTATAATCTTTTTAATAAACTGTCTGTACACTTACAAAGTTCTCAATGCTTCGGTTAACATTTAAGGACCCTCATTATGCTACCGTTGAAGTGTGGTGATATTTTGAGCCTTTTTAGTGGTATAAATAGCAATTTGTTTTTACTTTCCCTGTGCCCCGCATACTAGCGTTGTAAGCTAATCAGCGTTCCGCGCTAGCTTGTTTCAAGCTACAAACACATTGGATTAGCATGAAAACATGTCCCAGAGAACGACATTATTGTTATTAACCCCTAGGTTCATTTTGCGCTGAAATTGTCCTTTAATCTCTGCAGCTGTAAATAGAGGTTTAATAGATGTATAATAGAGATGGGTAGAGGTAGATACACACCTGTCGTTGCCATTCCAGCAGCACTCAAACTTGTCGAAGATGCAGTCGTTCTCATAGAGGGAACACAATTTACTCCTGAGATATTCATGCACCTGTTTAGAGAAAGTGATGACAGGGTGTTGTGGTTACAAGAGTGGAAACGACAAGAATACTTTTATAAATGTCAGGCCTTTTACAACTCGTCTTAGCAACAGTTACAGACCCGACAATAGGGGTGTAAATCACACGTTATTTCACAACACAATATAAAACCGATTCTACATCAGCCCATTTAACACAGTTACGTTTATATATATATATATATATATATATATATATATACATTTACAAAAGGCAACATTACTAAGCTCTTCCTGACATTTAAATTAAAAACTAGGGCTGCACGATATTAGGAAAAATGCAATATGCGATAACGTTAAATATCGTAATAACGACATTAAACAGATAAAGTTATCTTATTTCTGCATTTCAGCTGCTTTCAGTATTCTGCTAAAATACAAGACATCAAATCAGTCAAATACATTTTTTAATTGAACAAATTTAACATCCAATTAAATATAAAAAGGCACCACTTAAAAAGAATGACAGCTACATTAAATGTAGTTTTCTGCTGATATTTTGCAGTGTTGCAGCCTTTCACGAAAAACATTTATTGCACCAGCTGATATTGCGATGACGATAAAGAAAGCGACATGTTGTGCAGCCCTATTAAAATCAAACTAGTCTTTTTAATAAAAAGAATAAAGTGGGAATTTCAAAATAAAGGCGCATCTTAAAGATGAAGACATGTATCGATGATATGTGATCGTCGAGGATTGAATCGATACATCGTTACACCCCTACCTGATACCAAGGGCACTGAAATATATCATTGCATCGATGCAGTGACAGACCATAATCCATTATTGCCTACTGATGTTACTTGTTGACTGTCCGGTTGCTGCTTTTTTAGTTTTTGTCTTTTGTCTGCTGTGTTCAGACTCCGCTACATTAAGAAGTGTCTTTTTTAAGTGCAGATACAATAAAAAGAGGAGTTCTGACTGCTTGAATTTGTTGATTAAAACCACTGACTGTTGGTTTGTGTCCATCTACTGTCTACATTATTCTCTTATATTGTCCATATTTAATGCTGGTCTCTAGACTTTATCCTTGCACTATTGGACTATCCTTGCACTACTATTATTTCCACTATACCACAATGACACACACTCTCATAGAACACCTTACCATGCAGACTGACAGACTGACACACAGACACACAGACACACAGACACACACACACACACACAGCACAGGGTCAGTCCCTGCCCTCTCACTGCAAGCGTCTCATGCTTATATACATCCCTTAGTACATTCATGTGGATTTTTTATTTAGCATCTTTTCTTTTATTGTCCATATTATTCATGTGGATTTGTTATTTTATCATCCTGTTTATGATGTATGTGTGTGTTGTGTGTGATGTCTTTAAGCTACTGGGACCTTGAATTTCCCCTTGGGGATTAATAAAGTATCTATCTATCTATCTATCTATCTATCTATCTATCTATCTATCACAAATTAATAACATTGAGGAGGCGATGCATCGTGATACAGAATCAATTCGTTGACGGTATAATCGCAATCAAATCAAAATCGCGACACCAGTGAAGATTCACACCCTAATATTTACATATCGATCCAGATGGATGTGTCATTACACCCCCCACCCCCTACCTGATATGTCTCTACTGGCCGGGACTCCATGTTGAGATCCCAGATCTTGACTGACAGGTAGTCGCGGGTCATCATGTAGCGTCCGCTGTGGCTGAACTTTACATCAGAGATGGACGAGATGATCTCAGAAAAGAACGAACGGTTGTTTGGATCCTCTGGCTCTTCAAACTCTTAAAAAAGAAAACAAAAAAAGGATGCAAGTCATTAGTTCACCCTGGCTGCCATTTACTGAAACAACGTGACATCATGACTTCGCGTAAACACAGACGCCACTTCCTAAAGCCAAGTGGCGTGTTATCTGTACGCATTTTCAGCTATCCGTGTCCAGCAGACGGGTTGCAGACTGATCTCAATAAGTGGCGTATGTATGACACACCAATTCGTATGCCATTTTGGCGTGTTATCAAGACGCATACTCACTTTTTCGGACGATTGGGTTTAGGAAAAGAAGAAAGCTACGATCCCCGGTCTCCTGGGTGAAAGTCCTGCGTTTGACCCATTTCCCCCCCCCAACCAACCTGCCTATGGGGATTTTCGAGCTTTCATACCACTCGCTAGGGCGTCAATTGACACTCAATCGCAAGGTAATGTAAGTCAATGGAGGCCAAACAGCGTTGATAAACACGCTAAAAAGCGAGTATGCGTTTTGATAACACGCCAATAATGGCGTACGAATTGGGGTGTCATACATACGCCACTTCGTGAGATCAGTCTGACTGAAAAGTCGGGGTGGGAATCACCAGAGGCCTCGCGATACGATATCATCACGATACTGATGTCACGATACGATATTATTGCGATAGAACTTTGTCAACATCTGTTGTATCTAAAAAGATACATTTCTCAGTTTGTTCATCTCACTTCAATTTTATTGCTGCAAAATGAGATTGTCAAGCAGACAAACTGACCAAGACACACATAATAAAAGATCGATACTTGGCATCTGTGTATCGATACAGTATTGCCACGGGAAATATTGCGATACTATGCTGTATCAATTCCCCCCCGCCCCCAATCATACTGAAAAGACAACCTCCAGTTTTTAATATTAGGGCTTACGTTTGGCGTGCTTGTCACACAGTGCCGATGCCCTCATGTCACACAGGCGGATGGTGCCCTTGCTGCTGCTGTACACAAACGTGTTGCACTGGTTGGGGTGGAACTCCACCGCTGTGATCACCTCCGTCAGCTCCTCCATGTTGGCTGGCTTAATGTCAACAATATCTGAAGACGTGAGGTTAAGGGCCAAGGGCTAAACAGACATTTCCATGACTTAAAAAGGGAATAAAATGAAACAAACTAGAACAAACTTAGCCTGCCATTGACCCAGTGGCCCAAAAGGTTTCACATGGCAATTGAGACTAGATAAAGATTTTCAGAGCTTGACATAGTTACCTAAATTAGTTCAGTGTCACCCATTTCCTATTTCACCTGCTGGAAATGCAGGCAGAGTGTGGATGTGAGGCGTAAATGTAGCAAAAGATATTTGTTTTTAAGATTATTTTTTGGGGCTTTTATTGACAGGATAGCATGAAGACAGGACAGGGGAGAGAGAGAAGGGCAAACACTACAGCGCTGCAGAGGAGGGTCTGGCTAGTTCACACAGCATTCTGGGATGGGAGAAAAACGTGCTCTGGGTTATTGGCATTTCTTTAAACCAATCACAATCATCTTTGGCGGTGCTAAGCTCCGGACGGAGCCACGGTGCCTCTGCTAAATAGTCTCAGGAAGGAACTTGTTTTGCTGGAACATGTGTATGTTCAAAAGTAGTTTTAGTCGTGCAACAGAAAACTCAGATTGGACAGATAGTCTAGCTAGCTGTCTGGATTTACCCTGCAGAGATCTGAGGAGCAGTTAACCATAATCCTCACAAAGCCACCGGAGGTTAGAACGCCAACACAGAGACAGAGGAAGGGGACGGACATCCGGCCTAAAAGAAGGACATCCAGCGGAATTTTCAGCAGCAACAGAGCAATCCCGGAAGGTGAAAGTCATCGATTTGGACTAAATTTAAGTTAAAATGTGGACTGTTAGAGTGACTCTGTGTAGAAGAAGCCTTACTTTGTGGACCTCTAGTGGTAGAATTAGATATGACAATGTGGTGCACACCTTTTGCCTTTAAACCAGGGGTCTTCAACGTTTCTCCAGCCAAGGATCCCATAACGGAGAGAGAGATGGATCAGGGACCCCCTTACTACATGTTGTATATAATTAGGTTGCATAATAAGCTAGGCCTACAATAACGTGTGGGCAGCCTAAAGCCTTTATACGTACCTATTTAGTGCATGGAATACTAAGCTATTAAAATATATTTGTTGCCATGATTTTAAGAATCATGTTTCAATGATAAACATACATGTGGCCCAGTGAATCCTCAGGATTAACTGTATCTGTGCACGGCTACCTTAGTGAGTACCTTTAGGCCAGTAGTAATCTTCATTTTTTAATAGGCTGATTTATATTTGCTAATAATATGTGGGATTCATGTTAAGACATTTCAATTTTTTTTTTTTTTTTTTAAATTAACAATAATTTGGAGGCTCCCCTGCAGTGACTCTGAGGACCCCCTAGGGGCCCCGTACCCCCTGATGAAGATCTCTGCTTTAAACAGTGTCTACTTTTAAAAAAATACATCCGCACAGAGCTTTAAAATCACTGTCTGTATGGCCTTACATAATGAATAAGATTAATTAATCTTAACATGGAACAGAAAAGATATGAAGATACAAAGATACCTCAAAGAAAAGCAGGACATAAGTCCATTATTTCACACTGTATGTACAGAAAAAAAAGAAAACTACTAAAAAGGCACCAAATGTATACATTTAACTTAAGTTAAAATCTAGACAACGTCAAAGCTACTCTGGGTAGGAGCTTAGGATAATACCAAGTAAAATGCCTCGTCATTCAATACCCAATTCCAGTACCTAAGGTAGACTGTAGGTGATTTGATTTCTCCCTGCAGCTCAGGCTGGAGACCTTTCTATCCTGCTTCCATTACAAATCTGCAGGAACCAATCAAACTGATTTATCCACCTGGCGCGCTATTGGCGGGTTTAACACGATGGCGATAGAGAAGCGACGGTTCCACTATGGAACCGGTAGGAATCGGACCGGATTAGAACGCATATTTCGGTTCCACTTAAAACAGAAGTCAAAATATCACACTTTCTCGTTAGCTAGCTACCCCAAATGTAGGCTACTTTTAAAATGCCATGTTTTCCCTCTGGGCTCACCCAAACGGACGTAAAAGCATATTAACCAATCACTGCACGTGATCGCTAGTAAACATATTACATCTTTGATGTCATTTTTCAGTTTTTCAAGAATCGGTTTAGGAATCGGAATCGTTTTAAAAGTACCGGTTCGGCATCGGAATCGTAAAAATCCAAACGATACCCAACCCTATTGTTTACACGTTTCCTGCCTGGAGTTTTCACGTCGCTCTGCGAAGTACGTCACCCGGCTCGTTGCTCTGATTGGTTGAAGGACTGTCCAACTGCGTACAGAGTCATCTGTACTATGCCCATTGATCACGCCTCTTGTGATGTAGAAAATACAGAGCAGACTCCCCAGACTACTGTTCAATCTTAAGCTTGGTCTGGTGATAGCCAGACTAGTACCTAAGGAGTAAATCTTATCAGAGTCAGTGAGCCAATCAGCAGGCAGCATGCTTCTACCAAGATCTAATAATGTCTGATTGGCTGTCTAACGTTACACGTCGTAGAGACACGCAGGAAAAACTCTACATTACACAGAGAAGGACTCACGTAGTAGGAGCTGAAATATAGATAAACAGATATTGTAAATAAGAAAGGTGTGTCAGGACTCTTAGGGCTCCTGCACACTGGCTGCGTGGCGTGAGCGTGGCGTTTTCTATGTCTTTGCACACCAGAAAGGTGTCTGACGCGGCGCTGCTGCTAGCCTTGTCTGGACACGTGGATGTTTCTCATAAATATATACCGATCTGATTACAGCAAAGACAACATCTGCAGTGTTGACGGCAAAATAGGCTCCAGAATATTTCCTTCTGTATTGATAGGCGCAATATTAGAAAATCGATAATTATTTATTATTATTATTATTATTTTTTAATTACATTTATATCTGCATTTATGTCAAAACCTAGAGACTTTCAAACATCAACATGTCATTTATTAATATGCATTTGTGTCAAAATAACATATAAACATCTTTTCGTATTCTATTTTGCCTGGAATGCATGTGCCGGAGACGTGCGCGTCATGCAGGCAGTGTGCAAGCTCTAAGCCGAAATAAAAATGGACACGCCACGCAGCTGACATGCTCATGCCACGCAGGCAGTGTGCAGGAGCTCTTAAGCCCAAGACACACAGAGCCGATAATCGGCCATCGGACAGTCTGGCGAGGTCGGTGACTCGAGTCTGTTCCGTGTGTTCCGTGCCGTCGTCCGTGCGAGGGGCCGTCGTCCTTCATTTTGGCCGATTTGAAATGTATAATTGGCCGGGTGGGCACTGCCGGCAGTCGGACTCAAATGACCCATCTGATTGGTGGAGAGCTAACCAGGAAACAGGGAGCGGGATGAGCGTGACTAGAGCCTCTCAAAATCTGATGAAAATCTTTTAAACTGACCTTTGCTGATCTGAAATGAAGACAGATTCAGCAACTGCACGGCCTATTTCTCTCTTAACATGTTCTCAGGAACACGTTTCGGTGAACTATTTTAGGACAATATGAGATCGTATTCTGAACGAGCCGCCATGACAGTCTGGCTTTGAATTTCCGGAGTAGCCAGACCCACGTGACACATTCGTCCAATCAGCTGCTGGTTTTCATTTTTGGGGCGACAATACAGATTAGCGCCGCCTGCTGTTATGGAGACGTATTACGTCTCTTGCCTTGGTGTGTTCGGAGGCATTTTTTTTGACCAACTCTGGGAGACTGATCAGTCCAACTGCCTTTTCTGCCGGAGGGCCGGCCGTCTGGTTGGGTGTGTAAGCAGCTTTAGTCTAATGAAATATGACAACAATGATATCAGGGGCTACAGAAGATGATGGAGCTGCATGGGAATTAAAGAAGGAAAGGATACTGAAGCTGCGATCGGTGATCTCCAGGTTCCACAGGTTAATGCGCAGGTCGTCTGCCGACAGGTACGTCTCGCAGTCACTGTTGACGGAGATGGAGTTGACGTGGTAGGTATGAGCATTCGCAAACACTCGTCTAGGGCTCGCTTCCACCATCAGGTCCATGGGCCTGAATACTGGTACCTGGGGAGAGGAGCAGGGGTAGTCGCACTTTCATTTCAGGGAAAATCTAAACTGCCTATTTTTTTAAATAACATTTGATTTATCTCCCCAAAACAGGCACAGAACAAATGTCCAAAACTGTCAGATAAGTCAATTCAATTTTATTTATAGTATCAAATCATAACAAGCGTTATCTCGAGACACTTGACAGATAGAGTAGGTCTAGACCACACTCTATAATTTACAAAGACCCAACAATTCCAGTAATTCCCCCAAGAGTCAAATATTCTACATTTGTCCAGTGTGGAGTAGAATAAAGGTTTTACTAAAAGCGAGTACGTTTACATGCACACTAATATTCCACTATCATTCAGAAGACGTTCGTGATATGTCCGTGTTAATCAGGTTTTAGAAGCATTCCTTGGGCATGTATACAGCACATTCAGAATCTGCTTCTCAATCAGGGTTTTTACAGCAGTTTGTGACAGTTTACGGCATCTATGGTTACTGTATACCAACCAACCAGCTGACAGCTTGCAGGGCTGTGGTAGAGATATACGGCCAAAAGAAAAGAAGGAGAAACATTGCTTTTAAACATGATCAAAGACTTGGATATCAGCAGGTTTCTGGATATGAGCCGACTAGGGTTGGGTACCGAAACCCTGTGCTAATACGGCACCGGTGCCTAAACGACCGGTATCTACCGGACCGAATCGCAATGCAGATTTCGGTGCCTCATTTCGGTGCCTATTAAATGCCTTCTGCACTGCTCTCTGATGCTCTAAAACAGACGTTAGAGGCAACAGAAGGATCTGCATGTGAAGCTACTTAACACTACACTTGACAGCAGGTAACGTTAGCCTAGCGTTAGCTAGTAGGTTAAAATTATGACAGCTTAACGGTGTGAAGTGTTACTGTATTTCACTGTAGAGGATTCCAACAGCGGGACGTTAAGCAATGTGCAGCTGCCTTTGTCGGAAAAACAACACAGACGGTGCGTTCACTTGAAAGTAGTAAGCCTCGTGGAGCATTCAAAGTTATTGTATAAAAATTTTTTTTAGTATTGGTTCAGGCACCGGCACCGTTTTAAAAGTATGCTTTTAGCACCGGTATCGGAAAAAACCCAAACGATACCCAACCCTAGAGTCGACCTTTTCTAGAAGCTGGTTGAAGGAATGAAAGACGGACACGGTGTTGACACGCTCCAACAAGTCCTCCACCGCTAGAACACGGGGAAAAAATCCTATTTTGCATGGCTACATGTAAACGGGAATATTAAAACAGCTTGTATGTATTAATATGTAAACAGCTTAGTCAGAATACTGACTTTTTCAGAATAAGAGCAAAAACTGGAATATTATGTGCATTTAAACGTAGTCGGTGACAAACTGTCCTTTAAACAAAAGAAAAAAAGGGTGTAGCCTCAGTGTAACAGGCTAGTCTGGTTAACTGAGCCTATATTTAGAAACTATTCAGTACATATAGATCAGTGTGTCCCAAACTGAAGGATGCACATGATGACCAGGGAGGAAAATGTGGAGTCAAACTGAAGCACAATGGACCTTTCAGACTTGTCAGAATCAATATATAATATTGTGTAACAAGTAATAAAACACAGCTAATGAAAGCATAATTAACAATACATACAGTACATAGTCAACATTATTGGGACAGGGATGAAGCATTTTATACACACCCGTAGTGTTGTGACAGTATTGAGATCTCTGTATCGCCCGTCTTCCTCCTTCAAATTGTAGCCTTCTGGTCTCTTGTCCCGCTCACTGATTTTCCACAGCTTTATGGTTTTATCTGCCAACGAGAAAGAGCAGAGATCAAGAAAAACTCATCTTCAATAACAGAAGAAACTAGAGATGCACCGATAGACCGGCCGGTGACCGGAATTGTCCGGTTTTCACGTGCTCGGCCATGACCGGCGACCGGCAGGTCAGTCTGACATATGCTGATTTCATGCCGGTCAACGCTCCAATTAACTGCCAACATAAGTTCTACCAGTTACAGTTCTCAAGGACGCACGCACACACGGACGCCACAGCACGCTCTCTTCTTCCTTTCTCTCAACTTTTACCCGCTCGCGGTGTGAAGGCGTGTCGGCGCTATTCTCCCACATGTAGGAACCTGGTGAATTAACCTGCAACATGTCAGCTGTTTGGGGTTCTTCAGCGTGTGTGCAGAAGATAACAAGTTTGCAATATGCAACAGCTGCAAGGAAAGAGTAGGGCGTGGAGGGACCACACCAACAACCCAAATCACATTTCTTTAGTTGATATTGGACGTGAAAAGAAGGAAATGGTTCTAACATTGACCTTTAGATGTGTGTGAATGTCCCACACCAGGAGCCATTTATATAGTTCTATTTCATAGTGATCCATTATCTGTTCTAACATGTTCTATTAAAGAAAAGATAGAAAATAAATATTTGTGTGCTGTAAAGTGGGTAGAAAAAATGTAATTGGAATCGGCTAAAATCGGTATCGGCTGGCCTAACTCAAAGAAAATCAGAAATCGGAATCGGCCTAGAAAGTTGTAATCGGCGAATCTCTAGAAGAAACTGAATTCATTTAGGTGACTGTCTCCAGAGGACAGACGAAAAGTCTGTGACTAAATATTACCAACTCATACTGTCTACAGCAGTGTTTCTCAAATGGGGGTATGTGACCCCCTAGGGGGACTGCAGGGGGACTGCAGGGGGAACGTGACGAGTTTTTTTGTGATTGTTGCAAAAATCCGTGATTATGCGGCACGTTTTCTTAAAAAATGTGATGGAATATGCGGGATATTTATGCAATTTTATGCGATGAAATTGCGGGAACTTGCAAAAACTGCGGTTCCATCGTGGCTTCATCGCGGCGTTTGCAGCTTTTCGATGATGTTCACGTCACGTAATTACGTCATTTCATAATGTTCCCATGGCAACAGGGGAAATTGGCTGCTCTTGTGTGAAGTAAACGCAACATTTTTCAACTTTCTGCTAAGATAATCGCATAATCACGTTTTTCCGGAGGGACTGACAAGGCTGTAGTTACTTGTACTGTCTATATTTTCTCCAAGTTTGTCTGTTTTTGAAGTTTGTCACCTTTTTTTGAAGGTTTTGTCATTTGTTTTGACCTATTCTTGCCTTTCTTTACTTTTTTCTACTGTCTTTTTTCCTTCAACATTTGTCTCTTTTTTTCAGTTTTGTTTCTGCTTTTTTCAATTTTTTTGTCACTTTTTGCAAAGTTTGGCGCTTATTTTAATTTCTTGTCCCTTTTCTCGCCCTAGTGTTGCCTTCCTTCTTTCTACTGTTACTATTTCCGACCTATTCTTGCCTTCCTTCCTTCTTTCTACCGTCTTTTTCCATGTTTGTCTCCTTTCTCCATCATCATCTAAATGTTCTCCAGGTCCAAGGCTGTAGTTTAGTAAATCTATCGCTGTATTCTTCCTCTTTATAGACTTTAGGGGGTACATGGCTTAAAAACACTGTTCAAAGGGGGAAGATTATTGAAAAAAGCTTGAGCCCCAGTGGACTACAGAGTAGAATAAAGTGGTTTACTCACCATTTGTAGACAGAAGGAACTGTGCTGCGTTTTTCTGAGGCAGCCATCGGATCTTGTTGATCTTCTCCTCGATCTCGAGGCTTTTCAGGTAGTCAAACTCAGGCTCGTGGCTCTGGAAGGTGCTGTAAACATTGTACTCTCCTCTGCACTGCGGCTGACTCTTACTCTAAACGACGACAACAGCAGCAGATCAGTTTCTTATTAAATGTGAAGAAAAGAAAAATAAATGGCCACATTCAGACTGCAGGCATTTCTGATTCGTTTCTCAAACTGGATCTGAAGACAGATTGTCCGCACAGTTATTTGCAAGTGATGAGATCGGATTTGTGTGTCCAGACCAATCCATCCATCCATGCGTTGCTGCGTTAACTGCGTAGGTGTCAGTGTAGCTAGGTGGACGCTTGAGAAATGGAGGTCCGTCATTTTGCCCTCAAATTAGCAGGCTGTTGTTCTCGATAGCGCTCTGCTTGCAGCAACATCTGCTTGTCACGTCCGTCACTCTGGTTGTCATTGGGCGTCGCATTGCAAGTAACATTTAGCATTTTGTTGACTTGTCTCTTTGGCGAAATGCTCGGAGAGAATTTAAGTTGGGCTTTTATTGTGAAAGGAGTAAAAGCTGCGCTGTGACTGACGGTGTGGACGCAAATAGTACGCTGGCTCAGACAACAGAGCCTCTGTGTTTTTATTTCAGTATCTGCATAAGTTTAAGCGCATAATTCTCCGCTACACAAGGGACTCAAAAGACATTTTGAAATCCGATATGAGCAGCCAGAACTTACGGACTCAGTCGCATATGTAGGAATCCATTTGGAATCACATTTCAAACTAGGCCAGCACGACACCATTGTATTCATATAATGCTATCAATCCAGGCTAAAGTGAATGATATTAATAATGCATGCATGTTGCTTCCTCTAAATTTCCGGGTGTGGTCGACTAGCGGGGCCTAGCATTGGTTGTTAGATAAATTGACCAACATTGATTGTGATTGGTGGTTGGCTGTGCATGCAGAGCCTGCATGTCACACACTAGCAACAAACTGTGTATCCAAGAGCACTTCAGTCAGTGGAAATGACGTTATATCAGACACAGACTGCTGCTGTAGATTGGCGTTACGTTTCCTGCGTCGCAGCTCCGAACTGTAACGTTAGCTGGGACAGACGCCTTATTTCTTTAGGCTACCTAAATTAGCTTTAGCCTGGCTGGTAGCAGCTTTTCTGTGAAAAATGGCTGGGCGACGTCGTGGTAACGTTGCATTAATCAGGTGATTTAGTTTATCTTTGCAGCGTACGGAAAACGCCGACTACTGTAGCTTCCCTACCCACGGAAAAGCATGTGCATCACTGTGTCAGCAGCAGCTGTCGCTTTCGGTACTTTTCTACACACAGAGAGCCTCGCTTCCCATAACAACCCCCCACCGTCGGACTAACGTTACGTCACATGACCACCTGTCTTAAATAGAGCCCGACCGATAAAGGATTTTTAAAGCCGAAAGCGATACAAATATATGGTGATTTAGAACTCCGATATATTCCGATGTATGGGCCGATATATATTTAAAATAAATCCAGAAACGCGTAAAAAAACAGATTTCCCCAACATTAGTTATTTAAGAGTCCTCACTAAAATAATATAATGCAGTTTAAAAATAAACTTGTTTGAATTATTGTCACATCAGAACAGAGGAACATCAAAATATATTAAAGTTTTGATAAATAAAATGTATGAAAATACAAACTTAAAGTCCTTTGACCAAAAACACAACGCCGATAAAAAGAGTGTTGCCATCAGGGAGGTTGTAGAGCGCCCTCTGGTGGACAAACCATACAACGCCAACGCTCGCAACATGGCTGAAGGGTGTTTAATTTATTTATTTAAATATTCATTTATCGGCCATTATAGATGCCGATACCGATAGTTTGGAAAATGCCTAATATCGGCCGATAATATCGCCGGTCGGGCTCTAGTCTTAAAGGGGAAGGCTCTGCCGATAACGATCATGTGAAAGGAGAACGGTGAAAGTTTACTTTTTACTTTTCTATCAAGCAGCAAAAAAGTTGTAGCGTCAACATCGCAACGTCCTGCGATGTGACTATCGCGCATGCGCACATCGCGATGTAGACGATGAAACTAAATATCGTGCAGCCCTATTTCAAACCACTCCAAATGTGCTTTGAACCACATGCCGTGTTTTTTTTTTGCTGTCCAGACTTCCTTATATCAATCTAGATATGCCAAAAACAGGTTTGGGCCAGCAGTCTGAACAACGCCTTAGTTGAGTGAGATAAGTCGCCCAAATCTTACCTCTGGCTCCTGCTGAAAGATGACAACACGACCGCCCTTGTCCCCCGTAGCCAGCAGCTCCCCAGAGTGGTTGAATTCAACAGTAGAAATGATGTCAGCTGTGGATAAAGGAGTGTCATTAGAAGTCAAGTACAAGTTTTTATATTGCTGCTGCAGCAGCAGGGAGCCTATTGTTTAAACTTGAGGTGTGTTCACTTTTCAGGTTTGACGATACATTTCCTCCCAAATGATGCACAACTTACTCCTGTTTTGTCCACCTTTCAGAGTTGACAACACAACAGAGCTGTGACACACAAACACTGCAGTGTGAACTCAAGTCTACTGAACGATCTCTGAAGACAACAACATTGCCATTTGCAGCTATTCAGCACTTTTCAAAGACACTCATCACATCCTACAACACAACAATCGATCCCTGTTTACAGGCTGGCACTATTCTGAGCGAGTGCAATCCTTAATATAGACTCTGGCGTTAGCACAGCACACAGAGTGCCTGATACGATCTGACTCCATACAAACTCTCACATAAAGCAAAAGAGGGGCTATGCACTGACAAAAGGAAGGCTCACATTTACACTTGTTCTCAGAAAGAAGTTTTTGTGAACAGCGTTAGCATTTTACATGCAAATAAGTCCATCACATACTGTTAACATACATGTTTAACTCCCTGGACAATGGGGAAAGGGGCGGTTATAATCCACCACTGTGTTTTTCTGTTCCTATAAGAAGTAATTATCCTCATCTAATATGTTATTATTCTCACTTACACCAGTATCTAGCCATGCAGGCACAGACATCATTGTCATCCCTGGTTTCCAGTTGGAACTAGTGTTTGGTAGAAAATAGTTTAAAAGGTCCCATGACATGGTCCTCTTTGGATGCTTTTATATAGACCTTACTGGTCCCATAATACTGTATCTGAAGTCTCTTTTATATAGACCTTAGTGGTCCCCTAATACTGTATCTGAAGTCTCTTTTATATAGACCTTAGTGGTCCCTTAATACTGTATCTGAAGTATCTTTTATATAGGCCTTAGTGGTCCCCTAATACTGTATCTGAAGTCTCTTTTATATAGACCTTAGTGGTCCCTTAATACTGTATCTGAAGTCTCTTTTATATAGGCCTTAGTGGTCCCCTAATACTGTATCTGAAGTATCTTTTATATAGGCCTTAGTGGTCCCCTAATACTGTATCTGAAGTCTCTCTCCCAATTTTGTCCTGTATCTCAAAATAATGTCAAAACAATGATTTAGCATCTCAACTAAATTGAGTTTGTTCCTCAAAATAAGGACTTAGTATAGTACATTTTAAAGTACAAGTTCCTCATTAATTTGAGAAACGTTCTCATTATAGTGACTTAAAGGATCCTTTATTCCATCACATTGGCGCAAAGCGGCTTCCATAACTGCTGACATTTTGCAGCAATTATGCCAAAACATAGATGAATGTTGTTAGCTGTCTGCCAGTTTTTGAACCAGTCTGTAACAGACTTACCGTTTACATGTATGTGTGTGTATATATATATATATATATATATATATATATATATATATATATATATATATATATATATATGTATATGTGTGTGTGTGTGTGTGTGTGAGAGAGAGAGAGAATGTGTGTGTGTGTGTGTGTGTGTGTGTGTGTGAGAGAGAATGTATGTATATGTGTGTGTGCTTGTTTTACTATATTCGTGGGGTCCAAAAACCGGGAATACAGTATACTTGTGGGGTCTGTGCAGCCTTGTGTGGCCCAAAATGCTGGACCCCACAAGGTTAAAGGGCTGTTTGAGGGTTAAGACTTGGTTTTAGGATTATGGTTAGAATTAGGTTATGGTTAGGGTGAGGGTTAAGGTTAGGCATTTAGTTGTGATGGTTA
>CM042314.1:3636774-3639274 GCA_023566125.1 Zingel zingel | reverse complement strand
CTTTACATAAAACATGAAAGAGCAGTTAAAACAATGAAAAACTGTTGTCAAAGAGAATAGAAAATGAAAATAAGTGAACATAGAATAGGACAGGTATGAAATACAATAACAAAAGTTACACTTCAGTCTTGATTTAAAAGAACTGAGAGTTACTGCGGACCTGCAGCTTTCTGGGAGTTTGTTCCAGATATGTGGACGGTCAGCGTAACGCTTATCAGTTCAACGGACATTTGGAAGAACAGAAAAATGGGTTAAAATATCCAATTTTTCCTTTTTTTCCAACTTGACAAATTAAAAAATTGGATCTTTAACCTGTTTTTCCAATTTTCTGTTTTTTATTCAGAGGATAAGAAATTGAAAAAATGACAAAATTGCGTCTGGGCTCCAGTTATTCAATACTGCGATGGTCTTCTCTCCCTCTATCCATCTATCTATTCCGCATATGACCAAAAAAAAAAAAACTGATAGACTTTGGGGTCAGAGGTGCAACTGATGGTTTTGAGTGGGGGGGTGCGGGGGACGTAGTTAGGCGGAACGAGGGAGAGAATATCGTGTAGATAGATAGGTGGAGGGTGGGGGTGTGGCCTTGACCAACTGCCAGTTTGCTCATTTGAAAGCCATGATGTCTCTCTCTCTCTCTCTCTCATTGGTGGGCCAAATTCTCTGGGCGGGCAAAGCAGAGAAAGGGGAGGTAACCTTTCCCCTTATGACGTCATAAAGGGAAGATTCCAGATCGGCCCATCTGAGCTTTCATTTTCTCAAAGGCAGAGCAGGATACCCAGGGCTCGGTTTACACCTATCACCATTTCTAGCCCCTGGGGGACCATAGGCAGGCTGGGGGAACGCATATTAATGTTAAAAAAACTCATAAAGTGAAGATTTCATGCCATGGGACCTTTTTAAGATACTCTATGACTGGTTGATTGCCATAGATTCTTTGCAGGCCCATGTAATCCAATTTGGGCTGTTTAAGATGGAGCATGGATAAAATCAGACCTTTGGCCGTCCTTTCTCAATGTTTGAACGGTTTCAAACTTTCAAGTAGTTCGGAAAAAATACTGGACTGTTTTGCCAGTTCCATCATTAGTGCGCCAGTTCTTGCACAAAACTCTACATTATCTTGATTTGCCTCTAATCACATTTCCATATCTCTCCTTTGTTTGTCTCTTAATCATCTTTTGCCATGGGACCTTTACAATTTTTTTTTTCTACTTTGTCTACTTCTACTGGATAGTCGCATCGCGTTCAACGGATTCATTTGCATAAAGATGGGCATCGGCCAGCTTTTTGGACACGCAGCATTTTTTTCAAATGCAGCGCTGCCTTCCCAGGATGCTTTGCGGGCGCGTTAAAATCGCTTGACGTCACCCATAGGAATAGAGTGGAGCGCAGCGCGACAGAAGCGTCGCACGGTCAGGTGGATCTGCACGGTAACTCTGGAGCGGTTCAGTTGTGGTGAGAACGTGATCCGACCTCAAACAGACCAAACTGCTTTAAGAACTGCACATCTTTGGACCAAACCAGCTGCAGTAGGGAGACAATTTGGTTCGTTTCACCAACTCATCATCTGATTCGGACCAGAGCAAACAATGTGGTGTGAAAAGGAGCCGAAACGGCTGAAAGATTCTGCAATGTATAACGTATTGCCCTTGGTCCATATACAAAATGACCCAGGCTACAGACAGGAAGGTGTCAGGAGTGAAACTGCTTAACATTTGCTGGGTTTAAGGTCGATGAAGACTGTTGGAGAACATTAAAATACAGAACACGATGTCGGATCCACAGGATGATTCTATTCCTCGCCAATGATTGTGTTTTTGCCCAAATGATGTACAGATTTTAGGCATCTTTTTTATTATCAATTGGCTTGAAATAGTGCATATAGCTGCTGTAAATGGGAGGAAATCTAAATCATATTCTCATGAATGGGATTGTATGATATCGTATCGAAACTTATGTGTATAATATTCATTACATTACATTACATGTCATTTAGCTGACGCTTTTATCCAAAGCGACTTACAATTGCTATACTGTATATATCAGAGGTTGCAAGCCTCTGGAGCAACAAGGGGTTAAGTGCCTTGCTCAGGGACACATTGGTTGATGTATTGCAGTGGGAATTGAACCCAGCTCTCCCACACCAAAGGCATGTCATATCCACTGCGCCATCACCACCCGTATCCAAAGAAATCCCACCGAGACATTAATAATATACAGGAACTGCATAGACCATAAATCCAGAGACGGTCTGTCTGATCAACTTCATTAACGAGCTCAAGGGCGTACGTTTGATTTCAATATTGAGGACGGGAGGGAGGGTCACATAACCAAAATTTGGAGCATCAAACACTTAAAGGAGAATTCCGGCTAATTTTTACGTTCATTTTTAACGATTGTTATTGGGATGATTATCACAGAAGCCTGGCTGAATACACTCACCGGAGGGCAGCTAGCAGCTAACAGCTACTACCGCACTACAGATGTTTTTAGGAGGGAA
>CM042314.1:3616774-3631774 GCA_023566125.1 Zingel zingel | reverse complement strand
GATTATACATTGCACATGCTTACTCATACAAAACAAACAACATATACACACTATAAACAGAAACAATATAGACAGGTTGAGGCAGTAGTGCAATGAAGAGTGCAAAATGTGCATGAGTAAATTATTTTTATGATAAATTATTATTATTTTAATTACGGAGCATATTGCAAAGAATCCTGGAATAAATAAGTATTATGTTATTATATAAGTATTATATTACAATATGAACAGTATGAACGAATATAAATAATTCATAATATCAGGAGTTTGTAACTAAAAAATTAGGCATTATTTAATATGAATTAGGTTTATTGACCATATACTCTAAAAATAAATGTAAAACTAACAGTGATGAGTTGGAATGAAGTTGACCAAGAAGATGTAACACCGAATTGGGTGATAATTTATACTTTATGCTTTAAAAAACAGGCCAAACAGACCGGGTCGGGCGCCTGGGTAGCACAGTTGGTAGAGCAGGCGCACATATATAGAGGTGTACTCCTCGACGCAGCGGCCGCAGGTTCGACTCCGCCCTGCGGCCCTTTGCTGCATGTCATTCCCCCACGCTCACCCCTTTCATATCTTCAGCTGTCCTGTATAAATAAAGGCCTAAAATGCCCCAAAATGGGAAGACAACACAAGGGTTAAGGAAAGTAACCAACTCTTAACCTTAAAGGCCGTTACACACCAACCAGACGGCCGACCGTCGGCAGAAAAGGCAGTCGGACTGATCAGTCTCCCCGAGTTGGTCCAAAAAGTGCCTCAGAACACACCGAAGAGATGAGATGTAATACGTCTCCATAACAGCAAGTGGCGCTAAAAACTTATTTTTTATTAGCTTAAACTGACGTTTGTCAGTCCCTCCAGAAAAATGTGATTATGCGATCGCATAATTCAACGCATAATCAGCCGGCATATTTATGCGGGGGGCCGCATTACTTTCAAATACGCCGCACTTTCGCCGCATAAATTGCCGATTTCCATGCAAAATATGCGGGGCTTGCATGATTTCATAATCCCCGCATTTTTGTAACCAAAAAAGTCACATATATCTTAGCAGAAAGTTGAAAAATGTTGCGTTTACTTCACACAAGAGCAGCCGTTTTCCCGTGACGTAATTACACGACGTGAACATCGTCGAAAAGCTGCAGACCGCAATGAAGCCAGACTGTCCGACGGCCGATTATCGGCTCGGTGGGTAGCTGCCTTAAGTGTAATGTGCAGTATGGCCCATGTCTCTTTGTTTCTATTGCCCTCTTCTCTTTCTTTCCCGTTCTTGTTTTAACAAGAAAAAAACCCAATAAAAATAAAGTTAAATGAAGTAAAATCACAGTCTAGTATTGAATCAAAGCTGTTCCAAAGTCTTCTAGCCAATCAACATGGAGGAAATTAACAGATTTTGATTAGATTTCTATTTTTCTAATTCTAGCCTATATGCAAGAAGAAAAGAAAAAACAATCAATCTGACCAAAGAACCAAACAACGGATACGTTTGAGAAAAGTTTATATACTTCCCAATATCTTATTAATACATACAAAGCAAACATATGCATGCACAGCACACAAAAGTGTAGCTCACACAACACTTACACATCTTAAACAATACAACAACACACTTACTGTACATTACAGTTCCTATATTCAGGTCTCCTCCTCTCTGTATTGGTCAAATATTGTTTTTGATTTACCCAAGAACAGTTACCAAAGTATCCTCCCCCTTCTATGTTCACGGTGTAAAGCACGGAGCAGATATTGACTGAGACAGAGATCAAACACCCTCCTGTAGCACAGTTACCGTCCACCGGAACACGGAGCAAATGGCCTCCTAATTCAATCAGCGTCTCTGCAGACAGCGCAGGGCCATTATCGGCTGATCCCGAGGCCTGTTACTGCGCTAATTGCTCCTTCAGAGAGGGCTGGACTGCTGCTGACGGATACACTCCCATCCCTGCCTTCCATCTGCTCTCCCTGATCACAATCAGCCGGCCTTTCTGAAAATATATCTCCTAAAACAATAAGCAAAATGGCTTCCCACATGACAGAGCAATTCAGCTTTGCAGGTTCCTTAGCTGCAGCTTTTCTTTGCAGTGAGGAATAATGTTCTTACTATTTGCAGATAAATATTACAAGAAAACGAGACCAAGTGTGTTTGGGTGTATGCTTATTTAGCTTAAGCCTTCACTATAAGATAGTTGGGGTCACAGACAGTGGCCTCGAGCAAAGTACATTGAGTAAGAATAATAATAATAATAATAATATGGGAAACAGGAGCAGAATGTACCGCTTTGAGTGAGAGCAAATGAGGACGAGACATAACACCTAGGCCTCGACCGTGGCGTGTGTTAAAGGTGCAGTAGGTAAGACTTATAAAACTAACTTTCTGTCATATCTGCTGAAACTGACCCTATGTTCCAGTAGAACTACATGAAGCAGGTCATTTAAAAAATAATCCAGCTCCTCTGGTACCACCTACAGCCTGGAGTGAGATTTTCAAAAATCCACCGCTCCCTGTTCTTTCTCTGAGCTTTCTTTGATGGTTTTGCAGCTTTTGGTTTAAAAACCTTCTTCGATCTCTTTGTAGCCTTCTCGGCCGCAGGTTTCTTCGCCTTCTTGGGTGTTGCCTTGGCTGCTTTCGGCTTTTTACGACGGCAGACTTCTTGGCTTTGGCAGCGGGTTTCTTCGCTAGTTTCTTTTGGTTTTCCAGCGAGCTTTACAGCCTTATAGGACCTTGGTCTGTATAAAGGCCCTGGGGGCTTAAGTGCTGCTGAAATGAGAGTGAGAGAGAGAGAGAGAGAGAGAGAGAGAGAGAGAGAGAGATTGAGAGACAGAGAGAGAGAGAGAGAGAGAGAGAGGTGGAAAAGGTCTGTATAAAGGCTCTGACACACCAACCAGATGGCCGACCTTCGGCAGAAAAGGCAGTCGAGTTGGTCAAAAAAGTGCCTCTGAACACACCAAAGCAACGCCGACTTGAGCGTACATTCAGTGCGTGCGCGAGACGTAATATGTCTCCATAGCAGCAGGCGGCGATAATCTGTATTGTCGCCCAAAGAATGAAAACCAGCAGCTGATTGGACGAACGCGTCACATGGGTCTGGCTGCTCCCGAATTTCAAAGCCGACCATAATGGCGGCTCGTTCGGAATACGATCTCATATTGTACTAAAATAGTTCACCGAAATGTGTTTCTGAAAACATTTTAAGAGAGAAACAGGCCGTGCAGTTGCTGAAGTTGACGGCTCCTCGGACGGACGACGGCACGACACACAAAACAGACTCGAGTCACCGACCTCGCCAGACTGTCCGATGGTCGATTATTGGCTCGGTGTGTCAGGGGCTTAAGTGCTGCTGAAATGAAAGAGAGAGAGAGAGAGAGAGAGAGAGAGCGAGAGAGAGAGAGAGAGATTGAGAGAGAGAGAGAGAGATTGAGAGAGAGAGAGAGCGAGAGAGATTGAGAGAGAGAGAGAGATTGAGAGAGAGAGAGAGAGATTGAGAGAGAGAGAGAGAGATATTGAGAGAGAGACAGAGAGAGAGAGAGATTGAGAGAGAGAGAGACAGAGAGAGAGAGATTGAGAGAGAGAGAGAGAGAGACAGAGAGACAGAGAGAGAGAGAGAGATTGAGAGAGAGAGAGAGACAGAGAGAGAGAGAGAGAGAGTCAGAGAGATTGAGAGACAGAGAGAGATTGAGAGAGACAGTCAGAGAGAGAGAGAGAGAGAGAGAGACAGTCAGAGAGAGAGAGAGAGAGAGAGAGAGACCGAGAGAGAGAGAGAGATTGAGAGAGAGAGAGAGAGACAGTCAGAGAGAGAGAGAGAGAGAGAGAGAGATAGAGAGACAGAGAGAGAGAGACCGAGAGAGATAGAGAGACAGAGAGAGAGAGAGAGAGAGAGAGAGAGAGAGAGAGAGAGATTTTCAGCTTGAAGGACGCCCGGGATCCCTTGGTCTGTGTAAGGGCTCCTGTCAACACCAAGGACTGGATGGCGCGTTTAATGTAGGCATTGCTGGGCTCTACGTCACAGCGTTTAGCGCCCAGCTCCTTCTTCAGAGTCAGGTAGGAAATCTGTGTTTCTTGGAGCAGCTTTCCTGATGAGTTCAGCAGCGCCAGGAAGTAAACTGAAAGCATACTCTCTAATTTTAAAGAAAGAATAGCAGACTTGAATAAATTACATAATCGTAAGGGGAGTGTTCAGTTAGTTAAGACTTTATTTACCCATTTTTACGCCCAGCAAAAGCAACAGAAAGCTGCCTACAAAAGCCTTCAAAAAGTGCATCTTTAATCATCTTATACATACATCCCAAAGATTGCAATCATACAAACATATTTACAGAAGCTCTGTAGCAGAGCAGAGACCTTCGTGACGGAAACGTAGCCAGAGGACAAACGGAGATAAACAGAAGCATTATACTGTATTATATTGTCTGGATGCAAATCAAAGACTTTACAGGTTCTCACTCCCATCTGGTGAAATACGGACCATTGGTCAGGTGAATTTGGCGTCGTTACTGACACTAAAAGTCTCCTTTGGCGCCATATAAAAAGGCCCAGACACACCGAGCCGATAATCGGCCATTGGACAGTCTGGCGAGGTCGGTGACTCGAGTCTGTTCGGTGTGTCCCGTGCCGTCGTCCGTCCGAGGGGCCGTCGGCCTTCATTTTGGCCGATTTGACATGTACAATCGGCGGGGCGGGCACTGCCGGCAGTCGGCCTCAAATGACCTATCTGATTGGTGGAGAGCTAACCCGGAAACGGGGAGCGGGACGAGCGTGACTAGAGTCTCTCAAAATGTGACAAAAATCTTTTAAACTGACCTTTTTCAGTCCCTTCAGAAATTGCCGATTTCCGCACAAAATATGCGGGGCTTGCATGATTTCATAATCCCCGCATTTTCGTTGCAAAAAAGTCAGACATATCTTAGCAGAAAGTTGACAAATGTTGCGTTTACTTCACACAAGAGCAGCCATTTCCCCCATTTTTTCCTGTTGCAAACGTTATAAAGTGACGTAATTACGCAACGTGAACATCGTCGAAAAGCTGCAGACCCCGCGATGAAGCCACGATGGAACCGCAATTTCATTGCATAAAATTGCATAAATATCCCGCATATTCCATCGCATTTTTTAAGAAAACGTGCCGCATAATCACGGATTTTTGCCCGCAATAATCACAAAAAAAGTCACGCAGATGCACGGCGTATTTCTCTCTTAACACGTCTACAGAAACACGTTTCGGTGAACTATTTTAGTCCAATATGATATCGTATTCTAAACGAGCCGCCATGACAGTCTGGCTGTGATTTTCCTGGAGAAGCCAGACCCACGTGACGCGTTCGTCCAATCAGCTGCCGGTTTTCATATTTTGGGCGACAATACAGATTAGCGCCGCCTGCTGTTATGGAGCCGTATTACGTCTCGTCGCTTTGGTGTGTTCTGAGGAACTTTTTTGACCAATTTGGGGAGACTGATCAGTCCTACTGCCTTCTCTGTGTGTCTGGGCCTTAACGCGCTTGGTCGGGACTGATGGCGTCCCTTCTGACGCAGTTATGTTAAGGAAAAGGTCGTGGGTGGGCGTACACTTCCGTGACTCGTGGGAATAACGGGATGGTAAGAGAAGAAAGCGAGTTTAGGAAACGTGACATGCGGGACATGATCCCCGGCCTCCTGGGTGAAAGTCCTGAGTTTGACCCATCCTCCACACCGACCAGCCTCCCTACGAGGAATTTCCCCTTACATACTCGCTATCCTCCGTGTAGCTGCTGCTCTCCCCGGTACGTTCTACAAACACGCTGAAGGACGCCTTTTTGGTCGCTTCAGACGCTGACAGCCACTGTCCAAACGTCCGTATTTTACGAGTTCGGAGTGAGAACGGGTTGGACTTTATTATTAAAGGTGCCCTGTGGAGTTCATGAACACTATGAGCATTACGCAACGTTTTGATTCCCAGGGGTTAACCCTCGTGATGTCTTCCTGTCGACCTGCAACTTTTAATTTTTCTGGGTCCAAATTTAAAATTAAAACTTTACTTTTGGTCGTCACTATAGCTTTGATCGTTTTTGTCACTTTCTGTTCCAACATTTGTCACTTTCTTTTGATTTTTTGTCGATTTCTTCCGCACTTTTTTGAAGTTTTAGTTTTTTTCTGACATTTTTGTCACTTTTTTCAACGTTCTTTTATCTTTTGGGTTTTTTGCTATAAATGCTATTTTTTTATTATTATAATTGAATAAAATGCCCAAATTCAATGAAAATAATGAACTGATCATTTATTTAACTCGTGAAGAGCGTTGTATGGAACCATCCACGTTACTTTTTTTGACAATTTGGTTGTTTAAAATAACGCCAAACATCCATTCCGGCGTTTCCCATATTCACGCTCAGTAGCTCAGCGAGTCCACAAACGAGGCAAACTGTGGTGAGTTCACATGTCTGTAATAAAAGCAGGACAGGCGCGTACTCTCTGTTGAAGCCGGTTGAAGTCAGGTGAAGATCACGTTGGTTACACACAGGCCTCAGAGCTGCAGAATGTGGTGGCTGTGGAGAAATACGTGGAGGGAAAGACACAACGCATTTTGGTCTGTAACAACCGAACGAAGAAACGAAAATGTCCACAGGGCACCTTTTAAAGAGCCGGCCGATGCTCCGACATCAATCCCAGCTGCAGTTCACCATCAGGGTCAGACAAACAGCAGCTGACGGTCTTCTGACGGATGCATCCAGTCTTTGATGTGTGCAGGTGTGCGAGCAGGGGACTCAGGAGCTCTGCGACTCAGGCCGGTCCATGAGGGATTTGATCCAGGTGGTCCCGTTCAGCAGTTTGGTGGTTGCTATGATATACTCCATCCCGCTGTCTTCCATCTGAGAGAGGAAACGCAGAGCGGCTATTTCTGCGTAGGACACTCCGCCGAGGAAGAACACCAACGTTGTCCGGTTCTCCCCCTGCTGACCTGGAGTACATAAAAGGACATTTATGTCACTCAAACAAACGTAACAGCTACGTCGAGCATCAATCACATTTAAAGGGTTACTTTTTATTTTCAACTTGGACCCTATTTTCACATTTTTGTGTCTAAGTGAATGATGGGGACAACAATCTTTGAAATAAGTCCAGTATTAAGCGAGACCGAAATAACGGGTAAAACAAACTTTAATTTTCTTCCACTAAAAGTTCTGTTGTTGCTGCTGACAGACTCAGATTATTATTCTAAGTGTCTGACAACATTATGAAAGGATCCCTACAGAGATAGACCTTTTAGTTAAAGAGTAAGATCCTTTTTGTTTAACATGAAATCATTTGTGAAAACGCTATCGCCAATCCCACCAGACTCCATGTAAATAATCACTACTTTTATCATCGTAATACACACTTCATTCAAAGTGGATAGAAACTAAATAAAACTTTCAAAAGCCGTCTTGGTTCATCTTCCCACTGTTCCAACAATCACCACTCTGGTTTGGTTGAAATAAACCCTTAATTCACCCATTTACATGTGGAAATATGCTGGCTCTATACACGCTAAAAGTACTGATTATTTACATGGAGTCTGGTGGAAATATGCTGGCTCTATACACGCTAAAAGTACTGATTATTTACATGCAGTCTGTTGGAAATATGCTGGCTCAATACACGCTAAAAGTACTGATTATTTACATGGAGTCTGGTGGAAATATGCTGGCTCTATACACGCTAAAAGTCCTGATTATTTACATGGAGTCTGGTGTAGTTTGGTGATGGTGATTTTGGGGCTGTTTCATGTTAAACTAAAAGGATCTTACTCTTTAACTAAAAGGTCTGTCTCTGTAGGGATCCTTTCATAATGTTGTCAGACACTTAAAATAATAATCTGAGTCTGTCAGCTGCAACAACAGAACTTTTAGTGGACGCTAACTGACGCTGAACATCTGTCCTGTAGGGTTACATCACAGCACGGTTCACGGCTGCCGGTTACAGCGTTCTCACTCAATACCGGACCAACTTCAAAGATTGTTGTTCACATTATTTGAAAAAAAAAAAAAAAAAAAAAAAAGCCCCCAGAAATTACCCTCTTAGCCATGACTCACTTAAACAAAATACAAGTCCCTTCTGCTAGAGCTCTATATTATGAAATGTGAAAACGCTAATTAAGCCATCGCCCTCCCCTTAGATTAGAGTCCTCTATTATCACCTTTAAAAATCCAATCCAAGGCAGGCATGTAGAAACAAGTCAAATGTGTACTGCTCAGACTCGTCGTTCTAATTAGCACACTTTAAATTGACTGTATAATTAAATTCATTATCACATCAGAGTAAAAGATGGAGAAAAACTAAAAGGAAAGCACTGGTGAATTTGAATGACTTTATTGTCATTACTTTTAAATACAATGAAATTGTAGAGCCACTCTTGTAAGGTGCATCGTCATATTATATATATATATATATATATATATATATATATATATATATATATATATATATATATATATATATAAAAACTCATCTCACAACACATTCATTGCAAACACACACACATATAGACACAGAAACACGCGCACACACACACACACACACACACACACACACACACACACACACACACACACACACACACACACACACACACACACACACACACACACACACACACACACACACACACACACACACACACAGCGTTGTACTATCTTTGTGGGGACCTGTCATTGACATAATGCATTCCCTAGCCCCTTACCCTAACCTTAACCATCACAACTAGATGCCTAACCTTAACCCTTACCCTCACCCTAACCTTAACCTAATTCTAACCCTAATCCTACAACCAAGTCTTAACCCTCAAACAGACCTTTAACCTTGTGGGGTCCAGCATTTTTGGCCCCACAAAGCTGTCCGGACCCCACAAGTATACTGGACTCCTGGTTTTTGGACCCCACGAATATAGTTAAACAAGAACACACACACACACACACACACACACACACACACACACACACACACACACACACACACACACACACACACACACACACACACACACACACACACACACACACACACACACACACACACTCTCTCTCTCTCTCTAAGGGGCCGTCCACACGGAGACGGTTTTTGATGCAAACGCACATGTTTAGCATCGTTTGGGCCGCTCGTCCAAACGAATTCTGTAAATGCACTGCCTGATAATGCACTTTTTTGAAACCTGGTCTCAGGGTGAAAAAAATTCAAAAACGGCTCCCTTTTGGCTTCGTTTGGACGGCGAACATGTCCGTATCGATGATGTCATCGCCACACCCCTCGAACTCTTACCCGCACTAGTGCACGGCCACACACGACTGCGGTGAAGCTAAGCGAGCGTATCCCATCTCCGTGGTCAAACCAGCTCACTTCATCTAAATACTTTGTCTCTGCTCCCTGACACTTCCCTCTGCTCTGCTGGTCCTGGATTCTACACAAGATATATAGCTAACGTTATGTAGCTAACGTTAAACATCGCTAAAGCAGCTACGTTACGTTAACGTTAGCTGCTATGCTTATCTGTTTATAAAGTGGAAGTAGACAACTTATGAACTAGCTAGCTAATCTGTCTGCTTATCAACTCCTTGAACGGATTATAGTAACGTTTACCGCGGTTTATGGTAGAAAGGCTACCGCAAGAAAAATGTGTAGATTATCAAAAAGACATTGGATCATTGATGTTTGTTTGACTGCCGATGTTAGCTAGTTAGCAGAGCTAACGTGTAGCATTAGCGCGCTGCTAGCGCGCTGCAATCATGTCCGATGGCAGACAGAATTGCAAAATAAAAAGCAATCCAACAGCACATTATACGATAAATACAAAAACGGTAAACAAAACACGTTTTCTTGCGGCGAACTTTATAAATTGAGCAGTAGTGAAAGTTATTATAGTCCACGGACGTATTAAGAGAACGTTATAGTCTAGCTAGTCATGTTATGATGGGAAGTGGAAGTTACAATGCTCTTCATCTCCGTTTTTTGGTGAATTTCTGTAGCAGAAACAGCGCCGCCTATAGGCCTGGGATATGAAGTAGCGCGTTGAGTCATTTACAAACGTTTGGACGCAACTATTATAACTTATAATCTTATAAAAAAGATCGTTTTGGTACGTGTGGACGTGGCCTAAGTGGATAATGACTATTCTAATGTGGATAAAGTGCAAACTGCATCATTAAAAAAGTTTAGCTTCATTTAAGACTGTTATTGTGAATTTTGGGAAAGAAGCTATTCCTAAAATCTACTAGTCCTTGTTTTGAGACATCTGTAACGTCTCCCTGAGGGCAAGCGTTCAAACAGTGGGGGACCACGGTGAGACATGTGGGCACTGTCAACAATGTTTTTTTTTTTAATCTAGCTTTCTCTTCAGCACAGACACTGGCGGAGTCTCTGTGGCGCTGTCAGCTTCGTGCCATCAATCTGCTGCTGTCCAGCGTCTGACGTCACAGACACAAAGCCGCAGTCTTATCTCCACGTGGCAGGCAGGAGCTCGTTTGCTTTGATTCTGTTTAGCGAGCAGCAGGGCAAACAGTCAACCTACGGCCCAAAATGCATTGGTGCACTCCGCACGTTTTGAAGTACACCTATTGTTTTTTAAATGGCCTGACACTAGGGCTGGGGACCGAATTCAGTACTTTTTAGACAAGGACAGAATTGCCTCTGATGTATCGAGTATCGACAAACGCCTCATCAGTCAATACCCAATTTCAATACCTAAGGAGTATTCCTATATATCTCCCTCCCAGTGTACGTGGGTGTGTGTGTGTGTGTGTGTGTGTGTGTGTGTGTGTGTGTGTGTGTGTGTGTGTGTGTGTGTAACTCTGTCCGTCCGTCGGTCTCTCTCTCCGTGTGCCTAAGAAGACCCAATGAACCTGGGTGTTTTATTTTGAAATTAGTTTTATTTTGTAAAGTACCCGGAAGCATGGGATTACCTGCCTGTCTTGACACATTTGCGTGTGTGTGTGTGTGTGTGTGTGTGTGTGTGTAACTGTGTGTGTGTGTGTGTGTGTGTGTGTGTGTGTGTGTGTGCATGTGTCTGTGTGTGCGTGCATGTGTGTATGTCTGTGTGTGTGTATGTGTGTGTGTGTGTGTGTGTGTATGTCTGTGTGTGTGTGTGTGTGTCTGTGTGTCTGTGTGTGTGCATGTGTGTGTATGTCTGTGTGTGTGTGTGTGTGTCTGTGTGTGTGTGTGTGTGCATGTGTGTGTGTGTGTCTGTGTGTGTGTGTGTGTGTGTGTGTGCATGTGTGTGTGTGTGCATGTGTGTGTGTGTGTGTGTCTGTGTGCATGTGTGTGCATGTGTGTGTATGTCTATGTATGTATGTATGTGTGTGTGCGTGCGTGCTTCAACATGGCTCTCGGAAGAAAAAGAGAACACGATCGTCGCACCTGATCGCAGCCGGTGTGGCCGGACAAATTATAACACGGGCGGCGAAACGAAAAGAGCTACGCTTAACGGCACTTCGCGGCTCTTCAGGGTGCGCTGTGTTTCTGGCACAATACACAAAACCGTTGCCTAAATAGCCACCTCTCTGTGTTGGCACTTCAGATCTGATGTCATAGGAGCATCAGTTACCGCTTCCAGTGCGTTCGGGCCTCTAGTTTGTTTCATTCTTACGTTTCTTGTGCAACCCGGCGGGCAGCTGCTGTCTCTCCTCAAAGTGTGGGCCCGGGAGCATCTTCAGCACCTCCTCGATGCTTCGCCACCCGGGCCGGGCCAAGACCTGCGTCAGCCGGACGCTCAGCGGGGCGTAGCCGCTGTACACGTACGAGATGTCGTTGGGGTTCTGAGGGAAACAAGACACACAGTCAGAGAAGTCAAAGGTACTCTTGCAAAGGGCAAACCAACCCATTCACGTACTGTATGTATCTTAGTGTGGGGTTACTGTCTTTTCTTAAAGGAACACGCCGACTTATTGGGACTTTGTCTTATTCCCCGTATCCCCCAGAGTTAGATAAGTCCATACATACCCTTCTCATCTCCGTGCGTGTTGTA
This sequence comes from Zingel zingel, assembly GCA_023566125.1. NCBI lineage: Eukaryota > Metazoa > Chordata > Actinopteri > Perciformes > Percidae > Zingel > Zingel zingel. The sequence goes on along the minus strand of CM042314.1, from coordinate 3,619,805 downwards.
ACTCTGTCTGATGCCCCCACCGTTAGCCTAGCTTAGCACAGATCCTGGAGGTAAGCGGCTCCATCTAGCCTAGCTTAGCACAGATCCTGGAGGTAACTGGCCCCATCTAGCTTAGCTTAGCACAGATCCTGGAGGTAAGCGGCTACATCTAGCTTAGCATAGCACAGTTCCTGGAGGTAACTGGCTCCATCTAGCTTAGCATAGCACAGTTCCTGGAGGTAACTGGCTCCATCTAGCTTAGCTTAGCACAGTTCCTGGAGGTAACTGGCTCCATCTAGCTTAGCTTAGCACAGTTCCTGGAGGTAACTGGCTCCATCTAGCTTAGCTTAGCACAGATCCTGGAGGTAACCGGCTCCATCTAGCCTAGCTTAGCACAGATCCTGGAGGTAACTGGCTCCATCTAGCTTAGCTTAGCACAGATCCTGGAGGTAACCGGCTCCATCTAGCTTAGCTTAGCACAGATCCTGGGAGGTAACCAGCTCCATCTAGCCTACTGCTCCCAACAAGTGACAAAATAACGCCAACATGTTCCCATTTACATGTTGTGATTTGTATAGTCACAGCGTGTATAGTCTAGTTACCTCCAGGATCTGTGCTAAGCTAGGCTAACGGTGGAATTACCACACGCACGGCGATGAGAAGGGTATGTGTGGACTTATCTAACTCTGGGGGATACGGGGAATAAGACAAAGTCCCAATAAGTCGGCGTGTTCCTTTAACGGGCAAACCAAGCCATTCATGAATGTATCTTGAGTTTTTTTAGCAACGCTTTTTAAAATAGATTCTTTCCCCTAGTAGAATTGATATTTTTTATTTATTTTTTTGTGTTTAATTGCAGTGAATTGAATTCAAGTCATGTTTGAAAGGTGCTGTATAAATAAAGATTACTAAACTATTAACTAACTAATGCTATCGAATGGCTATACTTCTAGAATCACAATAACAACCAATCAGCACCCACGTATCGGGAAAGAATCGAATCGTCCGAGCCCTCCCTCCTCCCTCCTCCCACCATCCCTCTCTCCCTCCTCCTTCCTCCTTCCTCCCACCATCCCTCCCTCCCTCCCTCTCTCTCTCTCCCTCCCTCCTCCCACCATCCCTCTCTCCCTCCCTCCCTCCCTCCATCCATCCCTCTCTCCCTCCCTCCTCCCACCATCCCTCTCTCCCTCCTCCCACCATCCCTCCCTCTCTCTCTCTCTCTCTCTCCCTCCTCCCACCATCCCTCTCTCCCTCCCTCCCTCCTCCCACCATCCCTCCCTCCCTCCCTCCTCCCTCCCACCATCCGTCTCCCCCTCCCTGCCTCCCTCTCTCCCTCCTTCCTCCCACCATACTCTCCCTCCCTCCCTCGCTCCTTCCTCCCACCCTCCCTCCTCCCGTCTCTCCCTCCCTATTGTGATTTTTGTGACTCCTGTTTAAATTTTTCTTGTAACGAATCAGGACCAAAGCACATCATCCCATCTCTCTCTCTCTCTCTCCCTCCTTCCTCCCACCATCCCTCCCTCTCTCCTTCTCTCCTTCCTCCCACCATCCCTCCCTCTCTCCCACCCTCCCTATTGTGATTTTTGTGACTCCTCTTTAAATTGTTCCTGTAACGAATCAGGACCAAAGCACATCATCCCATCTCTCTCTCTCTCTCTCTCTCTCTCTCTCTCTCTCTCTCTCTCTCTCTCCCTCTCTCTCTCTCCCTCTCTCTCTCTCTCCCTCTCTCTCTCTCTCCCTCTCTCTCTCCCTCCCTCCAATATGTTCCCTTTATCATTTGATAGACGTCTGACCTGTTCGTTGGCGTCCTCCATCCACAGTTTGAGTGTTTTTCTGATGGTGGGGTAGTTGTTCCTGGAGCTGCTCTGCAACTTGAGGAGCCCGGCCTTCTCCAGGTTGTTGAGCGTCAGGATGTGTTCGTACCCGTAGGTCTGAACGAGAGACACAGACTTCATCAGCATCCTAACACTTTCATTCATTACAACCTCTCGGGCTGCAACTACTGATTCATGTCATTATCGATTCATCTGCAGATGATTTCAACGAAATTGTCAAAAAAAAAAAGTAACGTGAATGGTTCCGTCTTTCATTTCATCTTTGCAGCTCTAGAAGGAAGAATGCACAACACCATAACCACCTAAAACAAAGGTGTGACTAGGGCTGGGCAATATATCGATATTATATCAATATCGATATACGAGGCTAGATATCATCTTAAATAGGATATCTGTCGATTGGATATCGTAATATCCTGATATAACGTAAGTGTGGTCTTTTCCTGGTTTTAAAGGCTGCGTTACAGTAAAGTGATGTCATTTTCTGAACTTACCAGACTGTTGTAGCTGTTCTACTATCTGCCTTTACCCACTTAGACATTATGTCCACATTACTGATTATTATTTATCAAAAATCTCATTGTGTGCATATTTTGTGAAAGCACCAATTGTCAACCTTACAATATCGCGGTATTTGGTCAAAAATATCGGGATATTTGATTTTCTCCATACGGCCCAGCTGTAGGTGTGACTTTACCCACAGAATCTCTCTCTTACGCCGGCTACACACTGCCTGTGTGGCGTGAGCGTGGCGTGTCAGTTGCGTGGCGGTTGCGTGGCGTTTTCTACGTCTTTGCACACCAGAAACGTGTCTGACGCGGCGCTGCTGCTGCTAGCCTTGTCTGTGTTTCCCATAAACATGAATATATTCTGATCTGATTACAGCAAAGACAACGTCGGCAGGATTGACGGCAAAATAGGCTGCATAATATTTCCTTCTGTATTGACAGGTGCAATATAATTATTTATTATTATTTTTTTAAATGACATTTATATCTGCATTTATGTCAAAATAAAACCTCGAGACTTTCAAACATCAACATGTCATTTATTAAATGTATTCGTGTCAAAATGACATATAAACATCTTTTCATATTCTATGTTGCCTGGAAACGCTTCCAACACGCTTGCGTGTCGCGTGAAAAACAGACGTTGGTTCTATTTCTAGCATGCACGCGTTTTCCTGAGACGTGCGCATCACGTAGGCAGCGTGCACG
>CM042314.1:3591774-3611774 GCA_023566125.1 Zingel zingel | reverse complement strand
TTAGAATAATAATCTGAGTCTGTCAGCAGCAACAACAGAACTTTTAGTGGACGCTGACTGAAGGTAAGCAACTGCCCGTTCACGTTACATTGCATTTTGTTGTCTTGCTTAATACTGGACCGATTTCAAAGATTGTTGTTCCCATCAGTCACTTAGACACAAATACATGGGGAAACCAGTGTCCAGGTTGAAATATCCCAAAGTTACCCTTTAAGATTTGTGCGTTCACAGCAGACTAACATTCCCTCTGTTTCTCTGACCGTTAGTGATTCCGTAGATCTCGTCGATGAGACCCTCGTAGGTGAGCTGCGTGGCCAGAGGGGTGAGCAGGTCTACGTTACGGTCCAGGAGGAGCAGAGTATCGAACACGGGCAGGATCTGGTTCTGACTGCCGGCAAACTCCCGCTTCATCCTCAGCATCATGTTGGCAACGTGCTGACAACAAGCAGAGGCATTCTTTAATCAAACAAACTCACTCACCTGGCTGCTACTGGTCCGGAGCCTCGGCCCGTTACAATATAATACTGATCATTAGGGGTGCACCGAATCCAGATTTTTGGGGTTTGGCCGAATACTGAATCCACTGGTTGAGATTCTGCTGAGTCCTCCTCCCGTCCTCAGTCCATGAACTCAGTCAACACATTAATGAAGTCAGCAGGGACTGTCCTTCCTTTGCCGTACCTGAAGTTACTCCATTCTGGCTGCTGTCTGTAGATTCCTTCATCACAACTCTTATTCTTCCAGATGTTTGATACCAGATGTTGTAACAGCGGTGATGTTGTGTATTGTTTAGGGTCCTCGCCACCACCAGACTAATCAGCATTGCAGATTGAACATGTAGCTGGACTTGAACGGCCTTCTTTTGACTGAAAGTGCTGCCAAACATCACTTTTTCTGCTCACCAGTTCCATTTCCACTTCCTCACAGCCTGCTGCATTGAACGCTCCACCTACGTTAACACCTTCCCGTAATCAACGGCGCCGTCATTACGGCGACCAGCGTAGCAGCAGTGCAATCGTAGGGTTCGGTTCGCTGGGGGAAAATTCTAATGTTCAGCAGAAACACAACCCCGTCAAAAAGCCCAATATTTGGATTCGGTGCATCCCTGCTGATCATCAGTTCTCGTATGAAACGATTCCGGCTCGCACCACACTCACCCGTGCACATTCTCCTTTGCCGTATATCTGGGGAATGGTGCCATACAGCGCCTGTAAGGTCATGAGGCCTTTGGCTGTGTGGTAAAGGCTTGTTTGGTCATTTTCTAAGTAGCACTCCTGTAAGAGACACGAGAGAGTAAAAACAAATCAAGACAGTTAGAAATACGACATTTAATGTAACGTAAACCTTATTAAATTACAATGTTTTCACTCTGTTGTCATTACACACAGGCCTGAATTACTCACACATGCTCAGGACCTCTACATGCACTAATGGAGAGATGTCAGAGTGAGGGAGCTGCCCATGGAAAGGCGCCCCGAGCAGTTGTGGGTTCGGTGCCGTGCTCAAGAGAATGGCACTTCTCCAGCTACCAGTCCACCACCATACTTTGGTAAGTATGGGGACTTGAACCAGCGACCAACCCAACTCCCTACAGCAGAGGTCTCAAACTTAACTTACCTGGGGGCCACTGGAGGTAGAGTCTGGGTCAGCCTGGGCCGTATCAAGTATGATGTTATATTCCTTGTACACCACAAGGACAACTTTCTCTGTGCATATGAGACATGTAGAGATGCCCCTGTGCTCGACAAAAAAATATTCTGTCTCCAACTTTCCCTGAAATTGCCTGTGCTCGTCGCCAACCTTTCGCTTCACGGCCCGTTTTGATTGAGACATGACTGGAACTGGGTGCTTCGCGGTTGGCTAGCTTGACAACCGTTGACAACAAACGCCGCTGTCAGGAGACCGTAAGTGACACACGCAACGACTCAGCAAAAAGGTGCGTTTCAGAACAACGTGTGGGCCACACCAACACTAAACTTTGATGTCAAGTAGGGGGCCACAAAATATCATCCCGCGGGCCTCAATTGGCCCCCGGGCCGCGAGTTTGAGACCCATGCCCTACAGACTGAGCTACTGCCGCCCCCACACGATTGTCCACAGTTAACCAATAGATAATAGTTTTAGCGCAACTCTCTGCCCCTCACCACAGGGCTTTTCAGGTGCTGCGAGCATATCACTCCGCCCAAGTAGCAGTGCTTCGCCTTCTGAGAATATAGTTCCCAGTATATATACGGTTAGAAGACGGCTGTGTGTCATGTGACCTTGTTATTTGTACATCCTGTGCCTATACAAATCACAACATGTAAATAGGAACATGTTCGCGTTATTTTGTCACTTATTGGGAGCAGTAGGCTAGATGGAGCCGGTTACCTCCCAGGATCTGTGCTAAGCTAGGCTAGTTGGAGCCAGTTACCTCCAGGATCTGTGCTAAGCTAGGCTAGATGGAGCCGATTACGGCCAGGATCTGTGTTAACCTAGGCTAACTGTGGGGGCGTCAGACCAAGTTACCACACGCACGGAGATGAGAAGGGTATGTATGGACTTATCTAACTCTGGGGGATACGGGGAATAAGACAAAGTACCAATAAGTCGGCGTGTTGCTTTGATATATATCAAGTTGAACCCACCCTGAAAGCGCTTTCATACTCCATGGAGAGCAGGTCTCCGTCGTAGGGAATCAGGTCCAGGATGTACTCGTCGATGTTGATGAAAGAGGCGAGCACGCCCTGCTCCTTCAGCCGCTGCTCACACAGCATGCTCCGCCGCGGCACGAACAAAATGTGGAAGTCTCGAGGCGAGTGCATCTTGTCCTCGCTGAAGAGACGCACAATCCGGGACAAATGTGTTAAATAATGTGGGCAGCTTTGCAAAGTGACAGAAAGGACTTGAACATTTGGGGTGAGTTTTAAAAAATTATATTTTTCCGACTTGTTTGTCTGTATCATGTGAAACTAGAAAGACTTAAAAAGGTGTTTTTGCAGCTGACAGGCTCAGATTAATATTCTAAGTGTCTGACAACATTATGGAAAGGATTTCTAAGGAGGTCGACCTTTCTGTTGAAGAGTAAGATGCTTTTTTTTAAAAACAAAAACATCCGTGAAATTGCGTTCGCTAAACCCACCAGACTCCATGTAAATAATCAGTAATTTTAGCATCGTAAAACACACTTCATTCAAAGTCGACAGAAACAAAATAAAACTATAAAAGGCTGTTTTTGGGTCGTCTTTCCACTTTTCCAACCATCTAAACTCTAGTTCTGGTAGAGATAAACACATAGTTTACCGATTTACATGTGAAAATATGTTGGCTCTATACACGCTAAAAGTATTGCTTTTTTAAATGGAGTCTGGTGGGTTTAGAGCTAGCGACTTCAGAGCTGTTTCTGGTTAAACAGAAAGGTCTCAAAGAGGTTTTAAAGGTCTGTCTCTGTAGGGATCCATCCATAATGTTGTCAGACACTTATAATAATAATAATAATCTGAGTCTGTCAGCAGCAACAACAGAACTTTTAGCGCAGGAGTGTGCTGCGTCTGCTGTCATTGGTATTGTTCTTTTGAGCATGCGGGTCAGTTTGAAACTGCAAAAGGTTCACACTGGAATCTGATATAGGCCACATTTTAAAAGGTGGTGTCAACAGCCAAACAACAAATCAGAATTAAGCATTAAGACTTGCGGTGTGAACCCAGCCCTGCTGTGTATATTGTGAGGCTTGAAAATAAGACGCGTAAACAGACCTGAATACATTCTCAGCAATGATGTCCATGAGCTCCAGTCGGGGACGGACGAAGAAGATGATGTTTTTGACGTCAGCAGGGGGGAGCCGGCCACTCTTGAGAGTGAACATCTTTTCCACCTCATGTTCCTAAAAAAAACACAGAAATTAAACATGCAACTTGAGTGGGATATCTACCATTAACCAAAACTAAAGCTACGTTAAGTATACATGATTCTTCGGATACTTTTGTTACTAGGGATCGATCGATATGGATTTTTTAGTGCCGATGCCAATGCCGATTTTTATTTTCATCAGCTTTAGCCGATGACCGATACGGGCTGCTGACTTTCTTGAGCAGATATTTGGAGCCGATACTGCTTTTGCTCCCTCTATTTACATCATAAAGATATAAACCCTGCCACACTGGATTTGTTTTCGGAATCTGCTCTGCCATTTCTTTAAAAATAATAAACGAAAACACAGATCAGTGTCTCTTCTGCAATCATCTTACATTCATATCACCCAAATTATGTGTGCAATGTGCATCATATGGATGGGTGCACTGCATATGGTTAACTGTGCAAAGGTGAAAGGCTTTCATCAACATCTACAACACAGCCTTGATGAGGCATTGCTTGCTGACATATTATAAGACCGATATAATCAGGTCATCACAAAATGTCCTTTGTCAACACATTTAAATAATTTAAGAAAACAATAAACCTGAAAAGTAGACATTGAAATAAAGTGCTTGATTTGTAATTTAAGACTGCCATGGTGCTGGAAGCCTGGCAGGCTTCCAGCACCAGCAAGCCTGCCAGGCTTCCAGCACCAGCAAGCCTGCCAGGCTTCCAGCACCAGCAAGCCTGCCAGGCTTCCAGCACCAGCAAGCCTGCCAGGCTTCCAGCACCAGCAAGCCTGCCAGGCTTCCAGCACCAGCAAGCCTGGCAGGCTTCCAGCACCAGCAAGCCTGGCAGGCTTCCAGCACCAGCAAGCCTGCCAGGCTTCCAGCACCAGCAAGCCTGCCAGGCTTCCAGCACCAGCAAGCCTGCCAGGCTTCCAGCACCAGCAAGCCTGCCAGGCTTCCAGCACCAGCAAGCCTGCCAGGCTTCCAGCACCAGCACCAGGCAGTGCATGGTTTACACGTGAGCTGCAGCGTCTCCAGCAGCACAGAGCTGCCTGTGGACGCCTGTCTGTAAATAATGCCGGGAACGCATCGGTGAATGCAGCAGCCGCGTATCGGACAATGCTGATTCACGTAAAAACGCAAATATCAGCCGGCCGATAAAATCGGTCTATCACTATTTGTTACTGTTGTGCACGGGACTTATAAAGAAAACATGTTTTTGTTGACTTTTTTCCTGCTTTTTTTGTAGCTTTTTTTTCAACATTTGTCACTTTTTTCAATGTTCTTTTGTCATAGTTAGTTCTGATGTAGAAAGTTTTTTGTAAACGGGTTCAATTTGACCCGAGAACATCAGGAGGGTTAAGAAAAAAAGCAAATAAACAATAAAGCAAAGTACTGCAACAGACAAGAACATACATGTAGAATAGATATAATCCAATAACAAATGTCAGAGTTTAAGACACTATAACCTAACAAATATGTCAGAGTTTAAGACACTATAACCTAACAAATATGTCAGAGTTTAAGACACTATAACCTAACAAATATGTCAGAGTTTAAGACACTATAACCTAACAAATGTCAGAGTTTAAGACACTATAACCTAACAAATATGTCAGAGTTTAAGACACTATAACCTAACAAATATGTCAGAGTTTAAGACACTATAACCTCACAAATATATCAGAGATTAAGACACTATAACCTAACAAATATGTCAGAGTTTAAGACACTATAACCTAACAAATATGTCAGAGATTAAGACACTATAACCTCACAAATATGTCAGAGTTTAAGACACTATAACCTAACAAATGTCAGAGTTTAAGACACTATAACCTAACAAATATGTCAGAGTTTAAGACACTATAACCTAACAAATATGTCAGAGTTCAAGACACTATAACCTAACAAATATGTCAGAGTTTAAGACACTATAACCTCACAAATATATCAGAGATTAAGACACTATAACCTAACAAATATGTCAGAGTTTAAGACACTATAACCTAACAAATATGTCAGAGATTAAGACACTATAACCTCACAAATATGTCAGAGTTTAAGACACTATAACCTCACAAATATGTCAGAGTTTAAGACACTATAACCTAACAAATATATCAGAGATTAAGACACTATAACCTAACAAATATGTACAATATAACATGTCTAGAGTCAGAAAAGAAGGCTGTACGGTGTCATTGTGCGGCCTTGTCAGGCTTAAGTGCAGTTTAGTGTCCCAAATTATTTCCCAAAAACTGAGTGTAGCACAGCTGGTTAAGCAGGTTCATAATTAATTAAGGAGAATTTGGGACACTAAACTGCACGTTATACCTATTTTACAAAACCAAAAGCACTTACCTTCAGCAGAGAGTACTGAGCTATCAATCCAAAAGGTCCTGTCAGATATTCATCCCAAACTATGGCCTAAAGAGAAATAAAGGACATTATGAACATCTGTAGCAAGGTCTGAAAAAGCATCTGTTTGCTGTCAGTGTTACCTTTGATTTAGCTATTACTTTTAGCTAATTTTGGGGAAACACACGCACACATATTATAGGCCTTTTGCAAGATGCTCTGACCCGTTCACAGCCCAACAACACTAGCTTAGCTTAACTGTCAGATGCGTGGATGTGGTTATGTGTTTACATCATTTCATTACCTTGCTTCCTGCACATTTATCCAAAAACTCTCGAAGCTCTTTCCGTGCTGCTTCTCTCAAAATGTTTAAATTGACGCGACCGTAGGACAGGTGGGCCGCCATGTTTCTGCAGCAGCAACACAACAAATCAGGTGACCAGTGGGTCCAACTCGTGACCAAAGAAGACACAATATCAAGATAGTTCACTCCAAAATACAACCCGGAAGCTTCCAGCATGAACCTATTTAAGTATGTTAAGTCTGAACTATTTCCCAAAGGTCGAAAATATTATGAATAACGGAAACTAGCTAACATATTAGCTACTCACCTTTAGCTTGCAGACAGACCCGTTCACTGGCAGTGGCTAGTTTGTGTTACGCATGCGCATTGGGCGCTCATTAAATAACTTAAAAAAGCCCGTTTTTAAGGAATATCTGCATGTCAATGGACTTTGTGCCTCTCACATGCACATGGTTATAGGTAGATTGAACATATGTGCAGAATACATGTATCAGAGTGACATTGTTACCTATTTGAGTAGGCCTTTTCTTAAAGTGGGACACAAGTACGGAAGAACGAGGGGATTTATCTCTTGTTTTCTGTGTGTAGGTGTGGCAAGCATACACTGTACCCCCCAAACTCTGCCTATAATTATGTAAATCCAAATTATGTTGACAGTGCGTGTATTTTTTGCATTCCTTGGTACCGATTACAATTATTTTACACTGAAATATATTCTGTAATGAAGGCAAAAGGGGCGCATTTCATCTGTTCTTTGGTGCAATACACGTTTAAACCCTTAGATGGCGGGATGTTTCCACAGTAGGAATCAAAGTGGAGATATGGTCTTATGATTCAGACACTGATGTTCATATTTGAGTGGCTATTATTGTGGAAATTAAACAACATGTTAACCCAACTAATGTCCCTGGAAGGACAGTGCCGGCAGTGTATTGTTTACAGCGGTGTAGTGTAATGTACTAGTGTATACTGTACTGTATATGTATGGGCTATATACTGTATATATGGTCCAGAATGGGCCTTTGAGCTTTCTTAGTGGGTATACTGCGTATACCTGCGTATCACGTATACTACACCACTGATTGTTTAAGAAACAAAGGTATTCCAGTATATATATATATATATATATATATATATATATATATATATATATATGCTAGGTCAATTTAAATGCATAATGCCATGTAAAATAAAGGTATTTTAGATTCTGTCATAAAGCCCTAGTGTGCCTGGGATTGTTTTCGAAGGAGACTAAGTATTCAGTATGTTTGCTGCCAATTGTAGGATATTTCTTACAATATAGGCCTTAAAAGAAGGAATTTGTTGCTCGTTTTTAGCTGATAAGTCAGGTTCAGAGAAGGGGAGGAGGGAGAGAAAGGGAGTGAGAGTGGAAAGGAAAAAGGCGAGAAACCCCCAGCGTTAACCTACCCCCTATTATAAGCTAACAGGAGGTCAGATAACCCCGACCACCCGCTCCACCCCCCCACACTGGTCCAACAGAGCAGCACCTTCTCTAAAAGCCGTTACACAGCAACCAGACGGCCGACTGTCGGCAGAAAAGGTAGTGTGACTGATCAGTCTCCCCGAGTTGGTCCAAAAAGTGTCTCAGAACACACCGAAGAGACGAGACGTAATACGTCTCCATAACAGCAGGCGGCGCTAATCTGTATTGTCGCCCAAAAATGAAAACTGGCAGCTGATTGAAGCTGAATATGCGGGATATTTATGCAATTTTATACGATGAAATTGTGGGAACTTGCAAAAACTGCAGTTTCATCGTGGCTTCATCGCGGGGTCTGCAGCTTTTCGATGATGTTCACGTCGCGTAATTACGTCTCTTCATAACGTCACTTCATAATCACTTCATAACGTCACTTCATAACGTCTCTTCATAACGTCACTTCATAACGTCTCTTCATAACGTCTCTTCATAACGTCACTTCATAACGTCACTTCATAACGTCTCTTCATAACGTCACTTCATAACGTCACTTCATAACGTCACTTCATAACGTCTCTTCATAACGTCTCTTCATAACGTCACTTCATAACGTCACTTCATCAACGTCACTTCATAATCACTTCATAACGTCACTTCATAATCACTTCATAACGTCACTTCATCAACGTCACTTCATAATCACTTCATAACGTCACTTCATAACGTCACTTCATAACGTCACTTCATCAACGTCACTTCATAATCACTTCATAACGTCCCTTCATAACGTCTCTTCATAACGTCACTTCATAACGTCCCTTCATAACGTCTCTTCATAACGTCCCTTCATAACGTCACTTCATAACGTCACTTCATAACGTCACTTCATAACGTCCCTTCATAACGTCTCTTCATAACGTCACTTCATAACATCACTTCATAACGTCACTTCATAACGTCACTTCATAATCACTTCATAACGTTACTTCATAACGTCACTTCATAACGTCACTTCATAACGTCACTTCATAACGTCTCTTCATAACGTCACTTCATCAACGTCACTTCATAACGTCACTTCATAACGTCACTTCATAACGTCACTTCATAACGTCTCTTCATAACGTCACTTCATCAACGTCACTTCATCAACGTCACTTCATCAACGTCACTTCATAATCACTTCATCAACGTCACTTCATAACGTCACTTCATAACGTCACTTCATCAACGTCACTTCATCAACGTCACTTCATCAACGTCACTTCATAATCACTTCATCAACGTCACTTCATAACGTCACTTCATAACGTCTCTTCATAACGTCCCTTCATAACGTCACTTCATCAACGTCACTTCATAATCACTTCATCAACGTCACTTCATAACGTCACTTCATAACGTCACTTCATCAACGTCACTTCATAACGTCCCTTCATAATCACTTCATAACGTCACTTCATAACGTCCCTTCATAATCACTTCATAACGTCACTTCATAACGTCCCTTCATAACGTCACTTCATAACGTCTCTTCATAACGTCACTTCATAACGTCACTTCATAACGTCCCTTCATAACGTCACTTCATAACGTCACTTCATAACGTCCCTTCATAACGTCCCTTCATAACGTCCCTTCATAATCACTTCATAACGTCACTTCATAACGTCACTTCATAACGTCCCTTCATAATCACTTCATAACGTCACTTCATAACGTCACTTCATAACGTCACTTCATAACGTCACTTCATAACGTCTCTTCATAACGTCACTTCATAACGTCACTTCATAACGTCCCTTCATAACGTCACTTCATAATCACTTCATAATCACTTCATAATCACTTCATAACGTCACTTCATAACGTCACTTCATAACGTCTCTTCATAACGTCACTTCATAACGTCACTTCATAACGTCCCTTCATAACGTCACTTCATAATCACTTCATAATCACTTCATAATCACTTCATAACGTCACTTCATAATCACTTCATAACGTCACTTCATAACGTCACTTCATCAACGTCACTTCATCAACGTCACTTCATCAACGTCACTTCATCAACGTCACTTCATAACGTCTCTTCATAACGTCACTTCACAACGTCCCTTCATAACGTCACTTCATCAACGTCACTTCATAACGTCTCTTCATAACGTCCCTTCATAACGTCCCTTCATAACGTCTCTTCATAACGTCACTTCATAACGTCCCTTCATAACGTCCCTTCATAACGTCCCTTCATAACGTCACTTCATCAACGTCACTTCATAACGTCACTTCATAACGTCCCTTCATCAACGTCCCTTCATAACGTCACTTCATCAACGTCACTTCATAACGTCACTTCATAACGTCCCTTCATAACGTCACTTCATAATGTCACTTCATAACGTCCCTTCATAACGTCACTTCATAACGTCCCTTCATAACGTCACTTCATAACGTCCCTTCATCAACGTCACTTCATCAACGTCCCTTCATCGTCACTTCATAACGTCACTTCATAACGTCACTTCATAACGTCACTTCATAACGTCTCTTCATAACGTCCCTGCATAACGTCACTTCATAACGTCACTTCATAACGTCACTTCATAACGTCCCTTCATAACGTCCCTTCATAATGTCACTTCATAACGTCCCTTCATAACGTCCCTTCATAACGTCCCTTCATCAACGTCACTTCATCAACGTCACTTCATCAACGTCACTTCATCAACGTCACTTCATAACGTCACTTCATCAACGTCACTTCATAACGTCACTTCATAACGTCACTTCATAACGTCCCTTCATAACGTCACTTCATAACGTCACTTCATCAACGTCACTTCATAACGTCACTTCATAACGTCCCTTCATAACGTCACTTCATAACGTCACTTCATAACGTCCCTTCATAACGTCACTTCATAACGTCACTTCATCAACGTCACTTCATAACGTCACTTCATAACGTCACTTCATCAACATCACTTCATAACGTCCCTTCATAACGTCACTTCATCAACGTCACTTCATAACGTCCCTTCATAATCACTTCATCAACGTCACTTCATCAACGTCACTTCATAATCACTTCATCAACGTCACTTCATAACGTCACTTCATCAACGTCACTTCATAACGTCACTTCATAACGTCACTTCATCAACGTCACTTCATCAACGTCACTTCATCAACGTCACTTCATAACGTCACTTCATAACGTCACTTCATAACGTCACTTCATCAACGTCACTTCATCAACGTCACTTCATAACGTCTCTTCATAACGTCTCTTCATAACGTCTCTTCATAACATCACTTCATAAGTTCTCTTCATAACGTCTCTTCATAACGTCTCTTCATAACGTCACTTCATAACGTCCCTTCATAACATCACTTCATAACGTCTCTTCATAACGTCTCTTCATAACGTCCCTTCATAACATCACTTCATAACGTCTCTTCATAACGTCACTTCATCAACATCACTTCATAACGTCACTTCATAACGTCACTTCATCAACGTCACTTCATCAACGTCACTTCATCAACGTCACTTCATAACGTCACTTCATCAACGTCACTTCATCAACGTCACTTCATCAACGTCTCTTCATAATCACTTCATCAACGTCCCTTCATAACGTCTCTTCATAACGTCCCTTCATAACGTCCCTTCATAACGTCCCTTCATAACGTCACTTCATAACGTCACTTCATAACGTCACTTCATAACGTCTCTTCATAACGTCACTTCATAACGTCCCTTCATAATCACTTCATCAACGTCACTTCATCAACGTCACTTCATAACGTCACTTCATCAACGTCACTTCATCAATGTCTCTTCATAATCACTTCATCAACGTCCCTTCATAACGTCACTTCATAACGTCACTTCATAACGTCACTTCATCAACGTCACTTCATCAACGTCACTTCATAACGTCACTTCATAACGTCCCTTCATAACGTCACTTCATAACGTCCCTTCATAACGTCACTTCATAACGTCACTTCATAACGTCCCTTCATAACATCACTTCATAACGTCACTTCATAACGTCACTTCATCAACGTCCCTTCATAACGTCACTTCATAACATCACTTCATAACGTCACTTCATAACGTCACTTCATCAACGTCACTTCATCAACGTCACTTCATAACGTCCCTTCATAACGTCCCTTCATAACGTCACTTCATAACGTCACTTCATCAACGTCACTTCATCAACGTCACTTCATAACGTCACTTCATAACGTCACTTCATCAACGTCACTTCATAACGTCACTTCATAACGTCACTTCATCAACGTCACTTCATAACGTCACTTCATAACGTCACTTCATAACGTCACTTCATCAACGTCACTTCATAACGTCACTTCATAACGTCACTTCATCAACGTCACTTCATAACGTCACTTCATCAACGTCACTTCATAACGTCACTTCATCAACGTCACTTCATCAACGTCACTTCATAACGTCACTTCATAACGTCACTTCATCAACGTCACTTCATCAACGTCACTTCATCAACGTCACTTCATCAACGTCACTTCATAACGTCACTTCATAACGTCACTTCATCAACGTCACTTCATCAACGTCACTTCATAACGTCACTTCATAACGTCACTTCATAACGTCACTTCATCAACGTCACTTCATCAACGTCACTTCATCAACGTCACTTCATAACGTCTCTTCATAACGTCACTTCATCAACGTCACTTCATCAACGTCACTTCATCAACGTCACTTCATAACGTCACTTCATCAACGTCACTTCATAACGTCACTTCATAACGTCACTTCATAACGTCACTTCATAACGTCTCTTCATAACGTCACTTCATCAACGTCACTTCATCAACGTCACTTCATAACGTCACTTCATCAACGTCACTTCATAACGTCCCTTCATAACGTCACTTCATAACGTCTCTTCATAACGTCACTTCATAACGTCCCTTCATAACGTCTCTTCATAACGTCCCTTCATAACGTCTCTTCATAACGTCTCTTCATAACGTCACTTCATAACGTCTCTTCATAACGTCACTTCATAACGTCACTTCATAACGTCACTTCATAACGTCTCTTCATAACGTCACTTCATAACGTCTCTTCATAACGTCACTTCATAACGTCTCTTCATAACGTCTCTTCATAATGTCACTTCATAACGTCCCTTCATAATCACTTCATCAACGTCACTTCATCAATGTCACTTCATCAACGTCACTTCATAACGTCACTTCATAACGTCCCTTCATAACGTCACTTCATAACGTCCCTTCATAACGTCTCTTCATAACGTCCCTTCATAACGTCTCTTCATAATCACTTCATAACGTTCATAACGTGGTAACACGGGAAAACGGCTGCTCTTGTGTGAAGTAAACGCAACATTTTTCAACTTTCTGCTAAGATATATGTGTGACTTTTTTTGCAACGAAAATGCGGGGATTATGAAATCATGCAAGCCCCGCATATTTTGCGCGGAAATCGGCAATTTATGCGGCGAAAGTGCGGCATAAATATGCGGACTTTGGCTGATTTTGCGTTGAATTATGCGATCGCATGATCACGTTTATCTGGAGGGACTGATATATGTGCGCCTACTCTACCAACTGAGCTAACCCGGCCACTTGAAAGCAATAATTGAGTAAAAGTACAAGTATCTTAGCAGAAAATGACTTTGGTAGAAGGTAAAGTCTCCTTTTAGAATATTACTTGAGTAAAAGTCTTAAAGTATCTGATATTTACTGTACTTAAGTATCAAAAGTCATTTTCTGATATTAAATGTACTTAAGTATTAGAAGTAACAGTTAAAGTAAAAAAAAAAAACTTTGATTATGAACTTTATGGCCAAAGGTGTGTAACGTTATCTTCATCCCCACCGTCGCTGAGGTGGTCATCATCTGTTACCATGGTGACAGAGCCTGCAGCAGGTGTTTCCATGACGCTATAAGTTATCATGCTTCCTCCTCCTCTTCTTTAGTTTTGGCCTATGGGGTTTTTTTTTTTTTTGCCGCTTGGCAACAAACAGGCATTTCGTCACCAACTGGAGCATTATTTTGGCAATTTAGGAGCAGTTATTCTCTGGTCTTTTTCCAGTGTAACACATTTCTTCTGGTTTTATTTGGTAGTAACGAGTAACTAAGATGCTGAGGGTGAAATGTAGTGGAGTAAAAGTATACATTTTATTTAGGAAATGTAGTGGAGTAAAAGTAAAAGTTTCCGGAAATATAAATAACAAAGTAAAGGACACATATGTGAAAAATTCTACTTAAATACAGTAGCAAAGTATTTGTACTTTGTTACATTACAACCAGTGGTGGCTGGTGATAATTACTTTTTTTGGGGGGGGAGGAGGGGGGGCGGCACTTTTTTGGGGGTGGAGGGGGGAGGGGGGTAACCTGACTCCGCCAGATGGATTGCTTGGCATTTGCTCGGCATATCCATCTGGGAACTTTCTGTTGGAGAACTTTTGGGAAGGGGAGAAAATACCGGTTAGCTGATTGGATAAGCCATCTGTCTATCACCACCTATGTTGGTGATGGACGGGCCAAATCAACCAATCAGATCAACCAAGCTAGCTAAGTCAGTGTAGCTAGCGTTAGTTTGGCTTCAAGGACCTTGCGGTTCTTCTAATGCCATCGTTTAACATACAATTAAGTTAGGTAACGTAGCTAATGCTAACGTTTTTAAACATACCATTTGAATGTGACATTAACCTCATTAACGACAATACTTTCTAATTTGGATAAAACTTGCGCGATAGCTACGCTCATCTCATCCGTGGAAGTCGCCACGTTGTTTAGACTGAACAGTCGCTTCTCGCTGCGTCACACCTAAACCCGCCTCAAAACCAACGCTGATTGGTCGGTCGTTTGGCGAACGGCTCCAAATTTTCTGATCTGCGAGTGGAAAACTGGCGCTCGTGAGATCAGGACGCTCTCACGAGGCTACATGACTCATGCCCTTTTGCTGAAAACACTTCCCTGGATAAAAGACATCAGGTACGATAACGTTACATGTGTTGTGGAACAGAGCTAAGCTAGCTAGCTAGCTAGCAAGTTGAGCATCAAGCTAGGTGACGTCAATTGTGCGAGACGAGAGTTGTAGTTCACTGAGCGGTTTCACACTGAACCAAGTGGTCATACGACAAACCTACGGACAACTGAGACTTTCCTCGGCTGAAAAATTCTCTTTTAAATTGACGAACATCATATTTGTAATCCATGGCTCAATTCAAACGGGATCAAAAAATAATTCGCCTCTCTTCATTCACAATCGTTCATATTTTTTCAGAATTAAGGTCCTATGAGGTCCACCGGAAGGGGCGGGACTTCGGCTCTCTATTCTCATCAGGGGCTGAGCAAGGGGGTAAGCTTCGCTTCAGAGCTTGAACCTCCTATGGCGCCATTTTGATGCTACAAAGTGATCACCCCCCCCCCCCCACCCCGTTAGCATCCCATTGACTGCCATTCATTTTGACGTCAATTTGACAGCGAATAACTTTACATCTGAAGCGTTTAAAGACTCTATTTGTCCGTTGCTTATTTCTAAAGAAACACGACAATGTATAAAAGGCTCCATTACCTTGTAGCTCACGTTATGGCTCCGTAGCAGACGTTGTTATAAAAATAGGCTAACGATTGGGTCATAACCACGAGACTTACTGTCTCATAGTAGAGGAATTACCGTATAGTACAGGAGAAGCTCTCAGGCAGTTTGGACTTCCATTAGCTGTTTAAGTGTAATTACTAATGTTAACTATCATGTTAGTGATCAGTAATTAGCCTGTGCCTATGTTATCTCCTTACATATACCTACGCTCTCCGTCTCTGCTAGATTGGGAATGATTGAGATTTCTCTTGGCACAGCTACCAGAAGACTTCCAACTTTCAGACAGGTTGCTCACGTCACATCTACGTCGTCTCTCTCAGTTGGAGGCTGCTCAGTTACAATCTAAATCATAATAGACACCCTGGAGCCTCTGCGTCTCTTCCCTCTTGCCCCACTATCACCCTGGGGGTCACATACCCCGTACATCTCGAACTAGCAAGGGAACACTGGATCTTCACAGAAAGATAGTTTACTGTGACCTTGTACTTTTATCGGTTCAAACAAGGCCTGTACGCATTCGTCTCCAGACGTTGTGTACGCAATCTACATGTGGGAATGAGATAAACTCCCTTCCAGCACTGTGAGAGAAACAGAGAAAGGAATAAAACAAGAATATTAAGAATCATGCTTAACCCTTGTGTTGCCTTCGGGTCACATTTTTGTTTTATATCAGAAAATATTGGACGTAGAAAGAAGCGCTGAAAATGTGTAGAAGAATTTTTTTTTTAATTTAAAACGTTAGAAAAAGCAAAATCAAATTGTGAAAAAAGGCGTCACAAATGTCAGAAAAAAAAGTGTTTTTTTTCAAGGTTGAAACGAAGACAACACGAGGGTTAAATGGGTTAAATGTTATTTTTGCCATTACAGGCACTACCAACGTTAAACTCCTAATCTCCTGCTCTCCCTCTGACAGATCAGATACAAATTCTAAATTGAAACACCAAATTGGATTTTTTTTTTTTTTTAAATAGTTTTTTATTATTGTTATTTTTAGGGGGCTGAGATGACATTTTGCTGGGGCTTGAGCCCCCCTAAAAAGGGTCTAAAATCGCCCATGGTCGTATCCTAGAATCGCCCCTACGCTGAGTCCCATACAGCTGCACTCTGCGCGGTTAAAAGAGCCACGGCATCAGGTGCTGACTGCCCATTTACGCACCAGTGGTACCACTGATCCAGGGGTTTCCCTCCCAGGGTACCAAGGGCTTTCCATCCTCGACCACGCAGGAGAGAAAACCAGTTCCCACGCAGTGTGATGCTGGAGACCCGCTTCTGTGACTCTACTCCTCGGTTGGTCTTGTGATGACAGGCACCATACGCAACGACTGACTCCGTGCTCATATCCAGGCACTGCACAGACATTTAGTCTGCATCATTCCCTGACAGAGACACACACATACACAGAGAGGAAAGCAGGGCTGGATCCTTCTCAGGTAGGCTTTATGATCTCCTATGAAGGTTTTTTTTTTCAAAACATTGCAGCTGTTGTCGCTGTTCCGATGTTGAAGATGAATTGAAGAAGGCTCAGAGACGGAGATGGGTTGTAATAAGATGTCTTTTTATTCATGCATTTATTCAGAGTTATGTCTGCAGAGTAACTGGAAGTCATTACAGAGAATCCTGAGCTTATAAACATGCTGTCCAGTTGATCCACCCTTCTTCAACATAACATCCCTTTTTTTGAGTTTTTTTGTGTTTGGCGAGTGACTCAGTGCGTTATAGAGAGACATTTCTCATTTACAAGTTGAATGAATGCAGCATTTCATTCACGAGAGAGAGAGAGAGAGAGAGAGAGAGAGAGAGAGAGAGAGAGAGAGAGAGAGAGAGAGAGAGAGAGAGAGAGGAAATTATTTCACATTTTATTGCCTTATTAATTTGATGTCTTTATGAGCCTCGTACGTACTGAGTCATTTGAATAAAAAACAGAACTTAACAAACATTAGTGTGCAGTTTCTCAGGATCTGCTGATAATGAGCCTGAATGTGAGGTACAAAATTATGTAAATGCACATTTGATTGATTCCTTTGTTTTGGGGGGAAATGAAAGCATTGCTCTGCTCTGCAGCAGAATGTGTCTGTCCTTATTTCAAATTGTTTACCATTGATGTTGGCTACTACAGCTTTGGTGTTGTGATTATGCGCTCAGTTTATTCATGAATGGCCGATGATGAATAGAGCTTTTGATGTATAGCTCGATGATTCAGATTTGCTAAATCCCCCTTTAAGATGAATTAAAACAAGACTGTTGGCATGGCAGCACTCCTGTTTTAGATCTGACAGAAGAAAACAGAGCTGGGAAGTCATGTGGGAGACGGTGTGCTTGCGGTCCCTGGGCGTTGCTGCAGGATTTTTTAGGAGTATACGCTGTAGGGGTGGGGGGGGGGGGAGATTGAAACAGCATGTATCGCAATATATTTTCCGTGGCAATACCGTATCAATACACGGATGACAAGTATCGATCTTATGTTATGAAAAGTGCACGATCATTTAAAGGCGCTGACACACCAACCCGATTATCGGACAGTCTGGCGAGGTTGGTGACTCGAGTCCGTTCGGTGTAGAGGTGCAACGATGAATCAATTAATCGATTAGTTGTCAACTATTAAATTAATCGCCAACTATTTTGATAATCGATTAATCGTTTGAGTCATTTTTTTATTTAAAAAAAATAAGATTTCTATGATTCCAGCTTGTTAAATGTGAATATCTTCAACCCGGTCTCACGCCAGTTCGTGAAATGGTCACGTTATTTTTCTTTATTGATACGTGTACAGGTCACGATTTTCTCGTTTATTTAGTGTACAGGTCACGAATTTAATTTCGTGTACAGGTCACGAATTTCATTAGAATTTCATTTTGTGTACTGCCACGGGGAAATTAAACGCCACACGCCGGCGACAACAACCGGATGGACCGGGGAAATTAAACGCCACACGCCGGCGACAACAACAGGACGGACCGGGGAAATTAAACGCCACACGCCGGCAACAACAACAGGACGGACCGGGGAAATTAAACGCCACACGCCGGCAACAACAACAGGACGGACCGGGGAAATTAAACGCCACACGATGGCGACAACAACGGACGGACCACCACACGGGGATGCGTTCCCCGGGCGCACAGACACGATCCGCGGTCTCTGTGGCACGCAACAACGGGGACATGAAACGCCACAACAACGGGACGGTTGAGGTTAGGAAAAAAAAGAACTGGGAAAGGAACCGTCACACGCCGGACACGCCGACAAAAGGAACTGCAACACGCGGGACGCGATCGCCGCTCTCCGGGGTGAAAGCCACCCCGACCAACCTCCCTACGTGGATCTTAGGCTTCTAATACTACTCCCTAACGTTGTCGTGCTGTGATCACGAAATGCTTCCCATTTAAATACATTACATTAAAATTCGTAATCACTACACAAAAAAAATGACATATTCGTGTCCTGTTCACGAATCAATAGATTCAATAACGTGACCATTTCACGAACTGCCATGAGACTAGGTTGATATCTTCTAGGTTCTTCTCTCCTCTGGGACAGTAATCTGAATATCTTCTAGGTTCTTCTCTCCTCTGGGACAGTAATCTGAATATCTTCTAGTCTCTTCTCTCCTCTGGGACAGTAATCTGAATATCTTCTAGTGTCTTCTCTCCTCTGGGACAGTAATCTGAATATCTTCTAGTCTCTTCTCTCCTCTGGGACAGTAATCTGAATATCTTCTAGTCTCTTCTCTCCTCTGGGACAGTAATCTGAATATCTTCTAGTCTCTTCTCTCCTCTGGGACAGTAATCTGAATATCTTCTAGTCTCTTCTCTCCTCTGGGACAGTAATCTGAATATCTTCTCGTCTCTTCTCTCCTCTAACAGTAATCTGAATATCTTCTAGTGTCTTCTCTCCTCTGGGACAGTAATCTGAATATCTTTGGATTTTGGACAGAACAAGACATTTGAGGACGTCATCTTAGGCTTTAGGAAACACTGATCCACATTTTTCACCATGTTTTGGCATTTTTATAGATCAAACAACTAATCAATTAATTGAGAAAATAATCGACAGATTAATCAACTATGAAAATAATCGTTAGTTGCAGCCCTAGTTCGGTGTGTTCCAAAACTTGTGTATATTAAATTGGGAAGCGATGATCGGATTTGAAACCAAATCTAATGACAAGTTTGCAATATGCAACACCTGCAAGGAAAGAGTAGGGCGTGGAGGGACCACACCAACAACCCAAATCACATTTCTTTAGTTGATATTGGATGTGAAGAGAAGGAAATGGTTCTAACATTGACCTTTAGATGTGTGTGAATGTCCCACACCAGGAGTCATTGATATAGTTCTATTTCATAGTGATCCATTATCTGTTCAACATGTTCTATTAAAGAAAAGATAGAAAATAAATATCTGTGT
>CM042314.1:3569274-3586774 GCA_023566125.1 Zingel zingel | reverse complement strand
TACTTTCATTAAATAAATCAATTAAATTGCTTTTTATTGTGCAATTCTGTCTGCCATCGGACATGATTGCAGTGCGCTAGCTGGCAGAGCTAACGTTAGCGCGTCTCTGTAGGGATCCTTTCATAATGTTGTCACACACTTAGAATAATAATCTGAGTCCGAAACTTTCGTCTACACCAGACTCCATGTAAATAATCAGGACTTTTATCATCGTAAAACACACTTCATTTAAAGTGGACAGAAACTAAATAAAACTATCAAAAGCTGTCTTGGTTCGTCTTTCCACTGTTCCAACAATCACCACTCTGGTTTGGTTGAAATAATCCCTTAATTCACCCATTTACATGTGGAAATATGCTGGCTCTATACACGTTAAAAGTGCTGATTATTTACATGGAGTCTGGTGGAAATATGCTGGCTCTATACACGCTAAAAGTACTGATTATTTACATGGAGTCTGGTGGGGTTAGCGCTAGCGACTTCAGAGCTGTTTCTGGTTAAACAGAAAGGTCTCAAAGACGTTTTAAAGGTCTGTCTCTGTAGGGATCTTTTCCATAATGTTGTCAGACACTTAGAATAATAATCTGAGTCTGTCAGCGGCAAAACGAGCACTTTAGCTTGTTTCTCCGCTGCCGACTGCAGCGATCTCGCTTAATACTGGACCAATGTCAAAGATTGTCATCACGTAAAGGAAATGATAGATTCATCTTTGCAGTTTTCGTTAAGAACCTTATCTCAGCAGACAGCCAGTTGCAGCTTACATCTTGTTAGAAGGGAATCGAACACATAGTGGCTTTACTACAGGGCTGATTTAATGCCCCTGTCTGGGCGCACTGGTTTCTGAGATAAGATAAGATGGGAGGAAATTGAAGGAGCATGAATGGCCAACGCATCAGCAGCCAGTTCTCAAAATCACCACCTCCTCCCTCTGGGGGCATACTGGGATGAATCACCATCAGCAGCCTCGCTGAAGGCTCTTTCTGGGCGCCTTAATTGAGCGCTCCGTGTCCGACAGCTGCTGTAGAGCTAAAATAAAGGCATGGACAAAAGAATGACATCAAAAATGCCTGAGGAAATGTGGGTCAGCTGACATTATTCTGCTGAATTTGATGACGATGACTGGAAAACGAGACCAATAGGATATCAGTTTCTCTTATTTTTGCCTCAAATTTGACTGTGAGCAACTGTGACTTAACAATTTCCCCTGAGGGGGGGGGGGGGGGGGTAATAAAGTATATTCTGATAATCAATCAATCTTTATTTATTTATAAAGCACCATTCAAAACATGACAAAATACAATTCAAAGTGTTGTGATAGAAAGAAATGCAGACAAAAACTGAGTGGATTTAAAAAGTGGATTCAGAGACAAAATATGAATATCAATCATTTCTAAAATAAATCGAACCAATCGATATTTAGGATGCAGAAGATATGGACTGCTCATACATGTGCTGATTTAAGAATGGGAAACACAGCGGAGTTGGACAGCGATGGCAGGATAACAGCACGTTGCTTGTTGGTCACTGGATGCTCCTTCCTGTTTGTTCTCCAGCGACGCGGGACCTGCAGCCACGCCAACAGTGTGTTGTAGAAACGATCCACAGATGGTCCCCGTCAACGCCACGGTCGGGCTGAAAATACGCATCATTTGTCGATGACACAGGCCTGAAAGTAGGGCTGTGTCATCGAGTAAAGATAATCTAAATCAACAGATCTGTAAAACTGAGTCATGCAAAACCTCCACTTTAAAGCTTGTGTTTACCAGAGATGTGTTTAGAAGTTTCTGCCTTTTGTCGCCTTTTATCACCTTTTTGTCACCTTTTTGTCGCCTTTTTGTCGCCTTTTATCACCTTTTTGTCACCTTTTTGTCGCCTTTTTGTCGCCTTTTTGTCGCCTTTTTGATGCCTTTTTCGCTGCCTTTTTGTCTGCCTTTTTGTCTGCCTTTTTGTCGTCTTTTTGTCGCCTTTTTCGCTGCCTTTTTGTCACTTTTTTTGCTGCCTATATTATCGCCTTTTTGTCGCCTTTTATCACCTTTTTGTCGCCTTTTATCGCCTTTTTGATGCCTTTTTCGCTGCCTTTTTCGCTGCCTTTTATCGCCTTTTTTGTCGCCTTTTTGTTGCCTTTTTGTTGCCTTTTTGTTGCCTTTTTCGCTGCCTATATTATTGCCTTTTTGTCGCCTTTTATCACCTTTTTGTCGCCTTTTATTGCCTTTTTGATGCCTTTTTCGCTGCCTTTTATCGCCTTTTTTCGCAACCTATTTGTCACCTTTTTGTCACCTTTTTCGCTGCCTTTTATAGCCTTTTTGTCGCCTTTTTGTCACCTTTTTCTCTGCCTTTTATAGCCTTTTGGTCGCCTTTTTGTCACCTTTTTCTCTGCCTTTTTGTTGCCTTTTTGTCACCTTTTTGACACCTTTTTTGCTGCCTATTTGTCACCTTTTTAATGCCTTTTTGTCACCTTTTTGTCGCTTTTTGACGCCTTTTGTAACCTTTTTTGCTGCCTTTTGTCACCTTTTTTGCTGCCTTTTGTTGCCTTTTTCGTTGGCTATTGACAAAAAAAGAAGCAGCTCTTCTTTAGTCCATTAACCAGTTTTTTATGCTTTTTCATGCTGACTGATTTATTGCTAAGAGACTTCTGAGAAAATCTCCGGTAAACACAAGATTTAAAGTGAAGCTTTTGCATGATTCTGTGTAGAGAGTTTTACAGATCTGTCGATTAACCGACTAGTCGACTAGACAAGTGTGAACAGGCATCCTGAGTCTCAGTTGAATAATTTGTTTCTCAATCTGTCTGAAGCTCCGTGATCTTTTTCTCCCCAAAATCCACTGTTCTGCACATGATGTCTAATACAGAAAGTGTGCACCAACGCCTTTTAAAGAGAAGACTTACACAAAGTGGAGAAAAAATAGCCAATGGTGGGTGGGAGTTTTAAATAATTAAGAAATGCTGAGCGATGTTTTCCTCCTGTAGCCGAGGGCTTCTTGGTGCAGTGCCTTACAATCCTGCCCCAGTCCAGCCAACTCACAGTCACAGTTAATGGGGGGGGGGGGGGGGGGCGGCGGATGGAGTTGTGCCATGAAAACGGGGAGTTGGGAGGGTACCTCGTGTTCATCCAGTCCTTCCTACCCTGCTGTCTCTGCACTCGGCCTGCGTGTAGGGCTGCAAAGAGGCTTCCAGATTTAGATCCGGCCCGTATATCAATTTGGCTTCACAATAAATGTTGGCCCGCCTAACCCAAAAACACAAGAAAGTGTTTTTTTAAAAAGGCAATTACATGACATTCAAAGCAGAATATGGCAGATTTGTCCGACTCTGAGCAGAGAGTTTTCATATTCAGGCTGTGAAACAGGTTGTATCATACGCCGCTTCCCGACCGGAGGGATTTTTGCAGTTCCTAGAACATAACGTTCCTAGAGCCCTTTTTTTCTCGTGTTCCGAATGGACCAATTTGGGGATTATTAAGTTCCTCTGACCGCAGTTCCTGTAAGGGCGCTGACACACAGAGCCGATAATCGGCCGTCGGACCGTCTGGCGAGGTCGGTGACTTGAGTCTGGTCGGTGTGTTTCGGTGTGCCGTCGTCCGTTGGTGGAGCCGTCGGCCTTCATTTGGGCCGACCTGACCTGCTCAGTCGGAGACAGGGCAGTCGGGACTCACCTGGAAACGGCGAGCGGGATGAGCCTCTCAAAATCTGAGGAAAATCTTTCAAACTGACCTTTGTTGATCTGAAATGAAGACAGATTCAGCGACTGCACGGCCTATTTCTCTCTGGAACACGTTTCGGTGAACTATTTTAGTCCAATATGAGATCGGATTCTGAACGAGCCGCCATGACAGTCTGGCTGTGAATTTCCGGAGAAAAAAGACCCACGTGACGCGTTCGTCCAATCAGCTGTTTTCTGGGAAACAATACAGAGAAGCGCCGTCTGCTGCTATGGAGACGTATTACGTGCAGAGCGTACGCTCAAGTCGGCGTCGCCTCAGTATGTTTTGAGGCATTTTTTGGACCTCTGGGACCCGACTGATCAGTCGGCCTGGCTTTTCTGCCGACGGTCGGCCGTCTGGTTGGTGTGTCAGGACCTTAACTCTTTCAGCGCCTACTTCAGGACAGGGTCTTTTCCCTTTTCCCTTTTCTGCATAGTGGTGGTTAGATTGCTGTGATATTATAATAACAAAAGGTCAGTTCCTGTGGCCACTTGGCCAGTATGAATGCAAATGGGAAGAACGGTTTTGGGGGAGAGTAGCTAGTAGAACTGTTTAGAAGTGGACTGTTCCTATTACTACGTTCCTGTAACTACTTGGTCGGACAGAGGCTATTGTTTTGCTTGATTTGCTAAATTCTATGATAGCTAAGGAACTCTTTTCATGACTTT
The DNA here is from genome assembly GCA_023566125.1 of Zingel zingel. Classification (NCBI taxonomy): domain Eukaryota; kingdom Metazoa; phylum Chordata; class Actinopteri; order Perciformes; family Percidae; genus Zingel; species Zingel zingel. Next base: position 3,582,405 of record CM042314.1, on the reverse strand, counting down.
TGTAGGGCTTCACGTCACAAAAATGCGACAAAAAGCGTACAAAAATGTCAGAATGTCGCCTTTTTGACGCCTTTTTGTCACCTTTTTGATGCCTTTTTGTCGCCTATTTGTCGCCTTTTTGATGCCTTTTTGTCACCTTTTTGATGCCTTTTTGTCACCTTTTTGATGCCTTTTTGTCGCCTTTTTGTCGCCTTTTTGTCGCCTTTTTGTCGCCATTTTGTCACCTTTTTGTCGCCTTTTTGTCGCCTTTTTGTCGCCTTTTTGTCACCTTTTTGAAGTGGACTGTTCCTATAACTACGTTACTGTACCTACTTGGTCGGAAAGAGGCTATTGTTTTGCTTGATTTGCTAAATTCTATGATAGCTAAGGAACTCTTTTCATGACTTTTGTAGGGCTTCACGTCACAAAAATGCGACAAAATGCGTACAAAAATGTTGGAAAAAGCAACAAATTTACAAAAAGGTGACAAATGTCGGAGAAAGCCACAAAAAAGTTGGAACAAAAACAACAAAAATTAGGAAAAAAGCTACCAAAATGTTAAAAAGAAAGTGACATGCAGTAACAAAAGCATGTCAATAAGCTCTCCATGTCTGGCCCTTGGTGTGATTCTCTTTTTCCAGTGTGGCCCTCTGGGAAAAGGAGTTTGACACCCCTGATTTTGATGATGGATTAATCCATTTGAGTGTGATGTCAGCTTGTTAAATATGAATATGAATATGTTCTAGTTTCTTCTCTCCTCTGTGACAGGAAACTGAATATCTTTGAGTTGTGGACAAAACAAGACATTTGAGGACGTCATCTAGGGCTGGTCGAAATAGAGAAAATCTAATATCACAATATTCTTGACCTGATACCTCGATGTCGATATTGCGACGATATTGTAGGGTTGACAACTGGTGCTTTAAAGGTCCCATGACATGGTGCTCTTTGGATGCTTTTATATAGACCTTAGTGGTCCCATAATACTGTATCTGAAGTCTCTTTTATATAGACCTTAGTGGTCCCATAATACTGTATCTGAAGTCTCTTTTATATAGACCTTAGTGGTCCCCTAATACTGTATCTGAAGTCTCTTTTATATAGACCTTAGTGGTCCCCTAATACTGTATCTGAAGTCTCTTTTATATAGACCTTAGTGGTCCCCTAATACTGTATCTGAAGTATCTTTTATATAGACCTTAGTGGTCCCCTAATACTGTATCTGAAGTCTATTTCCTGAAATTCAGCCTTGGTGCAGAATTACAGCCACTAGAGCCAGTCCCACAATGAGCTTTCCTTAGGATGTGCCATTTCTGTGTCTGTAGCTTTAAATGCTATTGAGGAGGAGAGAGGGGGGGGGGGGGGGGGGCTCAGGCAAGGTGAAGGGTGGGGGTGTGGCCTTGACCAATTGCCATTTTGCTCGTTTGAAAGCCATGATGTCTCTCTCTCTCTCTCTCTCATGGGTGGGCCAAATTCTCTGGGCGGGCAAAGCAGAGAAAGGGGAGGTAACCTTTCCCCTTATGACGTCATAAAGGGAAGATTCCAGATCGGCCCATCTGAGCTTTCATTTTCTCAAAGGCAGAGCAGGATACCCAGGGCTCGGTTTACACCTATCACCTTTTCTTGGGGGAATGCATATAAATGTTTTGTTGATCCAGACTATTTTCCCCCCAAACTAACTTCTCACAAAGAGAGAAGTCTCCCCCGCTCAGGCATGATGTCCCAGATCTCCACAGGACTTGAGTCGAAACTGTAGAGCGGCCAAGACTTTCCTTTCTGAGGATCTTGGGCTGCGTTCTGTTTCATGATACATAAAACAGTCTGAGTTTCCGCCAAGCCAGATGGTGGGGAAAGAAAAATAAGGATGAAATGAAATATATTATTTCTACTTCAGCTATATTTATTGCAGGTTTAATATTTAAGATGAAAATGCATGTACTGTATTTCACAGTTTTTAAATCGTTGGCAAGTCAAGTCATCTGTGTTTATATAACACGTTTAAAACAACAGAAGTGCTTTCCAGTTGAAGAGACACACACACACACACACACACACACACAGACACACACACACACACACACACACACACACACACAGACACACACACACACACACACACACACACACACACACACACACACACAGACACACACACACACACACACACACACACACACACACACACACTGACACACACACACACACACACACACACACACACACACACACACACACACACACAGAGACACACACATACACACATACACAGAGACACACACACACATACACACACACACACACACACAGACACACAGAGACACAAACATACACACACAGACACACACAGACACACAGAGAGACACACACACACACACATAGTGCGTCTCACTATCTTTGTGGGGACCCGTCATTGACATAATGCATTCCCTAGCCCCTTACCCTAACCTTAACCATCACCACTAGATGCCTAACCTTAACCCTTACCCTCACCCTAACCATAACCTAATTCTAACCCTAATCCTAAAACCAAGTCTTAACCCTCAAACAGCCCTTTAACCTTGTGGGCTCCAGCATTTTGGCCCCACAAAGCTGTCCGGACCCCACAAGTATACTGTATTCCCGGTTTTTTTGGACCCCATGAATATAGTTAAACAAGAACACACACACACACACACACACACACACACACACACACACACACACACACACACACACACACACACACGCACACACAAATTCACATTCACCTGCCAGTGACGGAACAGAGCAGCAGGGTGCAAGAACCAAGAATATAGTTAAACAAGAACACACACACACACACACCAGACACTGCGTCTGCGTTACGTCTGCGTTGCGTCTGCGTTACGTCTGCGTTGCGTCTGCGTTACGTCTGCGTTACGTCTGCGTTGCATCTGCGTTGCGTCTGCGTTACGTCTGCGTTGCATCTGCGTTGTGTCTGCGTTGCGTTTGTGTTGTGTCTGCGTTGCGTTTGTGTTGTGTCTGCGTTACGTCTGCGTTGCATCTGTGTTGTGTCTGCGTTGCGTTTGTGTTGTGTCTGCGTTGTGTCTGCGTTGTGTCTGCGTTACGTATGCGTTGTGTCTGGCGGTGTAGCGTCTGCGTTGCATCTGCGTTGTGTCTGGCGGTGTAGCGTCTGCGTTGCATCTGCATTGCGTCTGCACAGCGTCTGCGCGGCGTTGCCGCTGCCAGCATTAGCTGCCACTCAAGACAATGTTTGTGTCTCTACGAGCCACGTTGCAGCGCATCGTAGAAGCGACCCAGATAAGTCTCCTCTACCTAAATTACGCGCCAGGGCTATGTTTGACGGAGCCATGGGGTGTTCAACCAGCCTGGCAGGGAGTGGAAGAGCTTGAGCTCAAGGCTGGCAGGCAAAACACTCCGCTTCTGGCGCTCCTGGTGTGGTAAGATGCCTAACGGATAACCGGATGGCAGCACATCCGCGCCTGGTGGATTTTCGGGGTTATGTGGGTGTTTTCAGGGGAGGCCAAAACGAAAGATGAATCCTTTTAGGCTTTCACAACATGATGAATGATTAATATAATGTCACACGAGGCAGTATAAGTCTTGTAATCATAGCTACGGTTTACATTTTTTTATTTATTTTTTTATAGCTGAGCTATTTTCCTGCAGCCCCGTGAAAAAGTGTGCATGTGTTGCAGGGTTATTGGGTCTGTAATTGGAAAGGAAAAAAGCACAGTGTGTTACAGCTGCTGAAACATTAATGCTTACAGCAACCTGAAAAATAAATGTGCGTGGTTTCTCCAGGATTATTAAATCATTGGAAGGGTGGATATGCTGCACTCACATACATATATCAACTCTGGCTTCTACTTAGCATCAGCTCCTTTGGAAATATTTTGGAATAAAGTGCTGATCTAAGCTTGCAAGGGTTTTTGGTGAGCGATTGGGTGCTGGCAACAGCAGAGCTTTAATGCCACATCAATTATTCGTAAGTAAGTTGTAGCCCGAGGCATGGAAACACAATGGAGACCTGATGGAAGATGAATTTAAGTGAAACCATTTGTGAGTCTTTGCATTGATCTCCAATTCTCATTAACCCATTTTTAGAAAATGTAATTCTTTGAGGCTGGCGAGGGAATTGTTGCCCTGGAATTCGGTTGCAGACCCACATCGAGTTTCAGTGTCAATCTATTCAATACATTTACAAATAGGACACATAGACTCTAATAGACAAAGCTACTGAATCTGGAGTTTGAAGCATTGACATATATATATATATATATATATATATATATATATATATATATGTATATATATATATATAATGGAGCAACAGACCCCGTGTCTCTGGACGGAGACCAGTGAAGGACATTAGAAGCTCTTTTCCGGTGATGGCTGAGCGTTACTGAGCAGCCTCCAACTGAGCTTGAAGACGTAGATGTGACGTGAGCAACCTGTCTGAAAGTTGGAAGTCTTCTGGTAGCTGTGCCAAGAGAAATCTCAATCATTCCCAATCTAGCAGAGACGGAGAGCGTAGGTATATGTAAGGAGATAACATAGGCACAGGCTAATTACTGATCACTAACATGCTAACCCTAACCTTAACCCTAACCCTTAAATTATTTATGGTTATTTATTGTATGGCACTTTTTTACCTTTTAAAGCACTTTTAAACACAGCACTTATTACAAATTTTTAATGGTATGTGTACTTTAACCTCAACGGCAAGTAATTCAGACAGTATTTTAATTATTTTTATTTTATTTGTCTTTAATATTGATAGAATTTCTTTTGTATTGTGACGCCAAGCTATTTATTTACATAACTCTATATATATATATATATATATATATATATATATATATATATATATATATATATATATATATATAATTTTATTTTATTTTAATTATTTATTTTGTAATGTCTCTAGGAGAGAGACCGGGGCAGGTGTGGAGGTGACCTGTTATTTAAAGTTTTAATCTCCTGCTGTCTGTCCTGTCCAGTGGTTCTTTTAACCTACTTTTAATATCTGGCCTTCTTTTAAACAGCTTTTATATAACCGAACCCGGCTTTTTAAGAAGGTTTTTAAGTGTTTTATTCACACCAGTGGTCCTCTTGTGCCCGTGCCCCTCGCAGCGCCCATCCTGGGCATTGCATTTTAACCCAAACTTAACCATAACCATAACCATAACCATTGCCTAATCCTAGTGTCTAAGTCTAGAGACTTTGGGGGCTTAAAACACTGATAAACGTAAGGTAGCCACAAAGGCCGTCCACACTATGTATGTTTAACATTAAAAAATGATTTATAAAATCATGCCAACAATTAGCTTAATATTCAATGCACTAAAAAGGTATAGCTGTAGGAGATAACTTTCTTCCCTCTATCCCCACCCCCCCGAAGCTCTCAGCGCTGTATCCATAATGATCCATGTTGGACCAATCCATCAATGTCCTGCTGCCTCAATCTCACTCTCTCTGCTTTCTCCAGCTCTTGTTTCCACAAGCAAGTACCACAATCTTGAAAAAACTGTCTGCCTGTCGGCAATAACAAGGTGCTTTTATTCCAGGTACATGTTCTGCATTATGTCTCACATTGCCAGCTCCATCTCCACAGCTGCTATAAATGTTAAATGAATACACATAACCACAACAAAACTGGTTCTTGCACCCTGCTGCTCTGTTCTGTCACTGGCAGGTGAATGTGAATTTGTGTGTGCGTGTGTGTGTGTGTGCATGTGTGTGTGTGTAAAGATTGGGTCATGTGTAAATGTGTGGATGTTAAGGGAGAGAGATAAGCATCTGTATACAGGGTGATGTATGACTGCTGAAGTACTTACTGCCTGTCGGCAATAACAAAGTACTTTTATTCCAGGTACATGTTCTGCATTAGTCTCACATTGCCAGCTCTATCTCCACAGCGCCGTGGAATAAGGTCTGTCTTCACCACAGATGCTGTTGAGTTGATTGCATTTCTTTAAACCAATCACAGTCGTCTTGGGTGGCACTGAGCTCCGGACGCAGCGATGGTGGCTCTGCTAAATAGTCTCAGGAAGGAACTTGTTTTGGTGAAACGTGCACCCTACAAAAGAAAACGCCACATACAATATTACATGAAGTGAACTGTTGACACAATACAGTAACGTGAGATATTTAAATTAGCTGATACATGGTTAAACCTCATTGGCTCTTACCAGTGCATCTCTGTGTGTACTTCGTCCACAACAATCCCACCAATCAGTCCCAAAACCTCCCAGTTAGAGAGGAAATGACCTAAACATATTCTTATAAATCTTTACAATCATTCCTCAAAAGAACCAAGCAGGTCTGACTTGTTGCACCATCCAAATATTCTTCAAAACTTGACATCAGCGTCATTCAGCGTGTAACGTTAGGGATTTTGAGAACGGCAACACGTAGAGAGCAGAAAGTGAGGGACAGTCAGGATGTCAGGCAATTATCCTGGAAATGTACTTCCATTGATCCAGACTAGTTTTGCATTAATTATTCATAGTCATACACCTGCTATTAAAAGTCATATAATAAAACATTAATCAGTGCACCAGACTTAAAGCTACTTACTCATGCTGAGCATTCACTTCCAGTATCCAAGGAGAATGCATGGCTGTCTTTCTAAAGATGGATTTAAAATGTGTAGGTTGTGCTCTGGGAGCTGTGGATGCATGCATCCCTGAAGATGAACAGATGCAGATATGTACTGACGATCCTCCCAGGCCCCGAGGAAGAGACACAGCTTTCTAAATTGGTCCTCTCCTCCCCCATATGAAACCCCACTCAGTAGAGATCCTGCTGGGTGGATGATTTATGACGGTCGGGCAGATGAATAGATTTTGGTTTTTCCCGTTGTCATCTCACACATCATCTGATACCAGGGGTGGAGCCAGATGTTGTAAACATTCGGGGCTCCGCCCAGAGGGGGCATGACCCCCCCTGGGGAGATTTATATCTCCCATTTATGGCAGCTATTTTTCAAGCCATTTGATACTGTACATCATTTGGGGAAAACTAGATAGTTGCCAAGAAAAAAACAGCATTTGATTATAATAAAGTGTGCATGTCTGTTAACGGGAGACCTGTGGATACCCAGACCCCTTTGAATATGGCGTGTTGAGAGCCTATTAACATTTCCTTTCTTATGTTGGTTTAATGGACTACCTGTGACAGACAAAAAGAGCTTGAGCGACATTGTTAAGGGATGCTCAAAAATCACTGAAGTTGTCCAGAAAGCAGACAGAACATTGTGCCAACCAAATCGTGTACTTAGTAATGGATTGGTTATGATGCAGTCAGGTCGGCGGTACTATGTGCCGATACGAAAAACTAACCGCTATGCCAACTCCTTCACTCATTCACCACAACAAAACTGGTTATTGCACCCTGCTGCTCTGTTCTGTCACTGGCAGGTGAATGTGAATGTGAATGTGTGTGGGTGTGTGTGTGTGTGTGTTGTTGTTTAACTATGTTTGTGGGGTCCAAAAAGCAGGAATACAGTATACTTGTGGGGTCTGCACAGCCTCGTGAGGCCCAAAATGCTGGACCCCACAAGGTTAAAGGGCTGTTTGAGGGTTAAGACTTGGTTTTAGGATTAGGGTTAGAATTAGGTTATGGTTAGGGTGAGGGTAAGGGTTAAGGTTAGGCATTTAGTTGGGATGGTTAAGGTTAGGGTAAGGGGCTAGGGAATGCATTATGTTAATAATTATTAACAAGGCCCGGACCCCCCCTGACTCTCTCCACACCCCACCTCTGGCTCCTCATGCCACTGTACCTACTCTTGATAATATATCACCTTTTTACTACTGTTTAACTTATTTTACTATTTATTTACTTTTATTTTATCGTTATTAATACATTCTGTGTATATGTTTATATTTATATTGTTTAGATTATTTTTATCCTTATATTTGAATGTGTGACATGCACCAACAACCCCATGACAAATTCCTTGTATGTGCAACGTACTCGGCAATAAAGCCCTTTCTGATTCTGATTCTGATAACATGTCCACACAAAGATAGTGCCACGCACTGTGTGTGTGTGTGTGTGTGTGTGTGTGTGTGTGTGTGTGTGTGTGTGTGTGTGTGTGTGTGTCAGTCATTCTCTGGACAGCTTTAGTGCCCTCTCTGTCTGGCCAGAAAGTGATGCTGCTACATGTTTTGCAGCCCAGTTTGTTATCTTTAAAAATGAGCCAGCTGTTCGTGGAGCAAAAATACATCATTTGGTCCCTTGACCAACAGTCCGGCCATCCGTGTGTTTTGTTACTCACGTTATTGTTGACGTCGGTGTCATTGACTAAGGTAACGTTAAGGTTGGTAGCTGCAGACTCCTCATTAACGCTAGCTGTTCCGCTCACACCAACGTTAACGTTATAGTTTGAAGCTCATGAATCGTACCTGATGTTTCTGGTTGGACTTGGACCTCTGTTGATGACGTGTCTGGCTCTGGCTCGCATTCTTTTAGTACCTTTCTGAAGCCAGGCTAACATAACGGCTTACAAACTCAACACTCTTCTTTTTAGTTTCTAGGTTTTCAGCAGTGAAAAATCTGTTACGGTCAGGCTGCAGGCATCAGACAGCTCTTCCTAACTAGCGTCCATGGCTAAACAAACTTCTGATAGGGTGGGCGACTGCTTGCCTTTACGTTATTCCTCAAGATCTGAGGTAAGTCACGTAGTGCCCTCTGGGTAGTGTAGTTTATGTAACGTTAGGGTCAATCTCTCTGACACTGACGCTTTCTCTGTCAGTGGTAGAGTACTGACTACATGCGAGAAGTAGCGGTACGCAAGAAAAAGTGCAGGTACACTTAAGAGTAAAATGTAGAAGTGCCGGTACTGCCCACTTCGAGCATTGGTTGTCCTCAAGCTCACCACTGCCCTGCTGTCTCTGCATTTCTGGGTCCGCCATTTCTCTAAATCCTGACAGCTACAGCCTCTGAAAGACAGTAAAGTCAGCCTAAACGATGCAGGGCTTTTGAGAAAAACATTTGGGGGCTGGAGCCCCAGAAGCCCCCCTCCCTGCTCCGCCCCCGTCTTGATACTATTCATGCCTGGTGTATTCATAGACGCTCTTAGTGGTTGCATGCACAGTTTTTCTTGGCATCCCTTTGCAGACCGCCACCACGTTTGAAAGCATCGTCACATCACGGAGGCTTCATGACATTTTGGAAAACAAAAAACAAAAACCCCACAGGAAAATAAAATGCTCGCCAGAGCAGAATCCCCCACCTGACTGAGTCATCTCATATGGGAGGAAGACACGTCTGAGATGACTGTTGCACCAAACCGGAGTCACAGATGACGCAGATTAGTTGCATTTATAACCCCGAGAGCATAGATTACGATCATCTGAGGGCTACAGGGATGTCATAACTGCAGAATAACAAGGCTCAGTGTGACGTTTTGGGGTGAGACAGTCCGTTATAATTGGCCTCTGATACGTCGGTGAGTACTTTTGATGTGTAAACCCTCTGTGACTGCACAGTAGGTGAAGCATCAAAGCCGATACTGACAGCTCTTTATGAGAAAAAGTGTGGATATGATCCTTCAGACTATTCCATGCATGCTAATTGGACTGTCCCCACGGCAGAGAGTCCATCTCTGTGATGCAGTAACATATATCCCCAGCGCCAGAGAGCGAGCTCTGACTTGTCTGAGTCAGTGATTAGCCAGCCCGAGCCCCGACTGCCCCCCTCCCATCTGTCTCTCTCCATCCTCCTCTCCTGGACAATCATGTTAGACATGTTAGACGCCCACTTTCTTAAGCCAAGTGGCGTGTTATCTGTACGCATTTTGAGATATCCGCGTGTATGTCTACGCTGTATACAGCAGACGTAAACATACACGCCACTCAGTATGTATGAAAGCTACGGTTGGGTTTAGGAAACGTGACACGTGGGACGCGATCCCTGGTCTCCTGGGTGAAAGTCCTGTGTTGTTTGACCCATCCTCCCTACTCAGATTCTCGCCCTTTCATACTACTCACGACAAGTTCAAGTTACTTTATTTAATTTGGTAAGGGAAGGTAAACTTTATTATCCCACAAGGGGAAATTCATGTGGTCATTCATTACGCATCCTTGTCACAACATATTCTCTAAACATATAGACACCACAGACAAGCCAATAAGCCTGTATAGAGAAGAGAGTAACAATACTACAGAAATGACAATGACAATCCGACATCTGACGTTTACGATACGAAAAGAAAAAGACTAATATTATCAGGTAGCTAAACATTTTAAAAATAATAACTAGGAGTGGTTATCAAAAAAGTTGAGATCTACCATCCAGTTAAAGTGCCTGCGATGTGCTTGGTCATTATACAGTCTGATCGCTGTAGGCACAAATTATTTTTTGTACCTTTCTGTTCTAATTCTCTGTTGTAAAATTCTACCAGTTGACCTATTGCTTCTCATATATTTATGGTGAAGAGGGTGAGAAGGGTCATTAAGGATTTGGTCAGTCTTTTTTAAGATAAGCTCGTTGTACAGCTGAGCTGCCGACACCTGCTCAATTCCAATGATCCTACTGGCCATCTTGATCATTCGCTGCAATCTCTTTTGGTCCTTAACATGCATGTTACCAAACACGCAGATAAGGCCAAAAGACAGAACACTCTGGAGGATACTTTTATAAAACATTCCAAGGATGTGTCTGTCTAATCTAAAAGTGTTTAGTTTCCTAAGCAGATTGTGCAACAGATAGTATAATACAAATCACACACAGTCATACACACAATGCACAGATTGACTGCATTTCAGGCAAGTTAAAAACAATAAAAAACAGTAAACAATCAATAAATAGTAAGTCAATAAGTTATCTATGGCGTCAATTTACACGCATTCGCAAGGTAATGTAAGTCAATGGAGGCACAACGGCGTTGATAAACGCGCTAAAAAGCGAGTATGTTCGGTGTGTCCCGGGCCGTCGTCCGTCTTTGTTGATCTGAAATGAAGACAGATTCAGCAACTGCACGGCCTATTTCTCTCCTAACATGTTTTCAGAAACACGTTTCGGTGAACTATTTTAGTCCAATATGAGATCGGATTTTGAACGAGCCGCCATGACAGTCTGGCTGTGAATTTCCGGAGAAAAAAGACCCACGTGACGCGTTCGTCCAATCAGCTGCCGGTTTTCATTTTCTGGGAAATAATCAGACTGTTAATGGAAACAATACAGAGCAGCGCCGCCTGCTGCTATGGAGACGTATTACGTTTCGTACACGCTCAAATCGGCATCTCTCCGGTGTGTTCTGAGGCATTTTTTTGGACCTCTGGGACCTGACTGATCAGTCCGACTGGCTTTTCTGCCGACGGTCGGCCATCGGGTTGGTGTGTAACTACCTTTAGGTGGTAGGAACTAACGGTCCAAATGGTCGCATGGTTTGGAGGACTTGTTGGATTTCTGTGAGCTTCAATTTCTGTTTTCTTTTTTCATTTGTCTCTAACAATTTAGACATCCATGTGACATCCCTGCACTGTACACACACACACACACACACACACACACACACACACACACACACACACACACACACACAGTCAGACCGCTGCTGATGAGAGGACAAAACAACAAATGCTCCCTGAAGACTTGTGTTGTCTGGGTGCAGTAGCATCAGAGGGAAAAGCCCACACCCACAGCGTCTATTGATAGCACAGAGGAGTCGTTGTTGTCCTGCGGACCCGGCAGGCAGTGCAGCAACACGTTGTGGTTGTGGTAGTAGCTCAGTCAGTAGGGCGTTGTGGTGGGAACTGGAGAGTTGCTGGTTCAAGTCCCCATAGGGACCAAAGTATGGTGGTCCGTATCTCTCCATTAGTGCATGCAGAGGTACTGAGCATGTGTGTAATGGAAGGACATTGTAATTTCACCTTGTGGGATTAATAAAGTATACATTATTATTATAACATTAAAGCTCAAAAAGGTGCGTAGTCTGACATTACGCAGCATAAAGCGAGCAGCTGGATTAGGGAGACATCGGCACACCCCTCCCCTTCGCTCCCTCGCTTTCACTTTCTCCAAGCTTCTATAGTGCTGATTTTTTTTTTTTACTGCTGTGAAAAGCTGAGAACAAGTGGAGTTTATTGATTTTCCTTTTAGTCTCATCATTATGCAGACCTTACTGTATCTCTCCTCATCCTGCACCATCACATCTCTGGATCCAGAGAGGCTCCAGAGAGGCTTTTATAGAGCCTCTTGTTGCATCCTTTTCGTGGCTTGCTGGTCTTCTCTGACTGCTGGTACTTCCCCCTCAGGACGGACACTGCTGCAGTACCACTCCATGTTTTATCTCGCAGGGGATTGAAGCAGCCATTAGCATGCAGGTGTACATTTCGAGACTGCCCCCCCTCCCGGAAAATGCTCCCAGAAGTTGTTTGTTCAAGCAGCAATTATGACTCATATTTCTGCGGCGCCCTCTAGTGGCCGTAGTAGTTCTGACGGGAGCAAAGCAGGAAGTAAGGTGAGGAAGTATAGGAGCGCCAAATGTCCTGGTAAGCCTCTCACTGGAACGTGTAGCTCCTATGGCGCCATTTTGATGCTACCAAGACATCACCTCCCGTTAGCATCCCATTGACTACCATTCATTTTGACGTCACTTTGACAGAGAATAACTTTACATCTGAAGCGTTTAAAGACTCTATTTGTCCGTTGTTTATTTCTAAAGAAACACGACAATGTATAAAAGGCTCCATTACCTTGTAGCTCACGTTATGGCTCCGTAGCAGACGTTTTTATAAAAAGAGGCTAACGATTGGTTCATAACCACGAGACTTATAGTAGAGTGAAGACAGATTCAGCAACTGCACGGCCTATTTCTCGCTTAAAATGTTTTCAGAAACACGTTTCGGTGAACTATTTTCGTAAAATACGAGATCGTATTCTGAACGAGCATTATGCTCGGTTGTGAAATCCGGGATAAGCCAGGCCACGTGACGCGTTCGTCCAATCAGCTGCCGGTCGACGTCCCTGGTCCCTCCCCTTTCCGCTTTGTAGTCAAGATGGCACCCGTTTAGTGCGCGTAGTGTCCGACGTAATGACGGCGCCGTTGATTACGGGAAGGTGTTTACGTAGGTGGAGCGTTCAATGTCGTAGGCTGTGAGAAAAAGTGTTGTTTGGCAGTACTTTCAATATTGGGCTTTTTGACGGGGTTGGGTTTCT
>CM042314.1:3559274-3564274 GCA_023566125.1 Zingel zingel | reverse complement strand
GCATATAGCCTTTATAGGCAGTTTATACGACACAAACTGTTTTAAATTATAAATGGAATGAATAAGGCATATTATTATGTTAATTTCCAGTTAATTTCTTGATCTCGCGTTTCTGAAATGTTTTGCAGATGTGCTGTTAAGTGGACAAACTCATATTACTACTTTTTGAGGACTTGTAAAACTCTAAAAAAGATTAATAATCCTTTTTTTTTTTACTATATCCTGTGTTTGTATTCCTGTATAGATTTAATACTGATTGCTATGGAAATAAGCCTGTTGTTCAAATGAACCTGATTATGCCCTCGGGCGCTTGAGTAAATAAATAAATAAAATATGTGGCAGCCGTTGTGTGCAGTAAACTTTCTTTTAACGAGCCTGTTGTACTGATGGGATGACCAGTTATAGTTTCAGTACTAGTAGGCCTATTAATTAAGAGGTGACGATTAATTCCATAGACAGTATATATTATGGAGCAACAGATCCCGTGTCTCTGGACGGAGACCAGTGAAGGATGTTAGAAGCTCTTTTCCGGTGATGGTTGAGCGTTACTGAGCAGCCTCCAACTGAGCTTGAAGACGTAGATGTGACGTGAGCAACCTGTCTGAAAGTTGGAAGTCTTCTGGTAGCTGTGCCAAGAGAAATCTCAATCATTCCCAATCTAGCAGAGACGGAGAGCGTAGGTATATGTAAGGAGATAACATAGGCACAGGCTAATTACTGATCACTAACATGATAGTTAACATTAGTAATTACACTTAAACAGCTAATGGAAGTCCAAACTGCCTGAGAGCTTCTCCTGTACTATACGGTAATTCCTCTACTATGAGACAGTAAGTCTCGTGGTTATGACCCAATCGTTAGCCTATTTTTATAAAAACGTCTGCTACGGAGCCATAACGTGAGCTACAAGGTAATGGAGCCTTTTATACATTGTCGTGTTTCTTTAGAAATAAACAACGGACAAATAGAGTCTTTAAACGCTTCAGATGTAAAGTTATTCTCTGTCAAAGTGACGTCAAAATGAATGGGAGTCAATGGGATGCTAACGGGAGGTGATGGCTTGTTAGCATCAGAATGAATGGCAGTCAATGGGATGCTAACGGGAGGTGATGGCTTGTTAGCATCAGAATGAATGGCAGTCAATGGGATGCTAACGGGAGGTGATGGCGTGGTCCGAGGAGTAGCTTGATGAATTCAGGCAGGACTGTATTATGAGGTGGTCGGCGAAAATTCTTGATTACAAATAGTGGTCCACACACACAAAAAGTTTGAAAACTTTCCTCCTTCCTTCCTTCCTACCTTCTTCCTTCCCTCCTTCCTTCCCTTCTTTCTTCCTTCCTACCTTCCCTCATTCCTTCCTTCCTTCCCTCAATTCATTCCTTCTTCCTTCCTTCTTTCCTTCATTCATTCCTTCTTCCTTCCTGTCTTCCTTCCTTCCTTCCCTCACTCCTTCCTTCCTTCCTTCCTTCCTGCCTTCCTTCCCTTCTTCCTTCCTTCCTTCCTTCATTCCCTTCTTTCTTCCTTCCTTCCTTCCTTCTTCCTTCCTTCATTCCCTCATTCATTCCTACCCTCCTTCCTTCCTTCCTTCCTTCATTCCCTCATTCATTCCTTCCCTCCTTCCTTCCTTCATTCCCTCATTCATTCCTTCTTCCTTCCTTCCTTCCCCCTGCTGTAAACATGTTTGTGATGTTGACCTTCCCTGTGAGTGGCCTGACCTTCACTGTGCTCTGCTTTGCTTCCTCTGCCTCCCTCTGACGTGGGACCTGGGACGCAGTGATAAAGAGCAGTAAGTAGACAAACTTCCTGTCACTGCCCGATGTGAGTCGAGTGCAGACGTGAGTCACGCGTGCTCAGATTTAAGCGGTTTACAGCATAACGTGTCATACTGAAATTTGTGAAATCTATAAAATAATAAACTTTTCTCTTTACAAACAATAACAGAAGATGGAAATCATTGTAGCTACCTATGATTGTTTGGTTGCTAACGTTAGCTCAAAATGCCATTCCAGTGACAGCCTTTGTTGTGTCTGCTTGCTAACTTGTAGCCAGCAGTGAAGGAACTTCGTTACGTTACGTAGGTCCATTTTTACTGTATTGACGTTACAGAAGTCTCTCGTCAGCAGGTTCTTGGAGGCTCCTTCAGCCTCTAATCTAGAACTGACATCAGGGATCATGCTGTGAAAATGTGATGCCTTACGCTAAATAATAAATGACTGCTACGTAACGTACCTATCTCATTATTCTGTCACACAGCGACACACGCTCAACTCACGTCTGCTCTCAACTCACGTCTGCACTCAACTCACGTCTGCTCTCAACTCACGTCTGGTAGTGACAGTACTTTGGAGGACGACGTTTTTGTCGCCTTCTTTGGACCTTTTCCTTCCTTCTTCCTTCCTGTCTTCCTTCCTTCCTACCTACCTTCCCTCCTTCCTATCTTCCCTCCTTCCCTCGTCCTTCCCTCCCTCCTTCCTTCCCTCCTTCCTTCCCTCCTTCCTTCCTTCCCTCCCTCCTTTCTTCCTTTTTTCCTTCCTTCCTTCCTTACTACCTTCCTTCCTTCCTTCCTGTCTTCCATCCTTCCTTTTTTCTACTGTCTTCTTTTTTTCTCAAAGTTTGTCTTCCTTCTTTCTATTGTGTTTTTTCTGTCTGTCACTTTTTTTTTGTTTTCTAGGTTTTTTTTTATACTTTTTTCCACCTATTCTTGCCTTACTTCCTTCTTTCTACCGACTTTTTACGTTTTTTTTTTAAAGTTTCTGGTTAAGGTACTTGGCTTAAAAACACAATTCAAATGGGGAACATTATGGAAAAAAAGTGTCCTAGAGCGCCAACGTTAGATTATAAATCCACACCAACACAAAGGAAGAGGACGGTAACGGACATTCGACCGAAATGTGGGACATTCGGCCGAAATGTGGGACATTCGGCTGAAATGTGGGACATTCGGCCGAAATGTGGGACATTCGGGTGAAATGTGGGACACTCGGCTGAAATGTGGGACACTCGGCCGAAATGTGGGACATTCGGCCGAAATGTGGGACATTCGGGTGAAATGTGGGACATTCGGGTGAAATGTGGGACACTTGGCTGAAATGTGGGACATTCGGGTGAAATGTGGGACACTCGGCAGAAATGTGGGACATTCGGGCGAAATGTGGGACACTCGGCTGAAATGTGGGACACTCGGCCGAAATGTGGGACATTCGGCCGAAATGTGGGACATTCGGTCGAAATGTGGGACACTCGGCTGAAATGTGGGACACTCGGCTGAAATGTGGGACATTCGGTCGAAATGTGGGACACTCGGCTGAAATGTGGGCTTTCCAGCAGCACTGGAGTAATCCCAGAAATGAGATGTTGTTGATATAGACTAGGGTGTACCCTATAAAGATACTACCTGCTATGTATCTGTGCAGAGAGAAGTGTAATGTGTTCATGCTGCGTGGATGCAAATATGTGATTGCTTGTGTTTGGCTGACAGGGGCAACTGGACGATGCAGCCGGGCCCTGGTCCTGGTCCGGACCTGACAGATGAAGAGAAAGAAATCATAAACAGCGTGATCGCTCGAGCCGAGAAGATGGAGGCCATGGAGCAAGAGAGAATCGGGTGAGCGGTCGTTTCTGATATGTGCATATAAAACCCCAAAAAACTGCCTGTTGAGACTGATGATTTTTTTAGCTTGGGAACTGGACAGTGACTGATGGGAGCAACCGTCTTTGAAACTGGTCCAGTATTAAGCGAGATCACTGTATTCAGAAGCCGTGAACCGAGCTGTAATGTAACCCTATAGGACAGATGTTCAGCATCCGTTAGCGTCCACTAAAAGTTCTGTTGTTGCCGCTGACAGACTCAGATTATTATTCTAAGTGTCTGACAACATTATGAAAGGATCCCTACAGAGATAGACCTTTTAGTTAAAGAGTAAGATCCTTTTTGTTTAACATGAAACAGCCCCAAAATCCCCATCACCAAACTCCACCACACTCCATGTAAATAATCAGGACTTTTAGCGTGTATAGAGGCAGCATATTTCCACCAGACTCCATGTAAATAATCAGTACTTTTAGCGTGTATAGAGCCAGCATATTTCCACCAGACTCCATGTAAATAATCAGTACTTTTAGGGTGTATAGAGCCAGCATATTTCCACATGTAAATCTGAATACTTTATTGATCCCCTCAGGGAAAGTATTCAGTTGCAGTTGCTCACATTCAGATTCAAGGTAAAATAAGAGTAAGAAAGAGTGAGTCAATAAGTGTATAAAGTAAATAAAGTAACATAGCTACAATAAGAAATAAATAAAATGTTAAGAAGAAGTAAGTACGATTAGGTTTTTTAGGATTGTACGGATTCTATTGTAGTGCAGTATGCAGTGTTGGGCAAGTTACTTCCAAAATGTAATACATTATAGATTACTAGTTAGCCTACTGTCATTTGAGAGTAATTAGTTATATTACAATATTACTGTCTCTGAAAAAGGAATACGTTACTGTAATTGTGTTACTTTTGTAACACATTACTCCCATCACTGGCAGTATATATATATATATATATATATATATATATATATATATATATATATATATATATATATATATATATATATGCACATGTAGCTGATAAAATTACTGTTGTCCTCAGGTCTAATTTGACCCGTTTTCAAAGTCTCCATATCAGAAATTTGGGTTTCTTTCAACCAAATTGCCCAAAAAGAACACAGATAGTTACATACAACACTCTTCGCAAGTAAAAGAAATACGACCAGTACTATTTTTATTAAATTTTGGGTGTTTCATTCAATTTTATAGCATTTGAAAAAACAATGAAATGGTTTCTAGACAAGTATATCCTGACTAAACTTTGACAGTCTGTGATTATCCACTAAAAATTGTAACTATTTTGTCAAAATAATTCATAATTTCAGATTTTTTTAAACAAAAAAAAAGGGTATATATGGGTATATTCATATCAATGAGGTTTATTGATTATGTATTCCAAAAA
>CM042314.1:3456774-3554274 GCA_023566125.1 Zingel zingel | reverse complement strand
TGAGATCGTATTCTGAATAAGTCGCCAGTAATGGCCGGTTGAAAAATCCAAAATCCAGAAGCAGCAGCCAGACCCACGTGAGTCGTTCGTCCAATCAGCTGCCGGTTTTCATTTTTGGGCGATAATACAGATTAGCGCCACCTGCTGTTACGGAGACGTATTACGTCTCGTCTCTTCGGTGTGTTCTGAGGAACTTTTTTGACCAACTCGGGGAGACTAATCAGTCCGACTGCCTTTTCTGCCGAGGATCGGCCGTCTGGTCGGTGTGTAAGGGCCTTTAGTGACAGTTAGTCAGTTCGTCATGACAGTTACAGAAACATGGCGGGAGGGGCGAGCGTGCTCCGTTTTGTTTTAAATTAACTTGGAACGTCAACAGAAGTGACCATGCAGGAACTCATAGTGCACCTTTTTAAATAAATATTTTTCTGATTCTGATTGACTTTTGTCCAATTCTTAGATTTCTACACTGGCTTCCTGTTAAATTATGAATTAATTCGAAGGCCCTATTTATTGTCTATAAGTCATTCAATGGTCTTGGCCGAAAAATGTTTTATTTTTACTGAGTTTAAGCAGGGTAGGACTCTCGTGCAGATGGATCTTTTCAGTCTCATTAGATCCTCTGCACTCAACCCCACCTCCCGTTGCTCTTTTCAAACCTTTTATCTGCTTCCCAAATTTGGCAGCACCGCCCACTGTTGGCGAGGAGGGGGGTGAAGAGCTCAATTAAGCTGTCGGTGGGAAGGAAGCTGCATGCTGTGGCATGGCATGGCTCACATTTTATCTTTTATTTCACACTTTCAGAGTGATCACCTGAGCTGTGATTCCCCTCCGTAACAGAGAGTGTTAGTGTAACAGCCTGGGAAAGGGAGATATAGGGTACATCCCATGTCCCTTATCTGATAGCTCCTCGACTCCTCGGCTGAACCAGAAGTGGTGGAATGAGCATCGAGGAGGGATCAACGAGGAGCTATAGCTGAGGACGTAGCCGCTGATTTATGTTTTCCTCTGTGGATGCTGTTTGCATTTCAGAACCTTAGGAACTGGACAGCGGCAGACACGAACACACACACACCTATTAACTCGATATTAAAGCCGTAAAGTAGGCTTTCAACTCAGGACAGCGCCACTTCTCACAAATACAGATAGGACTGGAGTAGAGCCCTGCACGGGACTGTTCATCCCGCTCCCGCCCGCTCCCGGCGAATTTCTGACCATTACCGCCTGCACCCGCAACGTGTGTGTTACACTCCCGCCCGCTCCCGCAAAACTCTGAGAATTTATGCCCGCACAATAATAGAGATGCATTGATGTTGTGTCTTCTCCCGTCCCGCATGAGACAACATGTCATTTTATAGGTTAATAGGAAGAAGATGCAGGGAAAGAAGGCAGGTGCTTGTTGCTGTTAGATGGGGAGGAAGGAGGAGAGGGAGAGAGGAGAGGGAGAGAGGGGGAGGAAGGAGCCGAGGATGAGGGAGAGAGGAGAGGGAGAGAGGGGGAGGAAGGAGCCGAGGATGAGGGAGAGAGGAGGGGGAGAGAGGGGGAGGAAGGAGCCGAGGATGAGGGAGAGAGAAGAGGGAGAGAGGGGGGGGAAGGAGCCGAGGATGAGGGAGAGAGGAGATGGAGAGAGGGGGAGGAAGGAGCCGAGGATGAGGGAGAGAGGAGAGGGAGAGAGGGGGAGGAAGGAGCCGAGGATGAGGGAGAGAGGAGAGGGAGAGAGGGGGAGGAAGGAGCCGAGGATGAGGGAGAGAGGAGAGGGAGAGAGGGGGAGGAAGGAGCCAAGGATGAGGGAGAGAGGAGAGGGAGAGAGGGGGAGGAAGGAGCCGAGGATGAGGGAGAGAGGAGAGGGAGAGAGGGGGAGGAAGGAGCCGAGGATGAGGGAGCGGGCAGACGGTGGACGGAGCCTTTGCTCGGAGCTCCCCGTCCTGGGAGGCTCAGACACGCTGGTGTCTGCTCATAGATGGGCTATACAGTATATACTCAGTCAGTATATATATATATATACTCAGTCAGTATACTGCATTGGGTCCCAATCCCAATGCAGCCCTCTAGACTGGAGTATGAAAAGTTTAACTGACACGTAACTGCGATCAGCTTCCTGGACTGACTGCGACATAACCAATCACACTATGACAGACTGACAGCACCAACTGCAATGTTTAATTTTTTAAAGATTATTTTTGGTGCATTTTCAGCCTTTATTTTGACAGGACAGCTGAAGAAATGAAAGGAGAGAGAGAGGGGGAATGACTTGCAGCAAAGGGCCGCAGGTTGGAGTCGAACACGGGCCTGCGAGGAGTAAACCTCTATATATGGGCGCCCACTCTACCAACTGAGCTACCCGGGAGCCTGACTCAACCATTTAAACCTGTCTATCAAACCAACCTATCACGGTAGCTGGAGCGTTTGCCAGTTGATGTACATTAGCTCGTACAGCTGCAGCTTGTTGTATGTAGGTCAGTGTCTTTGCATCGAAAAAGCTGCAACTTCAAAAGTATCCAGAGGGCCGAGGGAGTATTACCGATTCCACTGCAGCAAGAGAAGTAGTGTGATTATTATGCGTGTCGAACCTGTAAAATAAAAATGGACGACACGTCTTCTCTTCCTCCCACTGTCACCAACATAGACAGTATATAAGAATGGACCACCAGATCCCGTGTCTCTGGACGGAGACCAGTGAAGGATATCAGAAGCTCTTTTCCGGTGATGGCTGAGCGTTACTGAGCAGCCTCCAACTGAGCTTGAAGACGTAGATGTGACGTGAGCAACCTGTCTGAAAGTTGGAAGTCTTCTGGTAGCTGTGCCAAGAGAAATCTCAATCATTCCCAATCTAGCAGAGACGGAGAGCGTAGGTATATGTAAGGAGATAACATAGGCACAGGCTAATTACTGATCACTAACATGATAGTTAACATTAGTAATTACACTTAAACAGCTAATGGAAGTCCAAACTGCCTGAGAGCTTCTCCTGTACTATACGGTAATTCCTCTACTATGAGACGGTAAGTCTCATGGTTATGACCCAATCGTTAGCCTATTTTTATAACAACGTCTGCTACGGAGCCATAACGTGAGCTACAAGGTAATGGAGCCTTTTATACATTGTCGTGTTTCTTTAGAAATAAGCAACGGACAAATAGAGTCTTTAAACGCTTCAGATGTAAAGTTATTCTCTGTCAAAGTGACGTCAAAATGAATGGCAGTCAATGGGATGCTAACGGGGGGTGATGGCTTGGTAGCATCAAAATGGCGCCATAGGAGCTACGCGGTCCGAGGAGAAGCTGACCCCCTTGGTACCAAAGCGAAGCCAAAAAAAGAGCTCAACAGTGACCGCCCTCTTTTTGAAGTAATTTCCCCCCTTTAGTATCTCCGTTGACGTTTCATTAAATCCTTAAATGAAAAGTTTAAAGTCTGGAACCAAAGCCAACCAGCTACGAGATGAATCGTGACCATTAAACATTTGATTCGGCACCAAATAACATTTTGGGATTTTCACTTCCCGAACCACGCTGTTGAGCTCCATGTACGGTGTGTGTCTGTGTGTTTACTGTATTATGTGATTCATTATACTTGTAGGACCCGAGCCGCAGGGCCGCGCTGCTTACCCGCCTGTGGCCCCTAAACCATCAGTTGCACGCATAGCGACGGGCGGGGGGGGCCCTGAAGAAGCGGGGCCGGGCAGCCCGGTGGTGATGAAGAAGATGGTGCCCGTCCAGAGCTCCAGACCTCAGCCAGCTGCTGCTGCCCAGCAGGGTAAGAGGAATGAGAGGAGGAAATGCCAGAGCAGTGGGAATGAGAGGGGGAAACGCCAGAGCAGGGGGAATGAGAGGGGGAAACGCCAGAGCAGGGGGAATGAGAGGGGGAAACGCCAGAGCAGGGGGAATGAGAGGGGGAAATGCCAGAGCAGGGGGAATGAGAGGGGGAAACGCCAGAGCAGGGGGAATGAGAGGGGGAAACACCAGAGCAGGGAGAATGAGAGGGGGAAACACCAGAGCAGGGGGAATGAGAGGGGGAAACGCCAGAGCAGGGGGAATGAGAGGGGGAAATGCCAGAGCAGGGGGAATGAGAGGGGGAAACGCCAGAGCAATGGGAATGAGAGGGGGAAACGTCAGAGCAGTGGGAATGAGAGGGGGAAACGCCAGAGCAGTGGGAATGAGAGGGGGAAACGCCAGAGCAGGGGGAATGAGAGGGGGAAACGCCAGAGCAGGGAGAATGAGAGGGGGAAACGCCAGGGTAGGGGGAATGAGAGGGGAACCGCCAGGGCAGGGGGAATGAGAGGGGCAAACATAGCAAAATATATTAATTTTCAAACCAAAACATAGCAATGTTAATATAGCCTTAATGTGCACAGGGAGAGACTCTCGAATGAAATGTTGCATCCTATCGTGGCGTTATGTTGTGCAGTCTCAGATGATTGAACGTGCTTGCAGGCCCAGTGGCAGGAGACGGAGCGGCATACTCCTCTGGTGTAGTTCCTCCGGAGCAGAGAGCGCCTCTTGCAGCCAGAGAGGACCGGAAACAGCCCGTTGCCTACAGCGCTTCTCCTCCCGCCCGACAGCAACCTCCCCCTGCTGAGGAGGAGGAGGAGGCCAACGACTATGACTCGGATGAAGCCAGTGAGTACAACAACCGCTCACTCTTCCAGAGAGTAAGGTGGCTGATGTGTGTAGATTAAAGGGTTACTTACCCTGTTTTAACAATCTTTGATATTGGTACAGTATAAAGCAAGATGTAATGTTGTTATTCTAAGTGTCTGACAACATTATGAAAGGATCCCTACAGAGATAGACCTTTTAGTTAAAGAGTAAGATCCTTTTAGTTTAACATGAAACAGCCCCAAAATCACCATCACCAAACCCACCAGACTCCGTGTAAATAATCAGTACTTTTAGCGTGTATAGAGCCAGCATATTTCCACCAGACTCCATGTAAATAATCCAGACTTTCAGCGTGTATAGAGCCAGCATATTTCCACCAGACTCCATGTAAATAATCAGTACTTTTAGCGTGTATAGAGCCAGCATATTTCCACCAGGCTCCATGTAAATAATCAGTACTTTTAGCGTGTACACCGCCAACATATCTCCACATGTAAATGGGTGAATTAAGGGTTTGGTTTATCAACCAAACCAGAGTGGTGATTGTTGGAACAGTGGAAAGATGAACCAAGACAGCTTTTGATAGTTTTATTTAGTTTCTGTCCACTTTGAATGAAGTGTGTTTTACGATGATAAAAGTCCTGATTATTTACATGGAGTCTGGTGGAGTTTGGCGATGGTGATTTCAGGGCTGTTTCATGTTAAACTAAAAGGATATTCCTCTTTAACTAAAAGGTCTATCTCTGTAGGGATCCTTTCATAATGTTGTCACACACTTAGAATAATAATCTGAGCCTGTCAACTTTTAGTGGACTGAAATTCGCTCAATACAGGAGACCTTTTGTTCTCTAGTCTCTTTTGTTGTCTAGTCACTAAGATGCAAAAACGTGGGGAAATTGGAAAGTCACCCTTTAAGTAGACAGCACTAAAGCAGGGCCTGTGATATAAAATAAATCTAATAAATACTCAAGTATCAAAGAAAGACACTCAGAAAATAAGGTTCTGGGTAAAAAAATAAAATAAAAAAAAGAGACTGCCCACACACATTTTGTTTGGAGGAGTTTTGTTGCGTAGCCGTTGGGGAACAAATGATCAAGTGTCATTAGTTAATTTTTCTCTTATATAACTTAACTTTTCTGGGCTGTGATTCATCACCAACGTGATGTTCCAAAGACACAAAGATCTCCAAACAGAGATTAAGAAAGAAACTAACAGCCACAAAATAATAATAATAATAATAATAATTTAGCAGCAAGAGGCAGGAGAGAGGAAGGAGAGAGGGAGGAGTGAGGGAGGAGAGGGAAGAGAGAGGGAGGAGTGAGGGAGGAGTGAGGGAGGAGAGAGGGCGGAGTGAGGGAGGAGTGAGGGAGGAGTGAGGGAGGAGAGAGGGAGGCGTGAGGGAGGAGAGAGGGCGGAGTGAGGGAGGAGTGAGGGAGGAGAGAGGGAGGCGTGAGGGAGGAGTGAGGGAGGAGAGAGGGCGGCGTGAGGGAGGAGAGAGGGAGGCGTGAGGGAGCAGAGAGGGAGGAGAGAGGGAGGAGAGGGAGGAGTGAGGGAGGAGAGAGGGAGTAGATAGGGAGCAGAGAGGGAGGAGAGAGGGAGGAGAGGGAGGAGAGAGGCAGGAGAGAGGGAGGAGTGAGGGAGGAGTGAGGGAGGAGGAGAGAGGGAGGAGAGAGGGCGGCGTGAGGGAGGAGAGAGGGAGGAGAGAGGGAGGAGAGGGAGGAGTGAGGGAGGAGAGAGGGAGTAGATAGGGAGCAGAGAGGGAGGAGAGAGGGAGGAGAGGGAGGAGTGAGGGAGGAGAGAGGGAGGAGAGGGAGGAGTGAGGGAGGAGAGAGGGAGTAGATAGGGAGCAGAGAGGGAGGAGAGAGGGAGGAGAGGGAGGAGTGAGGGAGCAGAGAGGGAGGAGAGAGGGAGGAGAGGGAGGAGTGAGGGAGGAGAGAGGGAGTAGATAGGGAGCAGAGAGGGAGGAGAGAGGGAGGAGAGGGAGGAGTGAGGGAGGAGAGAGGGAGGAGAGGGAGGAGTGAGGGAGGAGAGAGGGAGTAGATAGGGAGCAGAGAGGGAGGAGAGAGGGAGGAGAGGGAGGAGTGAGGGAGCAGAGAGGGAGGAGAGAGGGAGGAGAGGGAGGAGTGAGGGAGGAGAGAGGCAGGAGAGAGGGAGGAGTGAGGGAGGAGTGAGGGAGGAGGAGAGAGGGAGGAGAGAGGGAGTAGAGAGGGAGCAGAGAGGGAGGAGAGAGGGAGGAGAGGGAGGAGTGAGGGAGCAGAGAGGGAGCAGAGAGGGAGGAGAGAGGCAGGAAAGAGGGAGGAGAGAGGGAGGAGTGAGGAAAGAGAGAGGGAGGAGTGAGGGAGGAGAGAGGGAGGAGAGAGGGAGGAGAGATATTTTCCCTCTGTCGTTCCGAAACGGAAGTCAAAATATCTCACTTTCTCTGTAGTCTAACGTTAGCGAGCTACTGTAAATGTAGGCTACTTTTAAAATGCCATATTCTCCCTCTGGGCTCACCAAAACGGATGTAATGTAAATTACTATACTTATTATATATTTAAGTTCTTTAAAACTTTAATATATTGTTAAATTTAAATAATTAAAAAAAAAAAACTATAAAAGAGCCTCCGCAGCGCGGGGGAGGAGGAAGGTCTGGCAATGCGAGACTACCAGCTGAGTGTCTGAAACCAGTCGGCACCGCGGTACCAAACCGTTCTCGCCGTCACATCTCCGTAGAGAACAGACACAAAGCTATTCCTGCAGTATTCTCCCTCCCAACACACACACACGGGGGATTGGATCAAAACACGAGGGGAATCTAAACCCTGCTGGCCCTGTTGTATCTCAAATTATTTGCACAGATAGCTCCATATTCCTGGACCTCAATAAAGCAAATTAACACCCAATCCTCCAGCGAGAGAATGACGGCCGTGTGATGCCGCGGGCGCGGGACACAAATACCATGGCACCGTTATCATCATTAAAATGGGGTATGAAGAATATAAAAAAAACTCTAGTTGATGCATCAGTATTGACTTATTGAGTCACGTCTTCCTCTGCTTATTGATTATCCTGCTTCGATAGCATCTGGCGCTTATCATTTGTCATTTTCGACCCAGCTCTTTCAATTTGCGAGGACTGCTGGTGCAATTCATAGATTGAATGACGAATTATTACCAGCAGACTAAAAGATAGAACACAAGCATCAGCACAGTAAGTCTGAGGAACCCTGAGGGGAACAGAGATGCTGCCAAATTAAATGGGGTATGAAAGGGAAGTAGAGTTTAGATTCTCTGCCCGAGCCTGAACGGGCCGACATTTTACGCCGCTGTGATCAGGCCGAGCCGGGCCGGGCCAGGCCCTTAAACGAGCATTTGTGTTTTTTAATCATTACTTTATTAGCCTTATTCGGTGGGGAGAAAGCTCTGCCTCTCCAGCTCCTCCCGTAGCTCTGGGTGGATGTCCTGACCTGACTTGAGTGTGAGGTAACCTGGGCTACATCGTGTCCCCCCCCCTCTGCAGCTCTGTTGTCGGCCAATTAGGTGATGGAGACCAGGAAGTCTCCTATATGGTCCCAGGACTTTGATTATGTTGCTGCCTTCATCTGTTCCCCTCACTATTAGGCTGAGGGAGCAGATAGGGGCGAGGCTTTTTTTAACGTTTCTTCATTCGGATCCATTTGCGATCCGTTCTATTCTGACTAAACTAACAGCAGTTTACATGCTTCGTCCTTGTTGCATTAACGGTATTTATTAAAGGTCCCATGGCATGAAAATGTCACTTTATGAGGTTTTTTAACATTAATATGAGTTCCCCCAGCCTGCCTCTGGTCCCCCAGTGGCTAGAAATGGTGATAGGATACAGTATTAGGGGACCACTAAGGCCTATATAAAAGAGACTTCAGATTCAGTATTAGGGGACCACTAAGGTCTATATAAAGAGACTTCAGATACAGTATTAGGGGACCACTAAGGCCTATATAAAAGAGACTTCAGATACAGTATTAGGGGACCACTAAGGCCTATATAAAGAGACTTCAGATACAGTATTAGGGGACCACTAAGGTCTATATAAAAGAGACTTCAGATACAGTATTAGGGGACCACTAAGGCCTATATAAAGAGACTTCAGATACAGTATTAGGGGACCACTAAGGTCTATATAAAAGAGACTTCAGATACAGTATTAGGGGACCACTAAGGTCTATATAAAAGAGACTTCTGATACAGTATTAGGGGACCACTAAGGCCTATATAAAAGAGACTTCTGATACAGTATTAGGGGACCACTAAGGTCTATATAAAAGAGACTTCAGATACAGTATTAGGGGACCACTCAGGTCTATATAAAGAGACTTCAGATACAGTATTAGGGGACCACTAAGGTCTATATAAAAGAGACTTCTGATACAGTATTAAGGGACCACTAAGGTCTATATAAAGAGACTTCAGATACATACAGTATTAGGGGACCACTAAGGCCTATATAAAAGAGACTTCAGATACAGTATTAGGGGACCACTAAGGTCTATATAAAAGAGACTTCAGATACAGTATTAGGGGACCACTAAGGTCTATATAAAAGAGACTTCAGATACAGTATTAGGGGACCACTAAGGCCTATATAAAGAGACTTCAGATACAGTATTAGGGGACCACTAAGGCCTATATAAAGAGACTTCAGATACAGTATTAGGGGACCACTAAGGCCTATATAAAAGCATTTAAAGAGCACCATGTCATGGGACCTTTAAGATAATTCTAAACAGATTTCTGTAGCTCAAACAACTCTGAATTGTAGTTGAGAACGTCAGTTATAACGGCCCACGTATTAAAAAATTGTCGGGTTTAAATCGGGCTCGGGCTCATAATTACAGTTAATGTGTCGGGCCGGGCTCAGACACAACGTGCACGGGCTCGGGTAGGGTCGGGCTTGATTTTTTGGGCCCGATCTAAGCTCTAAAGGCCTCTAGCTCACCCAGTGAGAGCGTGTGCCCCATGTGGGCTGAGTTCTTTGCAGCGGCGCGGGTTCAAATCCAACCTAGTGCGTAGTGCTGTGTGTCATCTCTCTCTCCACCTTTCCTGTCTATCCACTGTCACTATATAACAAAGGTAAATAATCGTAAAAAAAATAATGGCACCATTATCATCATTAAAATGGGGTATGAAGCATATTAAAAAAAACTGTAGTTGATGCATCAGTATTGACTTATTGATTATCCTGCTTCGATAACATACGGTGCTTATCATTTGTCATTTTCGAGCCAGCATATTTCCACCAGACTCCATGTAAATAATCAGGACTTTTAGCGTGTATAGAGCCAGCATATCTCCACCAGACTCCATGTAAATAATCAGGACTTTTAGCGTGTATAGAGCCAGCATATTTCCACCAGACTCCATGTAAATAATCAGGACTTTTAGCGTGTATAAAGCCAGCATATCTCCACCAGACTCCATGTAAATAATCAGGACTTTTAGCGTGTATAAAGCCAGCATATCTCCACATGTAAGTGGGTGAATTAAGGGTTTATTTCAACCAGACCAGAGTGGTGATTGAAAGATGAACCAAGACGGCTTTTTTATTTTTTTATTTAGTTTCTGTCGACTTTGAATGAAGTGTGTGATGATAAAATCACTGATTATTTACATGAGATCTGGTGGGTTAGGTGATGGTGATTTCACGGCCGTTGAACATTTGTCCTGTAGGGTTACATTACAGCCCGGTTCACAGCTGCCAGTTACAGTGTTCTCGCTCAATACTGGACCAACTTCATAGATTTTTGTCCACATTAGTCACGTAGAAAATAGGGTCCAGTTTAAAGGTCCAGTGTGTGGGAATTTCTCCCATCTAGCGTTGAGCTCATATATCGCAATCAACTCTCTCGCACCACGCAGTTCAGAGTACGTATTACAGCTACAGTAGCTTTCACGCTTCAAAAAGCCGGTCTCTTGCTCTTGTTCCTCAAATTTGGATTTTAAATACGTGTGGTCCTCCGTGTTTCCTTCTTCAAACTTGCCGGGGCCGGGAAGCTACGATACCCGTTAGCAGCATTAGCAGCACCTGTGAGTTTATCATGTGACAGCAAAAACGTGAAAGGTGGAGCAGTATGTCCTGTATGTCCTTTACACACACACACACACACACACACACACACACACACACACACACACACACACACACACACACACACACACAGGCGGAGCATTATGTCCTGTATGTCCCTTACCGGCTAACGTATTTAAAGATGGCGCATGAATATGGAGCGTCTACCCCAGTTCATGCAAATGCAAATGTAAAATTTCAAGCCAAAAGGAATAGATGAAAAATGGACAAGTTTGTGAACGGGCAACACAGATTTTGAGAATGAACAACACATTACACACAAGGGGGTAAGCTTCTCCTCGGACCGCGTAGCTCCTATGGCGCCATTTTGATGCTAACAAGCCATCACCTCCCGTTAGCATCCCATTGACTGCCATTCATTTTGACGTCACTTTGACAGCGAATAACTTTACATCTGAAGCGTTTAAAGACTCTATTTGTCCGTTGTTTATTTCTAAAGAAACATGACAATGTATAAAAGGCTCCATTACCTTGTAGCTCACGTTATGGCTCCGTAGCAGACGTTTTTATAAAAATAGGCTAACGATTGGGTCATAACCACAAGACTTACTGTCTCATAGTAGAGGAATTACCGTATAGTACAGGAGAAGCTCTCAGGCAGTTTGGACTTCCATTAGCTGGTTAAGTGTAATTACTAATGTTAACTATCATGTTAGTGATCAGTAATTAGCCTGTGCCTATGTTATCTCCTTACATATACCTACGCTCTCCGTCTCTGCTAGATTGGGAATGATTGAGATTTCTCTTGGCACAGCTACCAGAAGACTTCCAACTTTCAGACAGGTTGCTCACGTCACATCTACGTCTTCAAGCTCAGTTGGAGGCTGCTCAGTAACGCTCAGCCATCACCGGAAAAGAGCTTCTAATATCCTTCACTGGTCTCCGTCCAGAGACACGGGATCTGTTGGTCCATTTTATATATACGTCAATGGTTACACACTGGACCTTTACATGTTGTTAGATTACAAGAGAATATTTCCCTGTATTTATACTCTGTAGTGTAACGTAACGACTGGTCTGTGTCTCTTTCAGCCACCCTGGGCTCTCTGGAGTTCAGTCTGCTCTACGAACAGGAAAGCAACAGCCTCCACTGTAGCATCCTCAAAGCAAAGGTAACACTCCTCATTCGTTCACACTATGGGACAATTACAATCAAGTGGTTTATGTTAAAGACTCCTGAAAGGCACTTTGGCTTAATTGCTCTCCGCCGTTTATGCCGATGTGATGGACACGGTGCTACATTTCTCCTCAGGGACTGAAGCCCATGGACTCAAACGGACTGGCAGATCCTTATATCAAGCTCCATCTGCTGCCTGGGGCGAGTAAGGTATGAGACGCACCTTTCCTACATTCAGCTTTCACTTCCTTTAAAGGTCCTATGACATGCTGCTTTTTGGATGCTTTTATATAGGCCTTAGTGGTCCCCTAATACTGTATCTAAAGTATCTTTTATATAGACCTTAGTGGTCCCCTAATGCTCTATCTGAAGTCTATTTTATATAGACCTTAGTGGTCCCCTAATACTGTATCTGAAGTCTCTTTTATATAGACCTTAGTGGTCCCCTAATACTGTATCTGAAGTCTCTTTTATATAGACCTTAGTGGTCCCCTAATACTGTATCTGAAGTCTCTTTTATATAGGCCTTAGTGGCCCCATAATACTGTATCTGAAGTCTCTTTTATATAGGCCTTAGTGGTCCCCTAATACTGTATCTGAAGTCTCTTTTATATAGGCCTTAGTGGTCCCCTAATACTGTATCTGAAGTCTCTTTTATATAGGCCTTAGTGGTCCCCTAATACTGTATCTGAAGTCTCTTTTATATAGGCCTTAGTGGTCCCCTAATACTGTATCTGAAGTCTCTTTTATATAGGCCTTAGTGGTCCCCTAATACTGTATCTGAAGTCTCTTTTATATAGGCCTTAGTGTTCCCCTAATACTGTATCTGAAGTCTCTTTCCCGAATTTCAGCCTTGGTGCAGAATTACAGTCACTAGAGCCAGTCCCACAATGAGCTTTCCTTAGGATGTGCCATTTCTGTGTCTGTAGCTTTAAATGCTATTGAGGAGGAGAGAGGGGGGGGGGCAAGGTGGAGGGTGGGGGTGTGGCCTTGACCAACGGCCACTTTGCTCATTTGAAAGCCATGATGTCTCTCTCTTTTATGGGTGGGCCAAATTCTCTGGGCAGAGAAAGGGGAGGTAACCTTTCCCCTTATGACGTCATAAAGGGAAGATTCCATATTAGCCCATCTGAGCTTTCATTTTCTCAAAGGCAGAGCAGGATACCCAGGGCTCGGTTTACACCTATCACCATTTCTAGCCACTGGGGGACCAGAGGCAGGCTGGGGGAACGCATATTAATGTTAAAAAACCTCATAAAGTGAAATTGTCATGCCATGGGACCTTTACAAGATGTATTAGTCTAATATCTTGGCAAGTAAAAAAAAGAAAAAAAAAGGAAAGGAAAGGAAAGGAAAGGGTGGTGATTTTCGACTGCTGACAGGCTTCTTCTGCTAGCTCAAGCCTGACATCTTGTGGTGTGAATTGACAAAATCATCACACCCGCATGGAGATGATGATGGGGGGAATTTTTCTGCAACAATTTATGGTGCAACAGTCGTTATTTACATTAAGGGAAATATTATTATTATTATTATTATTATTATTATTATTATTATTATTATTATTATTATTAATAATTATTAATTATGCTTCAATTGTAGCACAAGTAGACACAATTCTTGTTTTCCGTACATGTATTGAGCCCCCTGAATGGGACACAGTTCTTGTTTTCCGTACATGTTTTGAGCCCCCTGAATGGGACACAGTTCTTGTTTTCCGTACATGTTTTGAGCCCCCTGAATGGGACACAGTTCTTGTTTTCCGTACATGTTTTGAGCCCCCTGAATGGGACACAGTTCTTGTTTTCCGTACATGTATTGAGCCCCCTGAATGGGACACAGTTCTTGTTTTCCGTACATGTATTGAGCCCCCTGAATGGGACACAGTTCTTGTTTCCGTACATGTATTGAGCCCCCTGAATGGGACACAGTTCTTGTTTTCCGTACATGTATTGAGCCCCCTGAATGGGACACAGTTCTTGTTTTCCGTACATGTATTGAGCCCCCTGAATGGGACACAGTTCTTGTTTTCCGTACATGTTTTGTATTGTTATTGAGAGGAACATATCGCTGCATCTCCCCCTAAATCTCCACCTATGTACAAGTAAGAACCTGAAAATGAGCCTGATAAGGGACCTTTAATCACTGTGATGTAGTGGAGAATAAAATATGTCTTTCTCCTGATCTAACCTGCTTCTAACAGTCTAACAAGCTGCGCACAAAGACCTTGAGAAACACCCGCAACCCCGTGTGGAACGAGACGCTCACCTACCACGGCCTGACGGATGACGACATGCAGCGTAAGACCCTCAGGTGGATACCACACCTCAGACAGCGTCAAACAATCCCTCCTCGGGTTCACGTAATGTGCCCTCACTTGACCCCTGAAGCTGTATGTGATTTATTTGACTCTCTTTGTGATGTACAGGCTGTCTGTCTGCGATGAGGACAAGTTTGGGCATAATGAGTTTATCGGGGAAACCCGAGTGGCGCTGAAGAAACTGAAGATGAACCAGAAGAAGAACTTCAACGTGTGTCTCGAGAGAGTCATCCCTGTGAGTCAAACTCAATCGCGTTACATTTAGCTGACTCTTTTATCCAAAGCCACTTACAATTGCTATATATGTCAGAGGTCACACGCCTCTGGAGCAACTAGGGGTTAACTAGTTAAGTTAACCCTAGAAAGTATTCTTTCAGATGTTTGATACCAGATGTTGTAACAGCGGTGATGTTGTGTATTGTTTAGGGTCCTCTCCACCACCAGACTAATCAGCATTGCAGATTGAACATGTAGCTGGACTTGAACGGCCTTCTTTTGACTGAAAGTGCTGACAAACATCACTTTTTCTGCTCACCAGTTCCATTTCCACTTCCTCACAGCCTGCTGCATTGACCGCTCCACCTACGTTAACACCTTCCCGTAATCAACGGCGCCGTCGAGTGCAAGCGTAGAGTTCAGTTCACTGGGAAAAAATTCTAAGGCCGGCTACACACTGGCTGCGTGGCGTTTCTGTTGCGTGGCGTTTTCTACGTCTTTGCACACCAGAAAGGTGTCTGACACGGCGCTACTGCTACTGCTAGCCTCGTCTGGACACGTGGATGTTTCTCATTGATGAAATGAAATAATAGCAGTAGTATACTTCATGTTAAACATAAATATATAATGATCTGATTACAGCAAAGACAACAATAGACAATAATAGACTACAGAATTCGTTCTGTATTGACATCAACATGTCATTTATTAAAATGTATTTGTGTCAAAATGACATACAAACATCTTTTCGTATTCTATGTTGCCTGGAAACGCTTCCAACACGCTTGCGTGTTGCGTGAAAAATAGGCGTCGGTCCTATTTCTAGCATGCACGTGTTTTCGGCGCGGCTCGAGATGTGCATGTCACGCAGGTAGTGTGCAAGCACTAACCCGTTAACACGGGAGCCGAAATAAAAACGGACACGCCACGCAGCTGATGCGCTCACGCCACGCAGCTGACACGCCACGCAGCTGACACGCCACGCCACGCAGCTGACATGGTCACGCCACGCAGCTGACACGTTCACGCCATGCAGCCGACACGCTCACGCCACGCAGCTGACACGTCACGCAGCTGACACGCCACGCAGCTGACATGGTCACGCCACGCAGCTGACACGCCACGCCACGCAGCCGACACGCTCATGCCACGCAGCCGACACGCTCACACCACGCAGCTGACACGCTCACACCACGCAGCTGACACGCTCACACCAAGCAGCTGACATGCTCACGCCACGCAGCTGACACGTTCACGCCATGCAGCCAACACGCTCACACCACGCAGTCGACACGCTCACACCACGCAGCTGACAGGCCCACACCACGCAGCTGACACGCTCACGCCACGCTCACGCCACGCTCACGCCACGCAGCTGACACGCTTATGCCACGCAGCCGACACGCTCACACCACGCTCACGCCACGCAGCTGACACGCTTATGCCACGCAGCCGACACGCTCACACCACGCTCACGCCACGCTCACGCCACGCTCACGCCACGCTCACACCACGCTCACGCCACGCAGCTGACACGCTTATGCCACGCAGCCGACACGCTCACGCCACGCAGCTGACACGCTCATGCCACGCAGCCAGTGTGTCGCCGGCCTAAGGTTGGGCAGAAACCCAACCCCGTCAAAACGCCCGATATTCAGCCGAATCTGAAGCCGAATCCTGGATTCGGTGCGTCCCTGGTTATAATACTCTGTTACAAGTTAAAGTCCTGCATTGGAAATGTTACTTCAGTAAAAGTCTGTAAGTCTCATCAGGAAAATGTAGTTAAAGTATTAAAACATTGTAGAAAGTGTAAAGGAACAAAAAACTGGAACCAACCAGCTGTGTGTGATGGTCTGATCATCTCAGCTGGACTTGTAGCCGTTATATTGTCGGCTAGTTTCATTCATAATAAAACATCAGATGTTATGAACTACATGTGTTCTGTGAGCAGTAATCTTAATGTGTAAAGTAACTAGTAACTAAGGCTGTAACAGATGAATGTAGTGGAGTAAAAAGTCCAATATTTCTCTCTGAAATGTAGCGGAGGAGAAGTAGAAAGTGGCACGAAAAGAAAAGACTCAAGTAAAGTACAAGTACCTCAACATTTGGACTGAAGTACAGTACTGGAGTACATGTACTTAGTTACATTCCACCGCTGCTCATACTGACCTGCTGTACTCTCGTCCCTTTTCTCCCTCGCAGACGAAGAGAACTGCAACTGCCGGTGGAGCCAGAGGCATCTCTCTCTACGAAGATGAGGCAAGGCTTTTTATTTTCCGAGCATGTCTCAACGTGACAGATTCCTCCAGAATCAGGAGGTTCTTGCAGATCTTTCCATCAACCCTACTGATCGATTTGTTCCCCCTCTGCTCTGTTTTAGCCGGGGAAAGACGGCGGCGAGGTAGAGGAGCGCGGTCGGATTCTGATCTCCCTCATGTACAGCACCCAGCAGAACCGTCTCCTCGTGGGCGTCGTGCGCTGCGTTCACCTGGCTGCCATGGATGCTAACGGCTACTCCGACCCATATGTCAAAATGTAGGTAAAACGGGATGATGTCATAAGCTGTTCCCAATCACAGATATACTTCCCTATATAGTGTGTTCGCCATTTAGTAACGGTGTTTGTATTCTCGATGCACAGCTAATTTGATGTAGTTGTGGTTGTATTCCAGTTAGCCTAATAGCTGGTTTGATTTGCATTGAGAGATGATCTTATGGAAAGTACCCCATGCCAGTCTCTAGGTATGGTGAAGGGGATGTGATGATGTGGGGGTATGGTGAAGGGGATGTGATGATGTGGGGGTATGGTGAAGGGGATGTGATGATGTGGGGGTATGGTGAAGGGGATGTGATGATGGGGGGGTATGGTGAAGGGGATGTGATGATGTGGGGGTATGGTGAAGGGGATGTGATGATGGGGGGGTATGGTGAAGGGGATGTGATGATGTGGGGGTATGGTGAAGGGGATGTGATGATGTGGGGGTATGGTGAAGGGGATGTGATGATGTGGGGGTATGGTGAAGGGGATGTGATGATGTGGGGGTATGGTGAAGGAGATGTGATGATGTGGGGGTATGGTGAAGGGGATGTGATGATGTGGGGGTATGGTGAAGGGGATGTGATGATGGGGGGGTCAAGGGAACTTTATCAGGATGCATAGTATCCTGGATCCATGAAATAACTGGCCTTTCAAAATAAAAGTCTGCCTGCCTCTATGGGAATTTAACATAGGGGTATACTGACTTATGCCGCCTGTATTTTAAGGAAGAACATTTATTTATTTATTTATTTATTTATTTATTTATTTATTGACGATACATTATTCATTCACAAAAAAAATTGGTGTCCTAATTTTTTCACATGACTGTACTCAGCAGAAAAAGAAACATCCTGTCACTTTCAACTGCTTTTATATTTTAAGCAAACTTTACATATGCAAATATTTGCAAATGTTATCAAAACGGCAGTCCACAAACCAATGGGGGACGTCACTGCTGCTACGTCCGTTATTTTTACGATCTATGGATGAGAACGTTAACCTGACCAGCCAGCCCCACATCCAGATGTTGGGTCTGGGAACTCACCATTGGCTGGGCTCAATCTGAGGGGCGGGATAAACGGTTGTCTTTCAAATTCCCTCTGCACGCAATAGGATAGCTCTACAACCAACCAGAGCAACGCTAGTTGATAGATTCAACTTTAAACTCCGAACACATCTTCCTTTTTTAAGAATGACTTCAGGGCCGTTCTTTGTTCTTTTCTCAAAGAAAAGCTGAACTCCAAGTCTTCCAGAGTCGCGGCCAAAGACCGCTGTTCACCAGCAGCAGCAGCCATAAGCCCCGCCCACCAACTCTATACACGATGTGATTGGCCTGACCAGAGTTTGGCTTTTCCAGCTCGCAAGCCAACGGAGAGTTGCTAGACGACCCTGGCTGCAAATTACATTACATTAGGGTGGTCTAGATTTCTAGGCTATGAGGATGTACCTTTTAGATTGTAAATATGTGATTCCAGAAATGGCATTGAATTAAATTCTGTTACATTTCCAGATGTCTGAAACCGGACATGGGGAAAAAGGCCAAGTGCAAAACACAGATCAAGAAGAGGACTTTAAACCCCGAGTTTAACGAGGTTTGTACGGGAGCTCAAGGTGAAGCTCTGCAGTTAATGAAAACAAGCTTGTCCTGAACCCTCGTGTTGCCCTTGGGTCAAATTTTCAAAGTTTTTTATATCAGAAATATGGATTTCTTACAACTAAATTGCCCAAAAAATAACTTGGATGCATGCATGTTGTATGGAAGCCATACAACATGCTTCGCAGGTAAAATTAATGATTATTTCCACTGAAATATTCAATTTCATAGCATTTGAAAAATGTTTTTAAATGTCCTGACTAAACTTTGACATAAACCAGTCTGTGATTCACTCAACATACTCTGATCTTAACTATTAGTCATCATAATTTCTGTTTTTTTTTAACTCAAAAATGAGCTATAATGTCATTTAAATTAGGTTTATTGACCATGAATAAAAGAAAGCGTTGAAACAAGTGACATAATCATCAAAAATAGCAACAAAAATGTTTGGAAAAGCGCCAAAAAAAGTAAATTTTGAATTTTGATCTGGAAGGACAACAAGTTAATGGTCGACAGGATGACAACACAAGGGTTCAATTATCATTGAGTCATTGTGTTTATATTCTTTGCAACTCAAGTATGAAAACTGATTAATGTCTTGATCTTTTCAGGAATTCGGCTATGAAATCAAGCACAGTGAACTGGCCAAGAAGGTTTTAGATATCTCTGTTTGGGATTACGATATTGGGAAGTCCAACGACTACATCGGTAAGTATTTGAGTAGTACCATTGCTTTGATCAAATTAGGCTACATCTATCTCCGCTGCTATGTTTCGGCTCGAGCCGGGCTCGGACCCCGGCTAGGTCGCGCGGTAAATGAGCGGTCAGGTGATGTGTTTCGATTAGCGAGAAAATGGATGCTGAGGACTTATTTTATATCTTTGTTCCAACTTCCAAGTGGCCGATAGCCTCCGTTAGTCATGAATAAATTATGTTAAAAAAATATATAAATGACTCATTCTTAACAAAAGGCAAAAGAGCTGTGTGTGCGTGCGCACATTTGAATATGTCGGGCTGTAAATGGGTTCGGGCTTTTAAAAAGCTGTCAATCAAAATGTACTTGTCGGGCTCAGGGCCAAATTCTGTCGGGCTCAGGGCCATGTCGGGCCGAAAGCTCTAGTAGCCGTGCTGTTCCTGGCGAGAGGTGCGCGCGCCATAAAATGACTTCACCAGCGAGTTGCGTGGTCATGCACCTCTGAATGTTTTAACTACGTGCCCACTGCACCTGCTGCGTTTTCAGTTCAATACGGTCGGCTGGGAAGATAGAATTTTGACAAGAATACATATTAATAAATTACATTTTGATGTTTGAAAGTCTCTAGGTTTTGATATAAATGTAATTAAAAATAAATATTCTGGAGCCTATTTTGCCGTCAATACTGCCAACGTTGTCTTTGCTGTAATCAAATAAGTATATATTTATGTTTTACATGAAGTATACTACTGCTATTATTTAATTTTATCAATGGGAAACATCCATGTGTACAGACAAGGCTAGACACGTGCAAAGACGTAGAAAAAGCCACGCAGCCGCCACGCAACAGAAACGCCACGCTCACGCCACGCAGCCAGTGTGTAGCCGGCCTTACAGTTCCACCTCGCCTGCTCTTACTTGTCACCATTGTTGTGAATGGTCATGTGATACGTGTTGTCAGACGTGTTAATATGGACGGAGATTAGTTCTACTACTGGAGCGCAAACT
Organism: Zingel zingel; assembly: GCA_023566125.1. Classification (NCBI taxonomy): domain Eukaryota; kingdom Metazoa; phylum Chordata; class Actinopteri; order Perciformes; family Percidae; genus Zingel; species Zingel zingel. Next base: position 3,534,087 of record CM042314.1, on the reverse strand, counting down.
CTTGTGTGGACGGAGATAGTTTTTGTGTCAAAACGCCGCTTAAAAATGAAAATGTAGTATCGTAGATGTCGCCTAAAAAGTACAGTTGTAACCTGCATTTTCTTACCTCACTTCCTCCCTGACAGGCGGCTGTCAGCTGGGCATCACTGCCAAAGGAGAGAGGCTGAAGCACTGGTACGAGTGTCTGAAGAACAAGGACAAGAGGATTGAGCGCTGGCACACCTTGTATAGCGGGAATCACGTCACTAGTGATTAACCACTCGCACTGCACACATACAGCATGAGCTAAAACCTTCCCACTTGGTTTGCATTGCACTTTTCTTCCCCCATTTCATTGTTCGCTATTCTTTCACTACCTGACCATCACACAGGCTTACTGGCCTCCCTTCCCCGGATGTATATTCTTCTTTCCTGTCCCCTTATTATACAATGTCTCTGCCTGTGCTGCCTGTGCTGACACTTAAAGGGTAACATCGTTTTTTTCCAACCTGAACCCTGTTTTATCATGTTTTTGTGTCTAAGTGACTGATGGGAACAAATTTTTTTTTAATTTGGTCCAGCATTAAGTTAGACCAAAGAGAAACAAGCTGCGCTGTAACGTTAATGTGCAAAATTGCGTCAATCTCTGTCCACTGAAAGTTCTGTTTTGCTGCTGACAGACTCAGATTATTATTCTAAGTGTCTGACAACATTATGGAAAGGATCCCTACAGAGATAGACCTTTTAGTTAAAGAGTAAGACCCTTTTAGTTTAACATGAAACAGCCCCAAAATCCCCATCACCAAACTGCACCACACTCCATGTAAAAAATCTGTACTTTTATCATCGTAACACACACTTCATTCAAAGTGGACAGAAACTAAATCAAACTATCAATAGCTGTCTTGGTTCATCTTTCCACTGTTCCAACAATCACCACTCTGGTTTGGTTGAAATAAACCCTTAATTCACCCATTTACATGTGGAAATATGCTGGCTCTATACATGCTAAAAGTCCTGATTATTTACATGGAGTCTGGTGGAGATATGCTGGCTCTATACACGCTGAAAGTCCTGATTATTTACATGGAGTCTGGTGGGTTTGGTGATGGTGATTTCGGGGCTGTTTGATGTTAAACTAAAAGGATCTTACTCTTTAACTAAAAGGTCTATCTCTGTAGGGATCCTTTCCATAATGTTGTCAGACACTTAGAATAATAATCTGAGTCTGTCAGCAGCAACAACAGAACTTTTAGTGGACGCTAACGGACGCTTAACATCTGTCCTGTAGGGTTACATTACAGCCCGGTTCACCTCTGACAGTTACAGCGTTCTCACTCGATACCGGGCCAACTTCAAAGACGTCTAAGAAGTCACTTGGGCGTCAATGCATGGGGAAACAGGGTCCAGGTTGAAAACACAAAACAAAATTACCTTTTGAATCTGCCCCTGGGACAAATCATGGCATAAATGGATGAGAGATTTAACTAATGTTAACTAACGCACAGCTGCACAAGGACCATCCCGCCTGTCAGTGAAGTTAACCAGCGCGCTGAACTCGACACATCGCTAAAGGAAAAAAAAAAAAATTTGCACTGGCAAAGAACTAGAAAAGCAATATGTCACGGCATCTGAGGTCAAAAAGCATCGCTCCAAGTCCTCACAAGCCTCGATTAAGATTAGATTGTCAGGGTATTATTTTGGTTTCTCGTGTGATATCATCATGCTGTAGTGTAACACTTTGAACTGTATCCGCATGCCAAGCCACAGACGTGAGAAAACACACAGCTGCGCCTTCAAATATTTCACCTGTGCCCGCTGAACATGTATATTTCCATGAAGAAATGTTTACATACTGACACATTGCTCAGGTTAGGATAGACGTCTGATGTACAGGTAATTCATAAGTCAGTGGACCATGAGCTAGATGAATCGGTCCATCAGTTGCTGTTAATTTGTGATTTAAAAATTAGAGTAGTAGGAGGTTTATTGTATGTTTATTCAAGCTACGAACTAAGATATGTGGGAAGTATTAACGGTGTGATTTAGAGAAACTGAGACGTGAGCAAAAATTATTTCTTTTGTTTATTTTGTAGGATTATATGCTGCCTGTACTCTTCTGAAGCTCGTGGTTCGCTCTGACGCCTTAGAGGTTTTCTACTGTAGTGTTTACACTGAATGCACACGGCCAGGTCTCCCTAAAGCCTGATTTATGGTTCTGCGTTGAATCTAAGCCCGTAGGTACATATGTACGTATGTTCACCGGCCAAATTGGCTCGTAACTTTACAATGTTACCCGCCAAAGATAATTTTTTACCGGCGGTTGGTGGGTGTAGCGGTGTAGTCTACGTGATACGCAGGTATACGCCATATACCCGCTAGGAAAGGTCAAGGATTTCCGTGTTCCCACTTACAAAAGCCTGAGGATACGTAACGATGATTCTTTTTGTGACAGAACTTTTACACCCAGTATTTATAAGTCGATTGAGAACAATTTCTCATTTGCAATGACGACCTGTCACATTCACAGAGTTCCACATTCATACTGGAAGCTGCCCAGTACCACCACAGTCTGATCTGACCACATTCATACCTGGAAGCTGCCCAGTACTACCACAGTCTGATCTGATCACATTCATACCTGGAAGCTGCCCAGTACAACCACAGTCTGATCTGATCACATTCATACATGGAAGCTGACCAGTACTACCACAGTCTGATCTGATCACATTCATACTGGAAGCTGCCCAGTACCACCACAGTCTGATCTGATCACATTCATACTGGAAGCTGCCCAGTACTACCACAGTCTGATCTGATCACATTCATACATGGAAGCTGCCCAGTACTACCACAGTCTGATCTGATCACATTCATACCTGGAAGCTGCCCAGTACTACCACAGTCTGATCTGACCACATTCATATCTTGAAGCTGCCCAGTACCACCACAGTCTGATCTGATCACATTCATACTGGAAGCTGCCCAGTACCACCACAGTCTGATCTGACCACATTCATACCTGGAAGCTGCCCAGTACCACCACAGTCTGATCTGACCACATTCATACTTGGATGCTGTCCAGTACCACCACAGTCTGATCTGACCACATTCATACCTGGAAGCTGCCCAGTACTACCACAGTCTGATCTGATCACATTCATACCTGGAAGCTGCCCAGTACTACCACAGTCTGATCTGATCACATTCATACATGGAAGCTGCCCAGTACTACCACAGTCTGATCTGATCACATTCATATCTTGAAGCTGCCCAGTACCACCACAGTCTGATCTGATCACATTCATACCTGGAAGCTGCCCAGTACTACCACAGTCTGATCTGATCACATTCATACATGGAAGCTGCCCAGTACTACCACAGTCTGATCTGATCACATTTATACCTGGAAGCTGCCCAGTACTACCACAGTCTGATCTGATCACATTCATACATGGAAGCTGCCCAGTACTACCACAGTCTGATCTGATCACATTCATACATGGAAGCTGCCCAGTACCACCACAGTCTGATCTGATCACATTCATACATGGAAGCTGCCCAGTACTACCACAGTCTGATCTGATCACATTCATACATGGAAGCTGCCCAGTACTACCACAGTCTGATCTGATCACATTCATACATGGAAGCTGCCCAGTACTACCACAGTCTGATCTGATCACATTCATACATGGAAGCTGCCCAGTACTACCACAGTCTGATCTGCTGGCCACTGAGCAGCTCCACTGGAGCGGTTGGAGATTAAGGGCCTTGCTCAAGGGCACCTCAGTGGTGGTAATGAGGGAGGGACAAGCGCTGCGCTTTCACTTTTGCGAATATGAAATTAACTGATTTGGATCACTATAGCCCAGTATAGAGCAGTAGTTCTCAAGCTTTTTTCAATAATGTACCCCCTTTGAACAGTGTTTTTAAGCCATGTACTTGCGAGAATAATGTCTGGTAGAAAATAGAAGTCTCTATAAAGAGGAACAATACAGCAATGTCAGCGATAGATTGACTAAACTACAGCCTTGGACCTGGAGAACATGTAAATGCTGATTTAAAAAGGCAAAAAAAACCTTGGAAAAATATGGTACAAAGAAGAAAGTAAGGCAAGAATAGGTCGAAAATGGTAACAAAAACTTTGAAAAAAGCAGAAAGAAAACTTTGAAAAAAGAGACGAAAACTTAGAAGAAAAAAAGACAGTAGAAAAAAGTAAGGAAGAAAGGCAAGAATAGGCCAAAATAAACGACAAAACCTTCAAAAAAAGGTGACAAACTTCAAAAACAGAGACAAAAACTTTGAAGAAATTGACAAACTTGTAGAATATATATATAGACAGTAGAAGTAACTACAGCCTTGTAACTGAAAAACATTTGGCAGAAAATCTTACGTACCCCCTTGCAGTCCTCCAGGGTACCCCTAGGGGTACACGTATCCCCTGCAGTCCTCCAGAGTACCCCTAGGGGGACACGTACCCCCTGCAGTCTTCCAGAGTACCCCTAGGGGGACACGTACCCCCATTTGAGAAACACTGCTATAGACTATATGAGATATAAAACGAAAGCGAGCTCAAACTACACTCTATCTGTGTTTTGGTAAGCCTGCCCCTGAAGCTATACTGCCGTTTCGAGCGACACCGTAGCAGACCTTAACGTTGCAGAAACTTTGGGAAATTAACCAGATGAGGCTGATGCTATATGGGGTAGCGTTACAAAATACGCATAGATTGTCGCTCTGGGACGCATCGTTCTGGGATGGGAGAGTATGAAGCTGGGAGGAAAAAATCAAAGTATACTCACTAATTCCACCTGCATGGGAGACGGAGGAAAATTTGGCTAGCCGGCTCAACTGCAACCAAGAAAATGATAGCTCAGCGCTGGCTCCCCCCTCACTATCTTTGTATAAAACAGTGGTTGGCGTATTTTCTAGACATAGTTATGCTTGAGCGCTCTACAGCAAGGATTAACAAAGCCAAATCATCAACTATAGACCTATGGAAAAGCACAGCAGCACAAATATCAGACCTAATGACCTCAGCGTCACAAGAACTAGAGGAGAGCGACTAGGCAAGGTGTGATTTCTGTTTGTTAATTTGTTTTGCTTTCCTCGAGACCGCAGAGGGTGAGGAGTGGGAGAGGGTTCTTGTTCTTCTTTAATTTGTGTTTCTCTGTTCTGTATGTCTGCATATTGAAAAAAATCAACAAAAAAAGTATACTCACTACCAAAAACTAGATTACACCACTGGCAGGTGCCAATGTAAAGCCTTGGCTGTATCCCTACTCGCCACAACCACGTATACACATATACCGGCTCTGCTATTTTCTTAAAGAGGTACGCAAGAACGACGCAGACACACCAGCACATAAGTATAAATCCTCACAACGGCGTACATAAGCTACGTCTTAAACTCTGCTTAGAGGCAACGTCCAACCATAAATCAGCCTTAACAAATGTGGCTGCTCTGTTTGCCAAGGAGAGAAAGTGGAACAGGTTAGGTCATAAAAATGTGCAGCTGTACCTGCATGCACTGTGTTCGTGAGTCTGGCGTGCCTGGGGCCGTCTGCTTTTTACCCCAACGCACCTTTGACACAAAGCAGGGCCCCTTTGCCTCCTCTGCCACGCCCGGATCATTCAACGCTTCAGCGTGTGTTGTTCACTGATCACAGCAACCCAAGGAAAGCACACCTCACAACGTGGAATGACTTCGATTTATACAGCTGTTTGCAAGTTATTGCAACATAAAAACAGAGACGAAACTAAAAGTCCTATGCATGAAATGTCTTGTGGTTCAAGATATAAATAAAAAAATATATATATATACTTTGTAAGAATGTAATTCCATCAATGTTTACACTTCTTCCCCATTACATTCCTGTCAAATACTTTATACACAAGAGGCCATTTTCTGCATGAATGGTGTAATCTGAATAAACTGGTCTGATAGCATCCACAGGATCGGCTGATAATCGGGACCAGACGGAATCTGCGGACGCAGAATCCGTAGGTTTTAAACAAATTTAAAAAATGAAATTCATAATGTTAACGTGTCCACCCCAAGCAGAAAAACCAGACTGTCCTCTCCTGGAAAGATAGGTTGTTTGTTCAAGCATCATTCTGACCTATATTTGTGGTTCTAGTAGCAGCGCCCTCTAGTGGCCGTAGTAGTTCTGACGGGAGCTAAGCAGGAAGTAAGGTGAGGAAGTATAGGAGCGCCAAATGTCCTGGTAGCCAAATTTATTTTCCTACTATGGCCACGCCAAGACCTGCCCTTCAATAGCAGCTCGATTGGTTTGGGTTAGGCATTGACCTTGAGTGGTTAAGGTTAGGATAGCCGATTGGTCAGGGGATAGGACCTGAACATGTAAGCATGGACGCCTGGCCAATAGTAGTGTGTGAATGCTATTGAAGGGCGGGTCTTGTCGTGGCCATAGTTTGAAAAGAAATATTGCGTCCTGGTAAGGAGGCAGGTAGGGGGGGGGTGGATGGGTCAAACAAACACAGGACTTTCCCCCAGGAGACCAGGGGTCATGTCCCGTTAGAAAAGAAAAGGAAACAGATTTTTTTAACTTTACAGAACAAACGGAGCTACGTCACGTTCTGCGTAACATGGTAACCTTCAGGAAGTGAAGTCACGTCTGATTTGAACCCAAACCTCCATCTTTTTATCTACTTAACGAAGTAGTTTTGGTGTCTAACCCTAACCAAAGTGGGACCGTTTCACAACGTTAACGACATCTTTAAAACGGCAACCGTTAGCTTCTCTGGTTTAGATATGAGGATGGAGAACTCTCCTGTGGGTCAGATTAGAGGGGAACGAATAACCGATATCGTCGTGTGGTTTTGGAGGACTTTTTTTGGCAGATTTTCATTCTGGATGACAGCTGAAAACTGTATAAAAGGTTCTGCAGATTTCGTTTGGGTCTGCTGATAATCGACTGAGCACCATCATCAAAAGACTTTGAGATCCGACTCTCAGTAGCAGATATTGAGATGAATATTTCTGTACATTCAAATCTCTTTAGTGTCTTGTTTTCTCTGCGGTGGCAGGCAGGGATTCAAACACCCAGCGGTAGCATCACACACTGTCTATGTCGTGCTACTTCAGCTACAGATGATGATTAACATCACAAATACTCAATAGTTTGAAAAAAAGAAAAGAAAAGCTACTTGATTCTGCCAGTTCAGTGAATGTTTATTGCTTTATCTCTGTATTTGTACATAGATAGTGCATGCATTGGGAAAAAATGTATGTTTGCAAATAACTTTGCATGTAAAGATTTTGCAGAGAGTTTACACAGAATCAATAAAATCAAATGAAAACTGACATTCCTCAAGTGGGTGAAGACTTATTGGAGTCAAGGTATGATAAACTACTAGAGCTGGGATCAGCAGAGGCCTCACGATCACCGTATCATCACGATACTTATGTCACGATATAATATTATCACGATCATCGTATCATCACGATACGTATGTCACGATATAATATCATCACGGTATCATCATGATACTTATGTCACGATACTTATGTCACGATACAATATCATCACGATCACCGTATCATCACGATACTTATGTCACGATACTTATGTCACGATATAATATTATCACGATCATCGTATCATCACGATACTTATGTCACGATATAATATCATCACGGTATCATCATGATACTTATGTCACGATACTTATGTCACGATACTTATGTCACGATATAATATTATCACGATCATCGTATCATCACGATACTTATGTCACGATATAATATCATCACGGTATCATCATGATACTTATGTCACGATACTTATGTCACGATACAATATCATCACGATCACCGTATCATCACGATACTTATGTCACGATACTTATGTCACAATACAATATCATCACGATCACCGTATCGTCACAATACTTATGTCACGATACAATATCATCACGATCACGGTATCATCACGATACTTATGTCACAATACTTATGTCACAATACTTATGTCACGATACTTATGTCACAATACCATATTATTGCGATTTTAACCCTTGTCTTGTCTTCCCGCCGACCATGCAACTTTTTGATTTTCTGGGTCAAAATTGTAACTTTTTTTCAACGTTTTGGACGTCTTTTTCGACCCTTGTGTTGCGTTTCCACCGATGTTTTTGTCACTTTTTCCCAGCGTTTTTTTCTGCACCTTTTGACGTTTTTGTGTGTTTTTTTACCCCACATTTTTTAAGCTTTTTTCAAAGTTCTTTTATAAAAATGAAATGCTATGAAATTGAATAAAACTTGTGAAGAGCATTGTAGGGAGCCATCCACGTTAAACGTTGAAACCTAAATTTCTGATATAGAAACTTTTTGAAAATGGGAGGATTAAACATATTGCAATATTCTGCGATATATTGCAATTTATTATGTTTTTTTCAAACTTTTCAAATGTTTCCGAATTTCAAATGATGTCCCCAAAAGGGAACTTTGTCAACATTGATAAATTACTCAACTTGACTATGACTTGGTATTCAAGCCTTGAGACTTGACTTTGACTTGTATTCAAGCCTTGAGACTTGACTGTGACTTGAGACAGATGACTGAAATAAAGTCCGGATCGGGCCAAATTTTTCTGTCCGAACCCGGCCAGCGTCCGACAGGCATTAAGAAATTTGTGTCCAAGCCCGACCCGAGCTGGACACAGCTAAAATCTCATTTTTTATCATATTAATGACACATGTACGTTTGTTTGTGTGGAAAGCTTTTATTAAGCAGCTATAGGAAGGCATTCGTAAATGTCAACAGATGAGGTCATCAGCTCACACGGGGCAACAAGCACACGTTAATCAGCTGTTTTAACCTTTCCTGATTGCTTTGTTTCCGACCGTGATCAGAAAACCAGGGGAGACTGGTTACCTCCAGGGCCGACGTTATATAACGTCGGGGTTATATCCCGTTTCTGGTGAGCAGATGAATGAACTTGGCTTTTAGTCTGGAGTTTATCTCGGACACCGCACACACTGTTGGCTTCAAAACGTAAACTTATTCGCATCTACACGTCCGCTTCCTCTTTCTCTATCTCTCTTCTGCCCACTTTACACACACACACACACACACACACACACACACACACACACACACACACACACACACACACACACACACACACACTGAGCTCTCTTAAAGGAGCCGTCTGTAATGAAGTTTTTTGTGCAACAGTTTCTTTTTAATATAAAAAAAATAAAACAAGACTTTTCATGACGATGTTTGTGTCACTATCTTTGTGGGGCCCCGTCATTGACATAATGCATTCCCTAGCCCCTTACCCTAACCTTAACCATCACAACTAAATGCCTAACCTTAACCCTTACCCTCACCCTAACCATAACCTAATTCTAACCCTAATCCTAAAACCAAGTCTTAACCCTCAAACAGCCCTTTAACCTTGTGGGGTCCAGCATTTTGGCCCCACAAGGCTGTCCGGACCCCACAAGTATACTATATTCCCCGGTTTTTGGACCCCACAAATACAGTAAAACAAGCACACACACACGTGCAACAGTGAGGTGTGTCATATTTGTGCCAAGCCTCCATAAAGACAGACCAATCAGCGCCCGTGCCCTCCTCATATAGAGACAGGCGCCTACTGCAGAAACTCTCTACAGGCTGCAGGGTACAACTCCTCCACCCAGACATCCATCTACATTTAACCCTTTCATTTCCCGGTTTGATTAAACACCCGTTCTGCACTGAGATGCAAAGCGTCTGCCTTCTACAAGTTGTTTCCACTTTATCTTTACTCATCCTATCCAAAGCCCAGCCAGTGGTCGGATCCGGTCTCTCCTGTCTCAGGTCCAGTCCTGCTGCTGCACATGACGGACACACGCGCGTCACGTTCCTGCGAGAGGACGCAGCCAGTGTGCGCTCCCTGTACCTCAGCCTGTGGTCCGAGGACGCGCGTCCGGTAACATGCGAAGTGAACACGGACCCTCTGGTGACGGAGACATACCGCAGGCTTTGCAACAGAAGCCATGAAGTAATCCGGAGGTTTAATATCAGCGCGCTGTTGGCTCCGGATGCTCGCTTTTGCGCGCACGTCTCCTCCCCACCGCCAAAGCTTTCCAGGCGCACCGGGAGGGAAGAGACAGCGGGGAGAGCGCGCAGGAAACGCTCCTGGATGTTCCCCGGGACGCTGTGGTGCGGCACCGGGAGCAAAGCCCTCGGATACGAGCAGTTAGGTGAGCATGGCGAACAGTTTTTATGATTTTATGAAGCTATGGAAGCATATTGATGCCATTACAAGGGCGTAACTTTGGGTTTAACATTGGAGAGGGTGACAGATCTCCACCTTTGAGCAAAATTGAAATTAAGTGTGTCAAATACTTAATTTTCTGCATTCTGGTGAATTTTTCTGCAACATTTTATGATGCAAATGTCTTTATTTATGTAACGGAATAGATTTTCTTTTTTTTTTAGGGGGGGGGGGGGGGGGGTGGGGGGGTGGTTGCACTTGCCAGTTGTGATTATTATTACCCCCCCCCCCCCCCCCCCCCCTTATCTCCTCTGTAAATTACGCCTATGGCTGCCAAGACTGAAAACATATCAGTGTTACGTTTTTACATGAAAAGTATATTCTAATAAGATGTTTGGAAACACTTTATAAGGTACACAAAAATGTAGGTATGGAACGAATGAGGAACGAACAGTGGTGTAGTCTACGTGACGCGCAGGTATACGCAGTATACACTGCTTAATTTGTAAAGTGGGAGGTCCCGGAGCGCAGAGGGGGGGTGGATCCGGTGACTCAAAACGGGGGTTGGAGGTAACGGAAAAAAAAAAAAAAATGACACCTGCCTACGTAGCTTCTCTGACTAAAATAACCTAAACAACGCTGTGTGTACATCAGGGCAATGTTTATTTGTATTTCAGAACATGCACTGCATCGGTGCGAAATGTAAATATATACTGCAACAATCGTTTTCACAAGCAGCAATTATCCATCGGACTATTAAATTAAGCAAAAAACCACCGTGGTCTCCACATTCTTGATCGGCTGAAACGGTTTCTGCTGGTTTGGGATCCGACTGGCCGGCGTGTTTGAAAAAGTTGAGCAAACTTTGTTGTCTTTTTGACATTTTTCCCCTGAGTGAAACGAGGCTAACAGCAATCTCAACCAGCACAACCGCCTGTGTCACTTGAAGTGCAGCTCCGCGCTGTTGAAGTGCCTCCCCTCCCTCCCTCCGTCCCTCTCCCCCCTCTGTCTCCCCTACCTCCGTCCCTCTCCTCCCTCCGTCCCTCTCCTCCCTCTGTCTCCCCTCCCTCCGTCCCTCTCCTCCCTCCGTCCCTCTCCCCCCTCTGTCTCTCCTCCCTCTGCCTCCCCTCCCTCCCTCCATCCCTCTCCTCCCTCCGTCCCTCTCCTCCCTCCGTCCCTCTCCCCCCTCTGTCTCTCCTCCCTCTGCCTCCCCTCCCTCCCTCCATCCCTCTCCTCCCTCCGTCCCTCTCCCCCCTCTGTCTCCCCTACCTCCGTCCCTCTCCTCCCTCCGTCCCTCTCCCCTCTGTCTCTCCTCCCTCTGCCTCCCCTCCCTCCCTCCGTCCCTCTCCTCCCTCTGTCTCCCCTCCTTCCGTCCCTCCCTCCGTCCATCTCCTCCCTCCGTCCCTCTCCCCTCTGTCTCTCCTCCCTCTGCCTCCCCTCCCTCCCTCCGTCCCTCTCCTCCCTCTGTCTCCCCTCCCTCCGTCCCTCCCGTCCCTCCGTCCCTCTCCTCCCTCCGTCCCTCTCCCCTCTGTCTCTCCTCCCTCTGCCTCCCCTCCCTCCCTCCCCTCCCTCCCTCCGTCCCTCTTCTCCCTCTGTCTCCCCTCCCTCCGTCCCTCCCCTCCCTCCGTCCCTCTCCTCCCTCTGTCTCCCCTCCCTCCCTCCGTCCCTCTCCTCCCTCTGTCTCCCCTCTCTCCCTCCGTCCCTCTCCTCCCTCCGTCCCCCTCCCTCCATCCCTCCCCTCCCTCTGTCTCCCCTCCCTCCGTCCCTCTCCTCCCTCTGTCTCCCCTCCCTCCGTCCATCTCCTCCCTCTGTCTCCCCTCCCTCCCTTCGTCCCTCTCCCCCCTCTGTCTCCCCTCCCTCCGTCCCTCTCCTCCCTCCGTCCCTCTCCCTCCGTCCCTCTCCTCCCTCTGTCTCCCCTCCCTCCCTCCGTCGCTCTCCTCCCTCTGTCTCCCCTCCCTCCCTTCGTCCCTCTCCCCCCTCTGTCTCCCCTCCCTCCGTCCCTCTCCTCCCTCCGTCCCTCTCCTCCCTCTGTCTCCCCTCCCTCCGTCCATCTCCTCCCTCTGTCTCCCCTCCCTCCGTCCCCCTCCCTCTGTCTCCCCTCCCTCCGTCCATCTCCTCCCTCTGTCTCCCCTCCCTCCATCCCTCTCCTCCCTCCGTCCATCTCCTCCCTCTGTCTCCCCTCCCTCCGTCCCCCTCCCTCTGTCTCCCCTCCCTCCGTCCCCCTCCCTCTGTCTCCCCTCCCTCCGTCCATCTCCTCCCTCTGTCTCCCCTCCCTCCATCCCTCTCCTCCCTCCGTCCATCTCCTCCCTCTGTCTCCCCTCCCTCCGTCCCCCTCCCTCTGTCTCCCCTCCCTCCGTCCATCTCCTCCCTCCGTCTCCCCTCCCTCCGTCCCTCTCCTCCCTCCGTCCATCTCCTCCCTCCGTCCCTCTCCTCCCTCTGTCTCCCCTCCCTCCGTCCATCTCCTCCCTCTGTCTCCCCTCCCTCCGTCCATCTCCTCCCTCTGTCTCCCCTCCCTCCATCCCTCTCCCCCCTCCGTCTTACCCTGAAAATTCACCTCAAAACGCATCGAAAACGCAAACACAAGATTTTTGTGGAACTTCAAAGGGGAATAAAGACGAACAAAAAGATAACAACATGGAACACAAACAGTCATTTATTTTTTTCATTTAGGCGATTCATTTTTCATAATGACACAGGAGGTGCAGGATAAAAAAAAAAAGGTTCCAGATCCTCAAATTAAGCCCTGGCAGTATACCCACTAAGCTCCAGGATTTCCATACACCCACTTAAAAATGCTCAATGTCATATATTTTTGATATATTTTGAATTGTCATCTGTGGGTCTTTTCTTCGCGTAGGCTAAATAAAGGTATTTCCACCATAAATTGGTGCAAAAAAGTGTCTCGGAATGCAGGAAATGAAGTCGTTGACACTCAAAATTATTATTATAAGATATCTTCATGCTTTAACAAATGTTTTTATGTTTTCAGAAGTGAAGATGTTTTCACGTTTTAAAGGGTAACTACCATTTTTTTCAACCTGGACCCTATGTTCCTGTGTTTTTGTGTCTAAGTGACTGATGGGAACAACAATCTTTGACATCGGTCCAGTATTAAGTGAGATCGCTGCAGTCGGCAGCGGAGAAACAAGCTACAGTGTAAGTTAATAGGACAATTGTCCAGCTTGTATTTAAGTTCACAAAAGTTCTGTTGTTGCCACTGACAGGCTCAGATTATTATTCTAAGTGTCTGACAACATTATGGGATGGATCCCTACAGAGATAGACCTTTAAAACCTCTTTGAGACCTTTCTGTTTAACCAGAAGCAGCTCTGAAGTCGCTAGCGCTAACCCCACCAGACTCCATTTAAAAAAGCAATACTTTTAGCGTGTATAGAGCCAACATATGTTCACATGTAAATTGATAAACTGTGCGTTTATTTTAACCAAAACTAGAGTTGGGATGGTTGGAAAAGTGGAAAGACGACCCAAAACGGCTTTACATAGTTTTATTTTGTTTCTGTGGACTTTGAATGAAGTGTGTTTTACAATGCTAAAATTACTGTTTATTTACATGGAGTCTGGTGGCTTTAGTGAACGCAATTTGATGTTTATGTTTTTACTCTTTAACAGAAAGGTCGACCTCCTTAGAAATCCTTTTCCATAATGTTGTCAGACACTTAACACAAAAACATAGGAAAATAGGGTCCAGGTTAAAAAAAAGAAAAGAAGGTAGTTACCCTTTAACGAGATGTTTTCATGTTATTACAACATGCAAACTTACGAAGTTATAACAAGAAACATGTCACACAAAAGTTTCATGTCACAACAATAAATGATGATGTTATTACGTGAAACTTTTCACGTTATGACACGATAAATTATATTGTTGTAACATGTAGACTATCCTGTTTGAATGAAGACGTGGTGTGCCGACCGATAATTTGCTAATTTGTGAAACATTTCACGAAATAACGGGATGATTTATTGTTATATAAACTTTTCACGTGCTGGATATTTATATTGTAGTAGGTTCTTTAACCCTCCTGTTGTCCTCGGGTCAAATTTGACCTATTTAAAAAAAGTTTCTATAGGCCTATCAGAAATTTGGGTTTCTTTCAACCAAATTTTCAAAAGAAAGTAACGTGGATGGCTCCCTACAACGCTCCTCACAAGTCAAATAAATGATGAGTTCATTACTTTCATTGAATTTGTGTTTATTCAATTTTATAGCATTTGAAAAAAATGTTTATAAAAGAACGTTGAAAAAAGTGACAAAAATGTTGAAAAAAGTGACAAAAAGTTGGAGAAAAAAACATAAAAACTTTAAAAGGCCCAGAAGAAGTCGACAAAAATGTTGAAAAGAGGCGCTCGGTTAGCTCAGTTGGTAACCAGTCCTTCCAGAAAAATGTGGAGTTTTTTTGTGATTGTTGCGGGTTAAAATCTGTGATTATGCGGCACGTTTTCTTAAAAAATGCGATGGAATATGCGGGATATTTAGGCAAATGTATGCGATTAAATTGCGGGAACTTGCAAAAACTGCGGTTTCATCGCGGCTTCATCGCGGGGTCTGCAGCTTTTCGATGATATTCACGTCGCGTAATTACGTCACTTCATAACGTCACTTCATAACGTCACTTCATAACGTCCCTTCATAACGTCACTTCATAACGTCACTTCATAACGTCACTTCATAACGTCACTTCATAACGTCCCTTCATAACGTCCCTTCATAACGTCACTTCATAACGTCACTTCATAACGTCACTTCATAACGTCACTTCATAACGTCACTTCATAACGTCTCTTCATCAACGTCCCTTCATCGTCACTTCATAACTTCCCTTCATCAACGTCACTTCATAACGTCACTTCATAACGTCACTTCATCAACGTCACTTCATAACGTCACTTCATAACGTCACTTCATAACGTCTCTTCATAACGTCTCTTCATAACGTCACTTCATAACGTCACTTCATAACGTCACTTCATAACGTCCCTTCATAACGTCACTTCATAACGTCCCTTCATAACGTCCCTTCATAACGTCACTTCATAACGTCACTTCATAACGTCACTTCATAACGTACCTTCATAACGTACCTTCATCAACGTCACTTCATAACGTCACTTCATCAACGTCACTTCATAACGTCCCTTCATAACGTCCCTTCATCAACGTCACTTCATAACGTCACTTCATCAACGTCACTTCATAACGTCCCTTCATAACGTCCCTTCATCAACGTCACTTCATAACGTCACTTCATCAACGTCACTTCATAACGTTCCCTTTCATAACGGAACATCCCCGCTCCCACAACGTTTTCCCAACAGGGGAAAACGGCTGCTCTCGTGTGAAGTAAACGCAACATTTTTCAACTTTCTACTAAGATATATGTGTGACTTTTTTGCAATGAGGAGATTATGAAATCATGCAAGCCCCCGCTTATTTTGCGCGGAAATCGGCAATTTATGCGGCGAAAGTGCGGCGTATTTGAAAAAATGCGGCCCCCGCATAAATATGCGGACTTTGACTGATTATGCATTGAATTATGTGATCGCATAATGACGTTTTTCTGGAGGGACTGGATAGAGCAGGCACCCATATATAGTAATTTACTCCTGGACACAGCAGGCCCGGGTCGTTCCCCCTCTCTCTCTCCCCTTTCATGTCTTCAGCTGTCCTGTCATTAAAGGCCTAAAAATGCCCCAAAAATAACCTTAAAATAAAAAAATGGTTGAAAAGAAGTGACAAAAACATCAGGAAAAGCCACAAAAGTGTCGAAAAAGACGACCAAAACATTGAAAAAAAAGTTTTCATTTCAATTTTTGGTCGAAGGTAGACAAGCCAAGGGGTTAAATGAAAGCTCTTATTTTTATCTTTCCTTTTCAAATGTCTTTGAAGGTTTTTGATTTGAAATGAGGCGAGAGAATCTCCTCTTTGCTGTCCTTTGACGTGTGAGTGAATTCAGATCTTGTTCTCCGGCTCAGGGATGTTTGAGAAAGCGGACGGATGCTGCCGGGAACACGACCACTGCCTGCACATCATCCCGTCTTTCACGGTGAATTATGGCGTCTTCAACCCTCACTTCTTCACCGTCTCACACTGCCACTGTGACCAAAGGTAGGCCTGTGTTACAATTATTACATCGTTGTGTAATCGCAACACATTCTCAATCCCAAATGCTTGGTCGCTTGGTCAGGTGCCTTGGGCGTTGTTATTGACGCTAAAAGTCTCCTTTAGCGTCAGATCTATCGGGACTATTGGCGTCACTTTTGACGCAGTTAGGTTTAGGAAAAGATGATGGATGGGCTAATAAAAGGTAGGTTTAGGTAAAGAAGAACGGGACGGTTGGGTTTAGGTAAAGAAGAACGGGACAGTTGGGTTTAAGTAAAGAAGAACGGGACGGTTGGGTTTAGGTAAAGAAGAACGGGACAGTTGGGTTTAAGTAAAGAAGAACGGGACAGTTGGGTTTAGGTAAAGAAGAACGGGACAGTTGGGTTTAGGAAAGGTGACACGCGGGAAACGATCTGAGGAGCAGTTAACCATAGTCCTCAGAAATCCACCGGAGACACAGACACAGAGACAGAGGAAGGGGACGGACATCCGGTCGAAAAGACGGACATCCGGCGGGATTTCCAGTGGCACCGGAGCAATCCCGGAAAAATGAAACGTCGTCGATATAGACGACTTGTATAGTAACATTTGGAATTGTTACAACTCTACCCAAAAGGTGAGCCTCAGAACGAACGACAACGGGCGTCCAATAATGTGTCAGAATTCCAAGAATTTACCGCCATTCTTGGAAACTAATTGAAGCAGGAATTCCCATCTGCCCCTGACCCGTCGCCCGGAGTGGACGGTCGTGTCAGGACAGACCCGCACCGAGGCTGGATTTATGAGTGTCACTTTGAGTTAAAACTCTCCCCTCAGGCCGTAGATTCGGAGTACCTCATCAAATTGTGTTCTGTGTATTGTATGTGTGCATTTTAGGGCTGCAACTCACAATTATTTTCATTGTCCATTATTTTTTGGATGAATGCGTGAGTTATTTTGGTCTCTAAAAAGTCAGAAAATGGTGAAAAAATGTGGATCAGTGTTTCCCAAAAGTCCCAAGATGACGTCCTGAAAGGTCTTGTTTTTTCCCCAACTCAAAGATATTCAGATTACTGTCACAGAGGAGAGAAGAGACTAGAATATAGTCACATTTAACAAAGGTTTATTCTGTGTTTTAACTCTTCTGCTACCTTTACACGTGGCCGGCTATTTTCATAAACGGACCTCTCCGTTTTTAAAAATAACATCGTGCACAGCTGTCAGTTTTCAGAAAGGTCTTCGTTGTACCCGTGTATATATGCCGCTAATGCCGCCAAGAGCATGCCAGACCTGTAGGTGGCGGTGTAATGAGAAGCTCAAGCCCACGTTAGCCAATCAGAATCCCGAAAATAGCTACAACAGCAACAAATCCCTTCCTCTTCTCTTCCTCACTTCCTCAGCTGCCTAAACCTCCGTTTGTCTCAGTTTACGTGCAAACGAAGTTTTTCAAAATCTCCACTCTGGCCGGAGTTTTTAGAAAGACTCGTTTCAGAGGCGAATTCTCCGTTTGCGTGTAAACGAAGGGTACAAACGAAGGCAAAAGTCTCCGTTTTTCAAAATAACCACGTAATTGTAAACGGGGTATAGAAGATAGTCACATTGAACAAGCTGCATTCAGAGAATTTCTTTTTTTCCTTCATAAAAAATGACTTTCATTAGTCAGATGAGTAAGTTTAAAAATGCACTACAGCTGCAAAGATTAATGGATAGTGTGCTTCTCTCTGGAACGCCAGTCTCATATTATTCTGTCACTTTGCCAATAACCCATTTAAGCAGAAGAACCCGAGGCTGTGTGAAGTTACTCTTCATCCTTGAGTAGCCTAATATACTGGCATCAGCCCTCTGGGTTAACTTTGGATGTCAAGAGTCAACACGTTACTCTCTACTTGTTGTCTGTGCTTCATTTACAACCTGCAGATATATCTGTTTAAAGGGTAACCTTGGTTTTTCAACCTGGACCCTATTTTCGCATGTTTTTGTGTCTAAGTAACTGATAGGAACAACCATCTTTAAAATTGGTCCTGTCAGCAAACAAGCTGCAATGTAACGTTAACGGGCAAATGTTCAGCGTCAGTCTGCGTCCACTAAAAGTTCTGTTTTTGCCGCTGACAGACTCAGATTATTATTCTAAGTGTCTGACAACATTATGAAAGGATCCCTACAGAGATAGACCTTTTAGTTAAAGAGTAAGATCCTTTTAGTTTAAAATGAAACAGCCTGAAATCACCATCACCAAACTACACCAGAATCCATGTAAATAATCAGGACTTTTATCATCGTAAAACACACTTCATTCAAAGTGGACAGAAACTAAATAAAACTATCAATAGCTGTCTTGGTTCATCTTTCCACTGTTCCAACAATCACCACTCTGGTTTGGTTGAAATAAACCCTTAATTCACCCATTTAGATGTGGAAATATGCTGGCTCTATACACGCTAAAAGTACTGATTATTTACATGGAGTCTGGTGTAGTTTGGAGATGGGGCTTCACGGGCTGTTTAATGTTAAGTTAAAAAGATCTTACTCTTAAACAAAAAGGTCTATCTCTGTAGGGATCCTTTTCATAATGTTGTCAGACACTTAGAATAATAATCTGAGTCTGTCAGCGATAACAACAGAACTTTTAGTGGACGCTAACTGATGCTGAACATCTGTCCTGTAGGGTTACATTGCAGCCCTGTTCACGGCTGCCGGTTACAGCCTTTACGCTCAAAACCGGACCAACTTCAAAGATTTTTGTTCACATCAGTCACTTAGACACCAATGCATGGGAAAATAGGATCTAGGTTTGAAAAAAAAGCCAGAAATTACCCTTTAATTCTCTCTTTACATCTAGTTCTGACAGCTGCATATGTAAAATATTTCTCTATCTCTTCTGAACTGTTAGCGGTCATTCCCAAGTAACTTAGACACTTTTTTTAAACGCATAGCTGTTGTTAAAAGCTGCTTAGACTACCCTAAAGATGTAGACAAAACAAGGCAACATTCAAGGATATTTAGCAACTATGTGCGTGTTCATTTGACCTCGGCCTGTTCTTTCTCTGCCTCCTACCAGGTTTCGGCAGTGCCTTCTCGGTGTCAACGACACCATTTCCAGCATGGTGGGCTACAGCTTCTTCAACATCCTACGGGTTCCCTGCTTCGAGCTCAAACAGCAGAGGCGATGCACCGAGATGTCCTGGTGGGGAACGTAAGAGACACACTGATGCCATTGCTCAAAGCCGAAATGCTCTAAAGACACACTGATGATGTCCCCCGAAGCTTTTTGTCACATACAGCAAACATCTCACTATCCGCTAGCTTCCTGTCCTCTGAACACACTGTAAAAAACATCTCTTCACTATCCGCTAGCTGCCTGTCCCCTGATCACACTGTAAAAAAACATCTCCTCACCATCTGCTAGCTGCCTGTCCCCTGATCACACTGTAAAAAAGCAGCCTCTGTAGACAGCCCAGGCTCCACAAACGGCAACAAAAACAAACTGCCCCAACCTGCACCACCAAACATAACAAACAGTGTTCCAGCCAATAACCGACAAGAAGGATTTGGGGGTGGGGGGTTAGTGCGCGGAAGGGAGGGGCGAGCTAGCCTCCGTTTTGTTTGAAAATACTTCGAACTTCAACAAGAAGTAACGTCACCCAACATCGCTTAGAGCGCCTTTAAACGCTCTAAAGCAGACTGATCTCACGAAGTGGCGTATGCATGACACGTCAATTCGTACGCCATTATTGGCGTGTTATCAAGACGCATACTCGCTTTTTAGCGTGTTTATCAACGCCGTTTGGCCTCCTTTGACTTACATTACCTTGCGATTGCGTCTGAATTGACGCAGTAGCGAGTAGTATGAAAGCCCGAAAATCCACGTAGGGAGATTGGTCAGGGGGGAGGATGGGTCAAACACAGGACTTTCACCCAGAGACCGGGGATCGCGTCCCACTTGTGACGTTTCCTAAACCCAACCGTAGCTTTCTTCTCGCGATAACACGCCAAGTGGCGTGTATGTTTACGTCTGCTGTATACAGCGTAGACATACACGCGGATATCTCAAAATGCGTACAGATAACACGCCACTTGGTGGCGTGTATGTTTACGCGAAGTCATGATGTCAAGTTGTCTAAGAGAGGAGACACACCAGCCCGATAATCGGCTGTCGGACCGTCTGGCGAGGTCGGTGACTCAAGTCTGTTCGGTGTGTCCCGTGCCGTCGGCCGTCCGAGGAGCCGTCGGCCTTCATTTGGGCCGACCCGACATGTTCAGTCGGAGACAGGACAGTCGGGACTCGCCCGGAGATGGGGAGCGGATGAGCCTCTCAAAATCTGATGAAAATCTTTCAAACTGACCTTTGTTGATCTGAAATGAAGACAGATTCAGCGACTGCACGGCCTATTTCTCTCTTAACATGTTCTCAGGAACACGTTACGGTGAACTATTTTAGTCCAATATGAGATCGTATTCTGAACGAGCCGCCATGACAGTCTGGCTGTGGATTTCTGGAGAAAAAAGAACCACATGACGCGTTCGTCCAATCAGCTGCCGGTTTTCATTTTCTGGGAAATAATCAGACTGTTAATGGAAACAATACAGAGCAGCGCCGCCTGCTGCTATGGAGACGTATTACGTCTCGCGCACGTGCAGAGCGTACGCTCAAGTCGGCGTCTCCTCAGTGTGTTCTGAGCCATTTTTTGGACCTCGGGGACCCGACTGATCAGTCCGACTGGCTTTTCTGCCGACGGTCGGCCCGTCTGGTTGGTGTGTCAGGGCCTTAAGACACACTGATGCTGTTGCTCGAAGTTTAAATGCTGTAACAATCAAGTTATTGACATCATTGTTTGCAGGACAACCTGGACTATGAGGACGTGTACGCTGCAGGGAAGTCACATGGATGGAGACATTGTTACGGGGCTATAAAGACAAAAAAAAAACGAAAATTGAATCTCACAGAAATGTGTTAAAATCACAAAGAGAACCGTAATGTGTAAGACTTTCAGGCTTATGAAAAATGTTCTCCCAAGTGTTGGCAATCAGGAACGTAAACTCTGTACATTTACACATTGTTAGACACAGGAAACCATGGAAAGAGCAGGTAGTGACGTGTAGAAACATGTCTGACACTCTGCCTAAACTCATGAACTTCTGAAGGGCACCGTGCCACACCTCCACAACTTTATCTTTCATGTCACTAACAAATCGTCTTACAATCAAGACATGATATATGGTTAACCTACTGTAGCATTCTAGCATTAACGGAATTGCGTTGACAAACTACACTTCAATAACTATAATTTAATACTTTGAGTTGAGTGACTAGTCCTTGAATTTCCACTGTTACTGTTATTATTTTCCAAGGAAAATACAGATTACAAACGCTTCAACATTACAGACCATTATCCTAAATAGCAAGACAAAGTGTTCCTTTTCTTACTTAAATAAATATGCAAAGGATTCTGGTCTATATAAGTAAAAGAAAACAGCAGATAAGGTTTTTCCATGGCTTGTTTTTGCAGATTTTTTTAAGTAAGAAGAAATATGAGGGACATTCCTCCCAAAAAAATAAAATAACAAAATAACCAGCAGACATATCACCACCATACAGTTATAATTTTGCACGTTATAAAGAACTCCACGGCTTGGTTTTAACATGCATGTTTCCTCTCTGCAGGTGTAAAGTCACCAAAAAGGCTCCCTATGCCGTCTTCAAAAGGCCGTTCCGTTACAGCACCTCCGATGTTACAAGCAAACACAGAGACAACACTGAAAGCAACACGCCGACAAGCAGCAAGAGGCAAAGATTCATCATCAACCCACACAGAACGTCACCCAAAAGTGAAGACAGATGCTTCAGAGACTCGCCCATAGGAGACCCTTCCTTCCTCAGAAGGACGAAGGAGAAAGGATGTAAAAGAAACAGGAAACCATACATGGCAGCACCGACGACTCCTTCAACGAACGCAAGTCTCTTTAATGCGTCTCAAAGTAGCGCATTGATGCCAAATAACAAAAGAGTTGGCAGTAAGAAGAGCACCCGAAACGGTCTGTCTGCTTACCCCAAACACAGAAGCCAAGTTCAACCACAGACCCCCAGAAACTCTCATCCACAAACAACTTCTGTAACACAGCAGCCGGCGCTTCATCTGCACTCAAAAGAAGCCGTCACAGCAGCGACTAAAACGGGCAAAAAAGGCAAAAAAAGTCCAAAACAAAGTCGTTGTTGTGGCGTCAGGATGCGCCTGCGAGGAGACTCTTTTCAGCCACGTTGTTTAAGTTGTTTGACAGATGTTACACCGACTCCGTATGGATTCCCAATCAATCAGCGAAATCAGACGACAGCCGGGACTCTGAGGCTCGACCGGACAACCGAAACGGCCAAACGGGACACTTTGGAAAGACTCTGGTGCACGGCTACTTCTGCAACGCCAGCCACAACTACACCAAAGAAAGCAGCCTCCGTTCCAAAAGATGGTGAGAAGAGACGTAACGATTAGTCGACTAAGGGCTCATGCACACTGGCTGTGTGGCGTGAGCGTGGCGTGAGCGTGGCGTGTCAGTTGCGTGGCGTTTCTGTTGCGTAGCGTGTCAGTTGCGTGGCGGCTGCGTGGCGTTTTCTTTGTCTTTACACACCAGAAACGTGTCTGACGCGGCACTACTACTGCTGCTAGCCTTGTCTGGACACATGGATGTGTCCCATTGATAAAATGAAATACCATGTTAAACATAAATATATACCGATCTGATTACAGCAAAGACAACATCGGCAGTATTGACGGCAAAATAGGCTCCAGAATATTTCCTTCTGTATTGACAGGTGCAATATTTAAAAATCAATAATTATTTATTATATATTTTTTTAAATTACATTTATATCTGCATTTATATCCATACCTAGAGACTTTCAAACGTCAACATGTCATTTATTAAATGTATTTGTGTCAAAATGACATATAAACATCTTTTCGTATTCTATGTTGCCTGGAAACGCTTCCAACACGCTTGCGTGTCGCGTTTCTAACATGCACGCGTGTGAGACGTCCTGAGACATGCGTGTCACGCAGGCAGTGTGTAAGCTCTAACCTGTTAACATGAGAGCAGAAATAAAAACGGACACGCCACGCAGCTGACACACTCACGCCACGCAGCCGACACACTCACGCCACGCAGCCAGTGTGCAGGAGTCCTAAGTTGAACGACTATTTTGATAATCGATTAATCGTTAAAGTAATTTTTTCAAGTAAAAATAACAGAAAGTGCCTGTGAGGTTTTTCTGCCCTTTTCCGTTTTATATCATATTAAACTGAATATCAAAGTTCAAAAGACAAAACAAGACATTTAAAGACACATCAGCTTGGACTTTGAGAAACTGGGATGGACGTTTTTCAATATTTTCTGACATTTTTATAAACGATTAATCGAGAAAATACACCGTAAGAAAAGAATCTGTAGAAAAACGGATAATGTCCTGGCAGAAAAATTACCAGAATACCTTTTCCGTTAAGTTTACGGACATTACTGTACGTCCGTCACATTCAAGCCGTTGCCAAATGAGTTGCTACAAAGCTAATTAAGACTATCAGCTCCACACAACTCTCTCTGTGTTTCTCAGTATGACTATGTTCAGAAGATTGTGGCGTCCATTGACTTTTGCGCGCAGAAACTCAAGATAATGACCTCTTCTGAAGAGTCCATCATGTTTTTTTAATCCTCCGTGTCCTCCTAGGCTACTAGCAGCTGTGTGGAGGAGTTGTTGTTGTCATTACATAGAATTCCTCATGGGGGCGACAGAAACTACGCACCAGTGGTGTAGTCTACGTGATACACAGGTATACGCAGTATTCCCACTTCAAAATGTGCAATGACCCACAACAACATACGTTCCATTATAATTTTGATATATATTGAATTAAATAAAGGTATTTCCACCGTAAATTGGTGCATAAAAGTGTGTCAGAATGCAGGAAATGAAGTCTTTGATGCTCAAAATTTCCCTGGGGGAGGTCACCCAGACCCCCATCTATGATAAGCCCCCCCACTCCCCCTCAATGGCCCATTCTGGCCCATATATATATATATATATATATATATATATATATATATATATATATATATATATATAGGCCCATACATATACAGTACAGTATACCCACTACAATACATTAGACTACACCACTGCTACGCACTATAGCTTTAACAGACATTTCTGTTAATCCAAAAATCATTACAGAAAATTCCTTCATACTAACACAATATATTAGCCCGTATTTCTACGGACTTTTCTAACAGTGTAATCAGCAGATTAATAGAAACTACAGGCTCAACTAATGATTATTTTCATCCTCAATTAAAGTTCCTGGATAGACATTTTAGAGACCAGACTACTAATGCATTCGCATTAGTAGTCTGGTCTCTAAAATGTCTGAAAATGGTGAAAAATGTGGATCAGTGTTTCCCAAAAAGCCCAAGACGACGTCCTCAAATGTCTCGTTTTGTCCCCAACTCAAAGATATTCAGATTACTGTCACAGAGGAGAGAAGAGATTAGAAGATATTCAGATTACTGTCACAGAGGAGAGAAGAGACTAGAAGATATTCAGATTACTGTCACAGAGGAGAGAAGAGACTAGAAGATATTCAGATTACTGTCAGAGGAGAGAAGAGACTAGAAGATATTCAGATTACTGTCACAGAGGAGAGAAGAGACTAGAAGATATTCAGATTACTGTCACAGAGGAGAGAAGAGACTAGAATATATTCAGATTACTGTCACAGAGGAGAGAAGAGACTAGAATATATTCAGATTACTGTCACAGAGGAGAGAAGAGACTAGAAGATATTCAGATTACTGTCACAGAGGAGAGAAGAGACTAGAAGATATTCAGATTACTGTCAGAGGAGAGAAGAGACTAGAAGATATTCAGATTACTGTCACAGAGGAGAGAAGAGACTAGAAGATATTCACATTTAACAAGCTGACATCAGAGAATGTTTAACAACTAATTGACTGGTCGAGAAAATAATCGCCAGAATAACCCACATGAAAATCACCGTTAGTTGGAAGCCACAGACGGTGTCTCCTCTGCAGAATAATGAAAGCCAGGAGCTGATGGGTATTACGATAGCCCCAAGCATTCCCTCAGAGAGAGGCACGAAGCAAAATATGACATTACGTAACATGACAGGTGAGTGCATGCAGCAGATGAACCATCTCCTCTGCAGGGCGAGTTGCAGAAAAAGAGGCTTCTCTTCAGTTCAACTACGCTAATACCACTATGGAAAGGGCTTGCACCTAGAAAGGGCCAATACAAATTCCAGTGGGGTTACTTTATCTCAAGGGCGTAATTAAAAATATTTTTACTGTAAAGAAGAAAAGAACAATCCTCATGTTTTAGAAAGTGGAAACTATCCAAACAGTCATTCAACTTTCTTTCTTTCTGTCTTTCTGTTTTCTTTTTCCGATGTGTTTGTTGCTTTTTTTTTATTCTTTTGGTTCTTTTTAAAATGTCACTTTTTCAGCGCTTTTTTTTTAATTCATGGTCAATAAATCTAATTTAAATGACATTATAGCTATTGTTTTTGTTTAAAAAAAAAAGCAGAAATTATGATTCAGAGGATGTTGAGGGAATCGCAGAATTTCAAAGTTCAGCCAGGAGACTATAAACCATTTAAACATTGTTTTTCAAATGCTATAAAATTGAATAAAACACCCAAAAATCAATATAAGTAATCATTAATTTTACCTGCGAAAAACGTTGCATGGCTTCCATACAACGTGCATGCATCCAAGTTATTTTGGGGCAATTTGGTTGTAAGAAACCCATATTTCTGATATAAAAAACTTTGTAAACAAGTTAAATTTGAGCCAAGGACAACACGAGGGATACATAAACTGAATTGAATTGAACTGTGGATACTCTTTGATATTTTGTGAGATAACCAGTGTTTATTTCTGACTCCTGCAGACAGCCAGCTGCTGTGTGGAAGCCTCAAACATCTGGATGATTGTAAATACAAAATCCATCCTTTGGAGAAGAAGTTTGACCTGCAGAACATGGAGTCAAAGACCGCGTACCACTGTGACTGCACCAGCCGGTAACATTACAGCATTTCTGCTTTTCTCTCAGTTCTTTCCCCATATATTTGTATATATTCACATACGCAAATGTCACAGATGATTTCTCTTCTGAATCATTCAAATATTACGGCCGGGGCCAGCTGTATGAGTCAAGCCTCTGGTTCCAAGGTTACAAGATGCAGCACCTGTATGTTAAGGTGATTTTGGCTTCATTTTGTCCAGTGGGAGGAAGTGGAAACGCGTCGTCCATCTTTGTTTACAGGCTACGGTTTCACCCTGTTTTTATAGCAACCCAAACCACAATCTTGGGGGACTACTGATGAAATGTTGCTATTGAGATAATTCTGTGACAGTCAATCACTGTCCATTGTCCCTTTTAAACAGGGATGCACCAAATCCATTGGCCGAATACCGACTCCACTGGTTGAGATTCTGCCGAGTCCTCCTCCCATCCTCAGTCCATGAACTCAGTCAACACATTAATGAAGTCAGCAGGGACTGTCCTTCCTTTGCCGTACCTGAAGTAGCTGAATTTTGGCTGCTGTCTGTAGATTCCTTCATCACAACTCGTATTCTTCCAGATGTTTGATACCAGATGTTGTAACAGCGGTGATGTTGTGTATTGTTTAGGGTCCTCGCCACCACCAGACTAATCAGCATTGCAGATTGAACATGTAGCTGGACTTGAACGGCCTTCTTTTGACTGAAAGTGCTGCCAAACTACACTTTTTCTGCTCACGAGTTCCATTTTCACTTCCTCACAGCCTGCTGCATTGAACGCTCCACCTACGTAAACACCTTCCTGTAATCAACGGCGCCTCTGGAGCAACTAGGGGCTAAGTGCCTTGCTCAGGGACACATTGGTTGATGTATTGCACTGGGATTCGAACCCAGATCTCCCACACCAAAGGCATGTGTAATATCCACTGCACCATCACCACCATTACGACCAGCATAGCGCGCGTAGTGCAAGCGTCAAAAAGGCCAATATTCGGCCAAATCCAAAGCCAAATCCTGGATTTGGTGCATCCCTGCTGTTAAATAAACAAATAAATAAATACCAATAGTTCAGCATAACGTCATTCTCACTCCTGTTCTCCAACAGCTTTGCAACATACAGTTCATCGAGGGCAAAGACATACCAACCAGCTTTTGAACCAATCCAAACTAAAAGTTATTATCCAAATAATCCACGACTGTGTTTTGCATTCCTGAGCTTCAAGGTTCGACCTGCAAAATGTGCTGCCTGTGAGATGAAGTAACCATGGCAACTTCATCATGTAGAAAGTCTGAACAAACGGCGGAGGTCTTTGTTGTTGTTTGAAAGAGCATTGTTAAGGAGGTATCGTGGTGGCGCCACTGAAAGTAAAGCTGTTACAGCCCTGACACAGTCTCTACAATCACAGCGGGAGTAGATATGATATATGTCATACCAAAAACATGACAATATCCCCCCCCCCCCCCCCCCCACTACATATATTATCCCTTGTGTTGGCTTAGTGTCAAATTTGACCCGTTTTCAAAATGTCTATATCAGAAATATGAGTTTGAATGATCGGATCTCTACTCTCATTGAATTATTATTAATAATTAACTTTAAAGGTGCCGTAGGTAGGGTTGTGAAGATCCAGGACTTAGTCAAAAAATGTGAACATCAACAACTTCTCAGTCCCTCCCCTCTTTCAGCTAAAGCCCAAAACGGTCTCCTAGACCCCTCCCCCCACAAGGGAGAATGAATGAGTGTGCATGAGCAGTGATTGACACGCAGTTAGACACCCCCCCTGGCCCTGATTGGTGCATCTGAACAGTTAGACACCCCCCCCCCCCCCCCCCCCCCCCCGGCCCTGATTGGTGCATCTGAACAGTTAGATACCACCCTGGCCCTGAGTGGTGCATCTGAACAGTTAGACACCCCCCTGGCCCTGAGTGGTGCATCTGAACAGTTAGACACCCCCCCTGGCCCTGATTGGTGCATCTGAACAGGGAGCTGTGGATTTCACAGGCTGTAGGTGGTGCCAGAGGAGCTGGATTTATTTTAAATGACCTGCTTCATATAGTTCTACTGGAAGATAGGGTCAGTTTCAGCAAATATGACAGAAAGCTAGTTTTATAAGTCTTACCTACTGTACCTTTAAAGTCTTTATTTAGGCGACCCAAAATGTTCCAATTAACTTTGCTGAAGTGAAAACACACAGTGAGAGGGTCAGAGTCTAACAACTAAAACAAGTTGAGGTCTATGTTAATGTCCCCAGTGTTAGCATGGTTAGCATCGCTAAGCCTCTGTCCTGATTGACAGGTCCTAAAGCATCCCCTGCTTTATCGTCTATTTTAAAATAAATGGGAGCATCATTTACTAAATGAACATCATGCTGTATTGAAGAAGACTTGAAACTAGCAATTGAGACCATGAACTCATTATGAAAATGTTTACTGAGGTAATAAATCAAGAGAGAAGTAGGCTCATTTTCTCATAGACTTCTATAGAAACAGACTTCTTTTTGGAGCCGGTGGAGTCGCCCCCTGCTGGAAGTTAGAGAGACCGCAGCTTTAAGGAGCTTCAGCGTTGGCTTCAACTTTACAGACCTGGAAACTTTGTCCATTATTTGAACAGTCTATGGAACCAGCACATGTATGATAGGATTATAATCGCCCATTCCTCTCTGTAACATGTTATAAATAAAGAGAAAGACATTCACCCTCAGGCAGCTTTCTCTTTCTTTGTCTGTCTGAGTCACTCACGAATGTATTGTGCATACTGTATACGTCCATCACACTCTGTTGTTTCATTCCTGTATTGTTGCTCTTTATTCCTGCATGTGACGTTGTAAATGTCCTCTGCTTGTCTTGTTTTTATTATTATTTTACAGCTTGGCTGTTCAGATTAAAAGCCTCAAGCAACCCAGTGTTCTCCCCACACTGCTGATGGATTTCGTGTCTCGATTCTGCTTCAAACTGCCGGAGGAGAAGAAATGCCACAGCGGGACAAGGTTTTACGCTCTCATAAGCTTATTCACGTTAATCTAAGACATCTTTTGGTTACAGCAGTGCCAGTTGTGGGGGAAATTCAAATAATGAAACAAATGTATTCAGTGGCGCTCATAATCTGTTTTATTTTCCCTGGAGAAATTTAAAATTGGCTAGTGGAAGATCTGATTGGCTGGTAACTTAAAAAATGTACTAGCCATGTTGGCTGGTGATTAAAAAAGTGAATTTAAAGCCCTGATTACACATGTACCATACTTAACTAAAGATATACATTTGACACAACACCAGTGTCCTGTCTAATGTGTGTAACAGATTAATCAGGTTGGCTTCTGTATGTGATGCGTATATCCGGTTTCTCTTCCAGCTGTTCTGGAGGCTTCACTCCAGCCTCCGACCTACTTCAGGCACTTCAGCTGATGGAGGACAAAGACACGGCTGGGGTGCGAAATTCAGTCAATTACAGAAGAAGAGGGATTCCTGCTCGGCTTTATAAGCGGTGCCTAAGGCTGGAGAGAGATGCGCATGTTATGGCACAGCGCACGCGGTCTTAGACTGTAATGTGCAGCAATAATGAGTTGGATAAGCTTTACATTTCATGCAGCGCTTTCTGTTTCTCAATGGTGTAAAATGGCGTAAAAAGGACTCAAACCATTTGAATATTGAAATAGGCCTGTATTTGTAAAATGCCATGAATGTAAAGGTTATATATTTATAAAGAGCTGTCATTCAAAACTGCACACCATCAGATTGTGCATTAAAGATGGAAATAAAATAATTTCTTTGCTGTTTCTCTTTGACTAATTGATTTAACCCTCGTGTTGTCTTCCCGTTGACTATGAACATGCTGTCGTTCTGGGTCATAATTGAAATTGAACTTTTTTTTGGCACTTTTTGTGACGTTTTTGTCCCTTTTTTCGATGCTTTTGACGCTTTTTTAAACATTTTTGTCACTTTTTTTAACGTTTTTTTTTTTTATTCATGGTCAATAAACCTAATTTACATGACGTTATACCAAATTTTTAAGTAAAAAAAAAAGCAGAAATTCTGAATTATTTTGACTATTAGTTAAGACCAGAGGATGTTGAGTAAACATTTTTGTAAATGCTATGAAATTGAATAAAACACCCAACATTTTATGTAAATAATCATTACTTTTTTTAAATGTTGTATGGGTTCTATACAACGTACAACCATGTTATTTTTGGGCAATTTGGTTGAAAGAAACCCGTATTTCTGATATTAAAAACTTTGAAAACGGGTCAAATTTGACCTGAGGAGAAAACAGGTTAAAATTGTGTGTCAAAGATATTTTCACAAAATGATCTTAATGTACCTGCACTCAGGGCTTTAAATTAACACCCTCCAAGCCGCCAAATGCCGGTAAAAATGACCTATATACATATTTATTAAAGAAACACGGATGCTTAAATGTATTAAGTGGCACAAAAAGATGTGGCCAGTGAAAATCTGATTGGCTGGTAACTTTATAACTGTACTAGCCATGTTGGCTGGTGTTTAAAAAAGTTCATTTGAAGCCCTGCCTGCACTACAAATTATCAACCAGATCACCTTACTCCCAGGCTGATCTCATGAAGTGGCGTATGTATGACACGCCAATTCGTATGACATTATTGGCTGTGTTAAAAAGATGCATACTCGCTTTTTAGCGTGTTTATCAACGCCGTTGTGCCTCCATTGACTTACATTACCTTGCGATTGCGTGTGAATTGACTTTCACCCAGGAGAGCAGGGATTGTGTCCCACGTGTGGCATTTACTCCGCCCGACCCGCGTGTAACGTTTCCTAAATCCAACTGTCCCATTCTTCTTTTCCTAAACCCGACCGTTTCCTAACCATAGCCTCGCGATAACACGCAGCCTCGCGATAACACGCCACGTGGCTTTAGAAAGTGCTTGCTGCACTTAGTTAAATGTATTAATCTAAGGACATAGGTGTAGATTTTGGGGGGGATGCAGGGGATATTATTATTTAGAAGAGGAAGATTTTTGAAAGACAACCCACTCCACAAAAAGAGGTCAAAGTAACCATTCAGGGGGCTCAAAACAAGAACTGCGTCTACTTTGCTTCATCGGGGGGTTAAAGGTGCAGTAGGTAAGGCTTACAAAACTAACTTTCTGTCATATTTGCTGAATCTGACCCTATGTTCCAGAAGAACTACATGAAGCAAGTCATTTAAAAAATAAATCTGGCTCCTCTGGCTCCACCTACAGCCTGGAGTGAGATTTGCAAAAATCCACAGCTCCCTGTTCAGATGCACCAATCAGGGCCAGGGGGGTGTCTAATTGTTCAGATGCTCCAATCAGGGCCAGGGGGGTGTCTAACTGTTCAGATGCTCCAATCAGGGCCAGGGGGGGTGTCTAACTGTTCAGATGCACCAATCAGGGCCAGGGGCGGTGTCTAACTGCGTGTCAATCACTGCTCATACACACGCATTCATTCTCCCTTGTGGGGGGAGGGGCTTAGGAGACCGTTTTGGGCTTTAGCAGAAAGGGGGGAGGGACTGAGAAGTTGTTGATGTTCAAATTTTTTGGCTAAGTCCTGGATCTTCACAATCCTACCTACAGCACCTTTAAGAACACAGAAAGAGAAAAATAAAGATGTGATTTAAGTAGATTTAAACTTTGAAGCTTCTGGCTTTAACAAGGTCTCGTTCTCTAACAGATGTGTTGTTGAGATGTACACGGTTCCTAAAAATAAACATCCCATAATAATCCCATTTACATAAATACAGACATTTATTCCATAACTTGATGCAGAAAAAGCATAAATTGTTGCATAAAAATTCACCAGAATGCAAGAAATTTAGTGTTTGATGCTCAAAATGTCATGAGGGACGACCCTCAGGATATAATGCCCCCCCGACCCAATGTTGAAACAAAACCTACGCTCTTGGTTACTATGTTAATAAAACATCCCTGATACAAAAACGGGTTCAATGTGCACCTCACCTGCAATATCATGTTATAAGCTCCAGCTCTTACAGTGTGTTGCATCAGTGTGTGGGAGGATTGAGACACAGAAACATGGATACGTCAACTATTTGAAGTAAATTCAAAGATCCATTTCGTCAGATATTCACAAGGTTTCAGGATTTAGTGGCCTTTGGATATGTTATTCTTTTTGTCATGGGCGCCATAAAAATGTTACACTGATGTTTTAAAATGTGAAAATGTTTTTTATCACTTGTTTTGTTTTGCTTTTGTACGCTTTTATAGGATTAGAATATCCGTGTGTGTCACGTATGTTTCTGTGACACGAGGGACAAGAACGGGACAGTTGTCTCTACTGTTGTCTCTCTACATACTACTCTCTACTGTTGTCTCTCTACTGTTGTCTCTCTACTGTTGTCTCTCTACTGTTGTCTCTCTACATACTACTCTCTACTGTTGTCTCTCTACTGTTGTCTCTCTACTGTTGTCTCTCTACATACTACTATCTACTGTTGTCTCTCTTCATACTACTCTCTACTGTTGTCTCTCTTCATACTACTCTCTACTGTTGTCTCTCTTAATACTACTCTCTACTGTTGTCTCTCTTAATACTACTCTCTACTGTTGTCTCTCTACTGTTGTCTCTCTACTGTTGTCTCTCTTAATACTACTCTCTACTGTTGTCTCTCTTAATACTACTCTCTACTGTTGTCTCTCTACATACTACTCTCTACTGTTGTCTCTCTTAATACTACTCTCTACTGTTGTCTCTCTACATACTACTCTCTACTGTTGTCTCTCTACATACTACTCTCTACTGTTGTCTCTCTTCATACTACTCTCTACTGTTGTCTCTCTTAATACTACTCTCTACTGCTGTCTCTCTACATACTACTCTCTACTGTTGTCTCTACTGTTGTCTCTACTGTTGTCTCTCTACCGTTGTCTCTCTACATACTACTCTCTACTGTTGTCTCTCTACATACTACTCTCTACCGTTGTCTCTCTACATACTACTCTCTACTGTTGTCTCTCTACATACTACTCTCTACTGTTGTCTCTCTTCATACTACTCTCTACTGTTGTCTCTCTACGTACTACTCTCTACTGTTGTCTCTCTTCATACTACTCTCTACTGTTGTCTCTCTACATACTACTCTCTACTGTTGTCTCTCTTCATACTACTCTCTACTGTTGTCTCTCTACATACTACTCTCTACTGTTGTCTCTCTTCATACTACTCTCTACTGTTGTCTCTCTACGTACTACTCTCTACTGTTGTCTCTCTTCATACTACTCTCTACTGTTGTCTCTCTTCATACTACTCTCTACTGTTGTCTCTCTACATACTACTCTCTACTGCTGTCTCTCTACATACTACTCTCTACTGTTGTCTCTCTACATACTACTCTCTACTGTTGTCTCTCTACATACTACTCTCTACCGTTGTCTCTCTTAATACTACTCTCTACTGTTGTCTCTCTACATACTACTCTCTACCGTTGTCTCTCTACATACTACTCTCTACTGTTGTCTCTCTACATACTACTCTCTACCGTTGTCTCTCTACATACTACTCTCTACTGTTGTCTCTCTTAATACTACTCTCTACTGTTGTCTCTCTACATACTACTCTCTACTGTTGTCTCTCTACATACTACTCTCTACTGTTGTCTCTCTACATACTACTCTCTACTGTTGTCTCTCTACATACTACTCTCTACTGTTGTCTCTCTTAATACTACTCTCTACTGTTGTCTCTCTACATACTACTCTCTACTGTTGTCTCTCTACATACTACTCTCTACTGTTGTCTCTCTACATACTACTATCTACTGTTGTCTCTCTACATACTACTCTCTACTGTTGTCTCTGTACGTACTACTCTCTACTGTTGTCTCTCTACATACTACTCTCTACCGTTGTCTCTCTACATACTACTCTCTACTGTTGTCTCTCTACATACTACTCTCTACTGTTGTCTCTCTTAATACTACTCTCTACTGTTGTCTCTCTACATACTACTCTCTACTGTTGTCTCTCTACATACTACTCTCTACTGCTGTCTCTCTACATACTACTCTCTACTGTTGTCTCTCTACATACTACTCTCTACTGTTGTCTCTCTTAATACTACTCTCTACTGTTGTCTCTCTACATACTACTCTCTACTGCTGTCTCTCTACATACTACTCTCTACTGTTGTCTCTCTACATACTACTCTCTACTGTTGTCTCTCTTAATACTACTCTCTACTGTTGTCTCTCTACATACTACTCTCTACTGTTGTCTCTCTACATACTACTCTCTACTGCTGTCTCTCTACATACTACTCTCTACTGTTGTCTCTCTACATACTACTCTCTACTGTTGTCTCTCTTAATACTACTCTCTACTGTTGTCTCTCTACATACTACTCTCTACTGTTGTCTCTCTACATACTACTCTCTACTGTTGTCTCTCTACATACTACTCTCTACTGTTGTCTCTCTACATACTACTCTCTACCGTTGTCTCTCTACATACTACTCTCTACTGTTGTCTCTCTTAATACTACTCTCTACTGTTGTCTCTCTACATACTACTCTCTACTGTTGTCTCTCTACATACTACTCTCTACTGTTGTCTCTCTACATACTACTCTCTACTGTTGTCTCTCTTAATACTACTCTCTACTGTTGTCTCTCTACATACTACTCTCTACCGTTGTCTCTCTTAATACTACTCTCTACTGTTGTCTCTCTACATACTACTCTCTACTGTTGTCTCTCTACATACTACTCTCTACTGTTGTCTCTCTACATACTACTCTCTACTGTTGTCTCTCTTAATACTACTCTCTACTGTTGTCTCTCTTAATACTACGTCATCTTCAAGCGCCGCGTAGCTGCTTCTCTGCCCGGTGCGTTCTACACACACGCTGAAGGGGGATCTTAGCGTCTTATCTGGCGCTGACAGCATCCAGATTTTACGAATTTGGATTGAGAACAGGTTGGATTTTAGGGGTACCAAATATATTAAGTACAAGTGTTAGATACCACCAACCCTCCATAGGTTTGGTTCTACAAAAGACTAACAATACACATTTACCAATAAACACAAGAACACTCATTCAGTGTTAACCAACATTTTATTTATCACTGCACATGAATAATATCCCCTCTTTGGGTATAAACGTGGGGATGAAAATGTATGAAAATATTACCACAGTTACAGGGGCAAGAGAGGGGGGTCACTGGCCACTCTTGCCCCCCCAGAACCGTCACTGCAGATCTGGCGAGAGTTTGTTCCTGAAAGGTCTGGTTCATGACTTTTTACAGTGAATAACCATAACATTCCCATTTTCCATCAGAAAATTAATTATTTTTAAATGTATCGTAACCCCACATATTTAGGCTATCTTTTATTTAATAGATTATACTGTTAAAATCAAGTTTGTTTGGAAAATTTGTTTTTAGGTTTAGGTGTAAATATCCTTCATTTAACATATAAAAAGCCAAAAAAAACACAAAGGATTTCAAGTAAAATAAAAGTTACAAACTGTATTTTAATTATACAAAATTACTGTATTTTACAAGTTATTTTACAGTATATTTTGGCGCCCCAATTGCAGAAATATGACCATATGACCACCGTTTTTCTTCTTACATTTGGAAAATTAGAATAAAAAAAAGGATTAATTGCCAACACTTACAAAGAATTCGCCTTGGTGGATGGTGCATCCATTAACATAACCATATTACAAAGGAAATGCACATTAAATATAAATAAACTGCATGCTAAATGTCCCTTTGCCTTATTATTACAGTAACACGTTGTGTTATTAGACATCAACATGAACTCATGAATGTTTGACAGCTTTTATTCTGGCCCGCGGTGCATGCTGGGAGCAGCTAGTTGGCCTTGGAAACATGGCGTCGCACTGACAGCTGGGAGCTTCTCATTATCTTCTCCAGCTACTGACACAGCGCCCCGGGCCGTTAGCGAATCGGTTCACGGTCCCAATTTAACCGTTAAAAAGAAGCTTACTACAGACGCAGTCTTCGTCCTGAACACACTGCTGTTTAAACGCTGCGGCGCAATAACGGATTTAGTACGGGTGTCACGCCCACTCTGCTCGGTAACGTTCTAACGATACGGTAAGTTAGCATCCAGCTAACCAGACAGCTAGCAGGAACCGTTAGCACGACACGACCACTTATGTTATGTGAAGAGGACCTGCCACTACCGCCTGTTCACGGCTTGGCTGTCCGCCGTTAGCTTCCACCTTAGCAACGCACTAGCCCCGTGCATCGCCAGTTAGCTTCCACCTTAGCAACGCAGTCTGCCCCGTCCATCGTCAGATAAGACGGCGACCGTTAACGGCAGTTATGTTATTGTAAGTTAGCTCGCTAGCCGGCTAGCTAGGGCGTTTCTGTCATCCTCCCACTGAATTTTTAATGTTCGACCCCTTTGGCATCACTGTCGGAGGAGAGAGCGATGGGCTCCGGGGCTGTGGATTCGTCCCAATGGCTTTCGGTGAAGGAGGAGACCATTTTCCTCCACGACGGACTCATTCGGGTCACAGATCTGGCCGAACTGCCCAGTGAAATAGGAGTCTCGGAGCAGGGGGACACCGAGCAAGAGGTGGGTGAAAACCATCACACACACACACAAAGGTTTATATATAGAAACACACACTCACTGCCATGATAAGGGTGTCTTTTTAGGTTTATTTTATTTACACACTCAGTGAAAACGGTACAGCTATATACCAAGTTTCTTGCCTTGCATGTTATTGACCCACACTGTCAAGGATGCGACCGTTACCAGAGCACTTCCTGCCAACTCTACCAAAATAAAAGTTCTGAAAACCTATTTTATACTCAAGTCACTCAATTTGTTAAACAACAAAATAGTATTAAGCTTTTGGGAACTGTAGGACAGTAGTTTTGTTGTCCCTGTCTTTCACCGTATGTCTATTTCTGTGTCTGTTCTTTGAGCAACAAAAAGCCGGAGTCATATTCCGTGTGTGTGTGTGTGTGTGTGTGTGTGTGTGTGTGTGTGTGTGTGTGTGTGTGTGTGTGTGTGTGTGTGTTCACACTTACTTTCCCATTAAAGGTCCAGTGTGTGGGAATTTCTCCCATCTAGCGTATAGATCATATATCTCAATCAACTCTCTCGCACGACGCAGTTCAAAGTACGTATTACAGCTACGGTAGCCTTCACGCTTCAAAAAGCCGGTCTCTTGCTCTTTTCAATCTTTTTCTTTTTCTGGGCGAAGAAGAAGACTCCTGTTCCTCAAATTTGGATTTTGAATACGTGTGGTCCTCCATGTTTCCTTCTTCAAACTTGCCGAGAAGCTACGATACCCGTTAGCAGCATTAGCAGCACCTGTGAGTTTATCATGTGACAGCGAAAGGCGCAGCAGAATGTCCTATGTCCCTTATACACACACACACACACACACACACACACACACACACACACACAAAGGCGGAGCAGCAGTATGTCCTCTCTGTCCCTTATATACATACACACACACACACACACACACACACACACACACACACAAAGGCGGAGCAGTATGTCCTGTATGTCCCTTACCGGCTAACGTATTTCAAGATGGAGCATGAATATGGAGCGTCTACCCCAGTTCATGCAAATGTAAAATTCCAAGCCAAAAGGAATACTTGGAATTGATGGTGGAGGTAAATATTCATGAAAAAGGACAAGTTTGTGAACGGACAACACAGATTTTGATAATGAACAACTAAACACGTTACACACCGGACCTTTTTAAAGGCGATTCTGATAACTGCATATGCGAGGCACACTCTGCATGTATCTCTGTACCTCAGGTGTCAAGTTGCACAGCTTCAACTTTCTTAGTAGTGCCAGTGCAGCAGCTTTCTAAGCTAGGAGCTCTCAGACTGCACCACACAGTGAGCATCTCTTTGGATCAGAGCTGCAAAGATGAATCCATTAGTTGTCAAATGCCAACTATTTGGATTCAAGTCATTTTCTTTTATGAAAAAAAAAGTAAAATTCTCTGATTCCAGCTTGTTAAATGTGAATATTTTCTATAGTCATGTTCCGATACCCATACCAGTATCAAAGAAGTCTCCGATACCGCCTAAAGGCGCTGACACACCAACCTGATTATCGTCCGTCGGACAGTCTGGCGAGGTCGGTGACTCGAGTCTGTTCGGTGTGTTCCGTGCCGTCGTCAGTCGGAGGAGCCGTCGGCCTTCGTTTGGGCCGATATGACTTGTTGAATCGGCCAGTGGGCAGTCGGACTCAATGACCAATCTGATTGGTGGACTGCTAGCCCTTGACTAGGGAATCGGTGCACGAGAAAACCGGAGCTGCCAACGCCAGTATCTTCTTATTACTCGCCATCGTATTGTCGTCCGTTCAGCGAGTAATGACAACAAGGATCCTTCTTGACTACTATCACCACTCTCTGATGAAAACAAGGACTGACGACAGCGTGCTCTGTGTTTACGAGGTCTACAGACAATACAGATTAGCGCCGCCTGCTGTTATGGAGACGTATATTACATCTCGCGCATGCACAGAACGTACGCTCAAGTCGGCGACACTTCGGTGTGTTCTGAGGTATTTTTTTGGACCTTAGGAAGCCGACTGATCACTCCGACTGCCTTTTCTGCCGACGGTTGGCCGTCTGGTTGGTGTGTCAGAGCCTTAAAATGCTGGTATCAATATCGGCAAGTACTGGAGTTTATGCACCGATCCGATGCCACATAATTTAGCCCCGAAGAAAATCTACTTGAAAGTAGTTTACTTATGTTTAGGACTAACCCTAATAAAAGGAAGTTCTGTGGCGTTCATTAGGGCTGGGACGGTTACCGCAATA
This sequence comes from Zingel zingel, assembly GCA_023566125.1. Lineage (NCBI taxonomy): Eukaryota > Metazoa > Chordata > Actinopteri > Perciformes > Percidae > Zingel > Zingel zingel. The sequence continues at coordinate 3,494,910 of CM042314.1, read as the reverse complement.
CCGCGGTCACGTGACGCCTACCGTTGGTCTGAGCTCGTCACCGTCATCACCGCAAAAAAAAAACGTTGGCCTGCACGTTGTCTAATGACATGGATTCATTGATTCTAACGACATGGATTGTGTGTGATGACATTGTGTCTTACGTGGATTCAAGGTTTTCTAAACAAAAGTTATCATCAATAGATGGAGCAAATCCGACCTTTCGCGAGTTTGGGAGCGCAATGTTCCATACCGTTTATTACGGTAGGAAAGGTAAAGACATTTCTCCGTTCTCAGCTGAGGTAGACACATTAACGTTACAGCTGCAGTGTTTACCATTGCACATTAGCCTAGCAGCTAGCAGAGCTTCCTTCTGTTTGTAGCTTTATCTCGATAAAACGGCACGTTGAATTTCAGCCTGCGTGCACGTTTCGTAGCCTAAAACAGAGCGGCTTATATCGGTAGAGAGAGCAACAAGTTAGCGGACTGCCAAGTGACCGAGTCATCCTCTCAGCTCTCTGCTCAGCTGCTAGACGGGCTGCACTCGGGCTCCAACGTGTTGTAAGGTTTAAGCCGATGTTTTTTCGGGGGTAACGCCATTCACTTTACCGGCAGTATTGACAATAGATAAAGCCACCGTGTCTTGAGAAGTTCTAGCTTGTTGTTTTCTTGTTCACTTTTAACTCCCTTTACATCATCTTTGCGATCTCTTTAGCTCTCTCTTTTCCTCACAGCGGCACTCTACTCTCCGTTACCGCTCGCTCTCCTTGCACGGGCACTGACGTCACTCACTTAAGGCATCCTGCCATTCTCGCTCTAACTTACGCTACTCTCGTAACGTATACCGTGCTACCGCGGGAATTTCTTGCTTTTCAACCGCGGTAGAAAAAAATACATACCGCCCCAGCCCTAGTGTTCGTTGTTTTTGTTTCTTCATGTTTCACAAGAGTTTAACAACAAAGATATACATCCTATCACGTCCATACAGGGTTATTACTATACAACAGTTAAAACATAGTAAAATATATAACACACTGGTATCGGGTTGGTACTGGTATCTGATAGATGGTATTGGATAGATATAGTGATGGATGGATGGATAAATACAGTAGATAGAGAGGGATAGATAGAGATGGATGGGTAGACATAGAGAGGGATAGATGGATGGGTAGATGGATACATACAGTAGATACATATAGAGAGGGCTAGATGGATGGATGGATAGATGGATACATACAGTACATATAGAGATGGATGGATACAGTAGATACATATAGAGATGGATGGATGGATAGATACAGTAGATGCATATAGAGAGGGATAGATGGATGGATACATACAGTAGATACATATAGAGAGGGATGGATGGATGGATACATACAGTAGATACATATAGAGAGGGCTAGATGGATGGATGGATAGATAGATGGATACATACAGTAGATACATATAGAGATGGATGGATACAGTAGATACATATAGAGATGGATGGATGGATAGATACAGTAGATACATATAGAGAGGGATAGATGGATGGATGGATGGATACATACAGTAGATACATATAGAGAGGGCTGGATGGATGGATGGATAGATAGATGGATACATACAGTAGATGCATATAGAGATGGATGGATACAGTAGATACATATAGAGATGGATGGATACAGTAGATACATATAGAGATGGATGGATGGATAGATACAGTAGATACATAGAGATGGATGGATGGATAGATACAGTAGATACATATAGAGAGGGATGGATGGATGGATACAGTAGATACATATAGAGAGGGATAGATGGATGGATACATACAGTAGATACATATAGAGAGGGATGGATGGATACATACAGTAGATACATATAGAGAGGGATGGATGGATACATACAGTAGATACATATAGAGAGGGATGGATGGATGTATAGATACAGTAGATACATATAAAGAGGGATGGATGGATGTATAGATACAGTAGATGCATATAAAGAGGGATGGATGGATGTATAGATACAGTAGATACATATAGAGAGGGATGGATGGATGTATAGATACAGTAGATACATATAGAGAGGGATGGATGGATGGATGTATAGATACAGTAGATACATATAAAGAGGGATGGATGGATGTATAGATACAGTAGATACATATAGAGAGGGATAGATGGATGGATAGATAGATCTAACTTTGTTGTCTGTCCCAAGCAGTGACAATAACTCTCTTTCCTCAAAGCTCATTAAAACACATTTAAAACATAGCAAACAGCAGCGGTACAGTACCTATTTCATGTTGTTCCGAGTGGTTACTGCAGAGGTAATGATAGATTTCTTGTACATTATTCTCCGGGCCAGTGGAAGTTTGTTTCGTCTGCCTAATGGTAGTAATTGAAAAGAGTGGTGGAGGGGGGTAGAAATACCTTATTAAAATCTACATCCCCCCCCCCCCCCCCACATTTATGAAATAGCCCTTTTACTTTGAAATCCGTTCTGTGCCTTGTGCAAGGCAGAAGTTATTTTAAATTCCAGCGTTAAGGTTTTTATTTAATGTGACATGACAGAACGCAGTAGATGTTTTTTTTTTTTTTTTATCTGAAATGTAGGCTTTTATTTTGAAGGCACAATCTAGAAACCGGACGTGTCCCTGATGTTGGATTGCAGAGTGATGCCGATGGAAACTTCGAGCTAACAGTTACGTATCCTCGATATTTCGGTCCTCTACAGTGTAATAAAGGTGGAGCTAGTATTGTCCACCGGTCTGTAGAGAACATTTGCCGCAGTACTCGTGTCACATGTCCACGAGCTGGGGTCTGATGCCTGGTTGGGGGGTAGATAATGAACAGTATTGAGAGTCAGAGTGATGATTAACCATTTTAAATCAATGATACCTTATGTTATCTTGGGGCTGCTCGATAATGGAAAAATTCTTAATCACAAATATTTTGACCAATATTGAAATCACGATAATTTAACGCGATCACTCATTGACTTTTGGAAAGATGTTGCATTTTTTTGAAGTAAAAACGTGAAATTTTAAAATATAATGAAAAATCTTGTGATTGTTTGGAGGGGAAATCGTGATCAACATGTGATTAATTTCACAGCCCTATGTGTGCCGTTATCTAAATCTTGCCATGGCTGCATGTGTCATTTAGGTTAGCATCAACATTTTAACCATTTATTATGAAATAACATGTAGAATTCATCCAGCAGCTGTGAATTAGCAGTGTCCTCCCTTATGTAGGTTTGTTGGAGACTTAAGTGCACGTATTTGGCGAGGGGTTTACGCGTCCTTCCTCAAGAAAATTTCGTTTTTCAATAACAAAAAAAATTCAATTTGACATCATTTTGGACAGTTATTGTCACTAGGGCTGCAACTAACTATTATTTTCATAGTCGATTAATCTGTCGATTATTTTCTCGATTAATCGATTAGTTGTTTGATCTATAAAAATGTCAAAACATGGTGAAAAATGTGGATCAGTGTTTCCTAAAGCCTAAGATGACGTCCTCAAATGTCTTGTTCTGTCCAAAATCCAAAGATATTCAGTTTACTGTCACAGAGGAGAGAAGAAACTAGAAGATATTCAGATTACTGTCAGAGGAGAGAAGAGACTAGAAGATATTCAGATTACTGTCACAGAGGAGAGAAGAGACTAGAAGATATTCAGATTACTGTCACAGAGGAGAGAAGAGACTAGAAGATATTCAGATTACTGTCACAGAGGAGAGAAGAGACTAGAAGATATTCAGATTACTGTCACAGAGGAGAGAAGAGACTAGAAGATATTCAGATTACTGTCAGAGGAGAGAAGAACCTAGAACATATTCACATTTAACAAGCTGGAATCAGAGAAATCTTTTGACTCAAATGATTAATTGATTATCAAAATAGTTGGCGATTAATTTAATAGTTGACAACTAATCGATTCATCGTTGCACCTCCTAATTGTCACCATATCTGTGTCTAAAACGTTGGAAAAGCTGGAGCAGATAATACATAAAGAAGTACACCGTGGACAATCATAAGATCTGAGTATTTCTGAATATCTGAGTGTCATTTAGTTAGCTTTTACGCTCACATTGATTTTACATTCATACAACTTAGGTGCTGCCAAAAACAGCTCGGGTGCTGCACCTAAGTCTTATTATGGCGGGGGAAACGCTGATTAAGTCTCAGGTATTTGAGTTCACACCTGCAATCAACCATTTCCAATTCAGGAAGTTGACTTCATGGCACTTTCAGCTTAAAACCCTGAAGAAGTTTGTAATAACAAGCTAATATTCCAACGTATGGGTTTGTTTTAGAGTTTTTATTAAAGTGCTCATATTATGCTCATTTTCAGGTTCATAATTGTAATTTGAGGTTGTACCAAAATAGGTTTACATGGTTTAAATTTTCAAAATATACCATCTTTTTGTTGTACTGCACATTGCTGCAGCTCCTCTTTTCACCCTGTGTTCAGGTCTCTGTTTTAGCTCCAGAGTGAGACCTCTCACTGCTGTAACATCTTTGTTGGCAGTCGCACATGCTCAGTAGCTAGGTAAGACCACATGCTCAGTAGCTAGGTAAGACCACATGCTCAGTAGCTAGGTAAGATCACATGCTCAGTAGCTAGGTAAGACCACATGCTCAGTAGCTAGGTAAGATCACATGCTCAGTAGCTAGGTAAGACCACATGCTCAGTAGCTAGGTAAGATCACATGCTCAGTAGCTAGGTAAGACCACATGCTCAGTAGCTAGGTAAGACCACATGCTCAGTAGCTAGGTAAGACCACATGCTCAGTAGCTAGGTAAGACCACATGCTCAGTAGCTAGGTAAGACCACATGCTCAGTAGCTAGGTAAGATCACATGCTCAGTAGCTAGGTAAGATCACATGCTCAGTAGCTAGGTAAGGACTACATGAGCTAGCTAGCTGTTTCTCCAACTTCAGTAGTACAAGGCAGGATTAGCCGGGAGACTTCTTCTAAACGAGGGCACACTTCCAACTTTGTGGTGAATACCTGCAGAACAGGGACATGGAAGTAGTTCTTTTGTAGATCAGGGTGAACTAGTGTGTGTTGTAGCAGTGTTTTGCCATTGAGAACGAGCTAGCATGCTAACGGTTAGCCCCCTAGCCCCCTCGTCTCGGCTAGTGACGTAGAAAGCCGTGCAGATGTTGACCAGCTCACCCGGAGACTGAAGGCAGGACACATTCAGAAACCAGATCTCACTCTAAACAGCATGGATGGCTTTTTTCAAAGTTTGTATGCGTGTGGAAGCACCAGAGACACAAAATAACTCCCCAAATCCCAGAAAAAGTGATTTTTTTTTTTTTTTTTTTTTTTTTTCAGAATATGGGCACTTTAACAGTAACCTAGAGCTGTAGCTGTATGATGGGAGAAGTGGGGTGTTGGCACAGTTCCACTCTTCAAAGTGGGAAATGTTTTGTCCTTGTGTGTGCGGAGATTGGTGTAATGGTTGGTGTGCTCATCAACAGACCCTGCTTGATTTATATTTTGTATGTAATGTACAGTTTGGTTCATTCAACTGTATAAATTCAGCTGGTTCAGTGTTTTCCCTGTGTTTGTGGAAGACATAAGCGTGATTTTTGGTTCTGCGGAGGCTCCACGCAGAGCTTTCAGTGTAGCCTACGTTAGTGGCCCGATGTTTATGCTTGTGCGTTGTGTTGTTTTAAATTCAACAAGCAAGTTTGTTGTATTTTAGCAGAATACTGAAAGCAGCAGAACTGAGAACACTTTAAAAAAATCGGTTTATTTATTGCAAGTTGTATCGCGGTATTCAACAACAATATTGCATATTTTCCTTATACCGTGCAGCCGTAGTTAGCAGTACCATAATCATCAATCTATTGCGTTATTAATGCTAGTGATGCTAGTGTTGGACACGTAACAGCTGCAGAAAGCTGCTTTATTATTAAGTGCATATGTTCAATCGGCAGCTCCGACAGATGACAAACCATCGGTTAATTATTAAATGGGAATGGGCAGCAGGGTTTCCCCCGGTGTGTTGAAAGCCCAGCGGGCCTAAGCCAATGGGAATAATCTTTTTTAAAATGTATTTTTAAAGGTCCGGTGTGTAACGTGTTAGTTGTTCATTATCAAAATCTGTGTTTCCTGTTCACAAACTTGTCCTTTTTCATGAATGTTTACCACCACCATCAATTCCAAATATTCATTTTGGCTTGAAATTTAACGTTTGCGTTTGCATGAACTGGGGTAGACGCTCCATATTCATGCTCCATCTTGAAATACGTTAGCCGGTAAGGGACATACAGGACATACTGCTCCACCTTTCGTGTTTTCGCTGTCACATGATAAACTCACAGGTGCTGCTAATGCTGCTAACGGGTATCGTAGCTTCCTGGCCCCGGCAAGTTTGAAGAAGGAAACATGGTGTAGTCTGATCCTGGCATTATTCTGGGGGAAACCCAGGCCAGGTTTGAACCCATCATCCTTTGTTTTCTTCATTTTGTTGCGCTCAACAACAGGTATGCAGTGACACAATGTGGATGTGATGGCGAAGGCACGCTAACTGACAGCTGGACTCTTAACTTGGGAAAGGGCATAGGATGCTGCAAAGAGAAACACAGTTTGGTTTAGCAGCATGCATGAATTTAGGGCAGTTTTGTGCTTTTAAATTGGTCTAATCTTTGCAGACAGTTGTGGTGACACACAAGGTGCACAAAACTGTGGACATATGGACATTTTTTTTTACATTCAACTTCCATATATACAATACATTTTGGGGCTAAAACTGCTTTTGGGGGACGCCAAAAAATTCCTCTCTGCAGGAAAAAGGCAGCATTCTAGGTTAGATTCAGATTCTCTCCATGTCGGGCCTTCTCAGTGTGTCCGGCTTTAAGACGGACTGGGTCACTCGGTGCTGTTTCCGTAGGTGTTGTGATGCCGACTATTTTTATCCACATGCAGCAGTGTTTTGGAGAGCAAAGTGGAGAAAGGCCCGGCATCCAGTTAAGGACTGTTATTGTAACATTAGCAGCCTCTCTGAAAATGGAATCAATACAAATTGTGCCTGCTAAATGGTATAATGGATCAAGTGTAATCAATATCTGAAATGCTGCCTAAGTGCACATGAAGCACATTGTTTAGCTTGTAATAGGCTAAGCCGAATGTGCCTTGCTATCTCTGACATTACTTTATTTTAAAGCCCAAGGAAGAGAGAGTGTGTGTGTGTGTGTGTGTGTGTGTGTGTGTGTGTGTGTGTTTGTGTGTGTGTGTGTGTGTGTGTGTGTGTGTGTGTGTGTGTGTGTGTGTGTGTGTGTGTGTGTGTGTGTGTGTGTGTGTGTGTGTGTGTGTGTGTGTGTGTGTGTGTGTGTGTGTGTGTGTGTGTGTGTGTGTGTGTGTGACTAGGGATTTTTAATCTTCGAGATATCAACTTGTGCACAAAACGCATCGCAAAAAGGCCGCCACTTATCGCCAAAGACGTTCAGAGATTAGTTAGTTGAAAGAAAATATCCACAGATAACTGCACTTTAAAATGTTACGTTCATTCTGTTTTAGCGCTGCCTTTTAAATATAAAAGAAGTTCAATTTGTTCAATAAAGGAAAGTTGGAAATGATTTCCTTGTTTGTTTTAAACTCAATAAGCAGTTTGTTGTATTTTAGCAGAATACTGAAAGCAGCAGAACTCAGAACACTTTAATCTGTTTATCGCAGGTAATGTCGTTATCAGGATATTCTTTTTTTTTTTTTTTTTTTTTTTTTTTTTTAAGAATGATTTTTTAGGCATTTTACGCCTTTATTTTGACAGGGCAGCTGAAGAAATGAAAGGAGAGAGAGAGGGGGAATGACATGCAGCAAAGGGCCGCAGAGTTCTCATATCGTGCAGCCTTATGCTATTTTTACACATGGCCGGCTATTTTCAAAAACGGACATTTCAAACATCGTGCACAGCTGTCAGTTTTCAGAAAAGTGTTCGTTTACATGTACCCGTGTATATATGCCATCAATGCCGTCAAGAGCATGCCAGACCTGTAGGTGGCAGAGTAACGAGAAGCTCAAGCCCACGTTAGCCAATCAGAATCCCCAAAATAGCAACAACAGCAACGAATCACTTCCTCTCTCTTCTCTTCTTCACTTCCTCGGATGCCTAGACCTCCGTTTGTCTCAGTTTACGTGCAAACCTGCAAACAAAGTTTCCCAAAATCTCCACTTTGGCCGGCGTTTTTAGAAATAATCGTTTTCTGTGATAAAAACGGGGTTTTCGTGTAAATGAGAGTCCAAACCGCAGGAAAATATCTGCGTCTTCCCTTCGTGTAAACGGGGTGTTAATTCGGACCCATGTGTTTTTTAGAAGGAATATTCAAACGTCATTTTTGGACAAGTTTGACAGCCCTAGTTACAGTTTGACACTCTTCCCCGCCTCCCTCTGTGGTCAGCACTTTATCCTGTATGTATCCTTTTTTTTTAAATAGATGTTTACGTTGAAATAACTACGGCTGTATTCTGTTGAGTATTTGCTGCATTAACGGATTAGTTGTCTGGTCTCAAAAATGTCAGAAAAAGGTGAAAAATGGGGATCAGTGTTTACCAAAAAAGCCCAAGATGACGTCCTCAAATGTCTTGTTTTTGTCAACAACTCAAAGATATTCAGTTTCCTGTCACAGAGGAGAGAAGAGACTAGAACATATTCACATTTAACAAGCTGACATCAGAAGTCTAAGTCTTTTTTTTAAAGTTGACAAGTGATGGATTAATCTTTGCAGCTCTAGATGTAATGGACCTTTGTCACAGCAGACATGTTGACTTGTCATAGTAGGAAAAGCACAGCTGACATTGATAACCTTAACGATGGCTCAGTTCCATCAAGTGTCCCAGTAAGCTATTTCAGTGAGTCAGCATGCCCAATACCAGGGCCTCTCCTAAGTGGAACGCAGCCATCATTAATGGTTCTGAATACACCTGGGCTGTTCCTACTATGACATGTCAACATGTCTGCCGTGAAGAAGGTCTATACACCTTGAGGACATTCCGGTTGTTTGACTCCGCTGACGGTAGACCAGGCCAACCTGATGTTTTGTTGACGGCAGTTTAAAAAAGATCCAAATGTTCTGCAAAAAAACAGGTACATCAGAGAAAGAACAATATTTTGCCCAAAGCCCAAATTCAAATCCTTGTCAAATAAATTGAAATGCTCCACTGATATGCTGCTCTTTCTTTATTTGAATTCATATTTCTGAGTGAATATTTCCTCTGATGTGGAACATTTGCTTGCTTTAGGGAGACCAGGCCAGGAAACCACACAAACCTGGCTGCAACGATGAGTCATCCATAAAAATAAAAATAATTGCCAACTATTTTGATAATCGATGAATCGTTAAAGTAATTTTTCATGGGAAAAATTGCAGAAAATGCTGTTTTCAGCCTCTCAAATATGGAGATTTCCTGTTTTTCCTTTGTTTTTTATCCCATTAAACTAAATATCTTCTCCTTGGATTTTGAGGAACTGGGATGGACATTTTTTCACTAATTTCTGACATTTTACAGTATAGACCAAACGATTAAACAATGCAAATAATCGTTAGGCCGGCATTGCAAATAAGAACCTGTTCTTAATGACTTTAGTGATAAATAAAGCCCTTATGAAGTTTATTCTTCTCTGAAAGTTGCTGACAAATTGTCCCAATTTTGACTGCCCTCAATGTTAACTTCATCCTTCTTTGTCCCCCAGATTCTAACCTTTGAGACCAAGAACCCGGTGGAGCTTGCTGAGCGTCTGCGTGCCGTCTGTGGGAACCAGAGCAACGCGTACGCGCGCCTGCTGGAGTACCGTCTGAATGCTCTGCGCGGCCTGTGGGGGGCGCAGCGGCAGCTGGCCCTGGAGGAGCAGCAGGAGCGCGATGGGACCGGAGGGGCTGACGAGGAGACCTTGGCCTTGCTCAAAAGACAAGGTCTGCTCCAGCAACCCGAGCAGGCGCCCTTCACCTCCCGCGTTGGCCTGCTGCTGGTCTTCCCCCTCCTGCAGTCCCAGACGCGCAGTGACCCGGCGCTCTGCGGAGTCACGGCGGAGGTGCTGCTGGCCTGCCTCCGGGACTGCCAGCCGCTCAGCCTCAGCAAAGAGCCCGCCGACTGCCTCAACGGCCTCGAGGGGCTGCTCTGCTCCTGGCTGGAGGATGGCGCCCAGGAGTCAGGCCACCCGCAGATCCTCCACACACACAGACAGAGGGAAAACGCTGCTGCTGCACTCGTGGCACTTGCCTGTGCCAGGTGAGGATAAGATGATATGATAAGATATGATATGATAAGATATGATATGATAAGATATGCCTTTTATTGTCTCCTATAGGAGGAATATGTCTTGGGCAGTCGAGAGAATAACAATGGCTATTTTACTATAACAATGGCTATGAACTAGTGTTCATTTTGTCACCTATTTTTAATTTAGTCTTAGTCTTGTGCCAAATGTCCTTGTTAGTTTTAGTTGTATTTAGTAATTAACATATCTTTTTTTTTTTTTTTTCTTTTTTGTTAGTCAAGTTTGATTCAAAACATTTTAGTCAACAAATTATTTCTGAGATTATTTCTGATAACCATTACAGTCAAATAGTGTTTCACACATCTCAGATATTGGTTAAATGTCATAATTACCTGACAAAATACACTTGACTTTTTGTCAATATCATTGTACGTAAAATGCAACCAAATATTGAGCCTCTTCCTTCTACCTAGCATGTCGTCGGCGCTCTGGCAGAAATCTCTTGTGTTCGCTACGGTCTATGGGCATTGTTTCGTGTTGCAGCCACAGGCCGGCTGCAACGGCACGAACTCATTCGGAATATTTTGAAGGCGTAACAGCTGACTATCTCATGATGAAAAGTTTTTTTATTTATTTATTTATTTATTTATTTATCTCGAACAATCAACAATGTTGCAAGACATTAAAAAAACATAAAATAAAACACAAACAATCATAATGTAACAACAAAATATAAAATATAAAAGAGATTAGTTCGAGAAGGAGCAGGCGGAAGCAAATAGCTTATTTGGTCCTGCCCCTTATTTCACAAAATCATATTATAAAGACTTCTATTTACACATGCAAAATGGAGTAGGAAGAAGTAAAACGTATGTACTTCTACCCCTTTGTAGTCTTTCTATCATAATAAATAATTTAGCTTCTAAATAATAAATCTATAGAGACGATTGTAGACGAAAATGAAGAGAGATTTTATCAGATCAGATAATTATGACATTTTAGTCTCGTCTTTTTTTTCGTCAACAATAATGCATGTTAATTTAGTCTTAGTCAGTGTTTTTGGACATTGGTGCAGTCTTGTCTTAGTCATGGAAAAGAAGGTCATTGACGAACATATTTAGTCTCGTCTGACGAAATTAACACTACGATAAACCAGCGCATCCCCCAATGCGAGATTATGAAGCGCAAACTTCTGCCCAAACTAACCTGTAGCCTAGTTTATTTGCTCCAAACCAGTTGATGGAAAACACATTTCATTTTTTGCAACATTTCAAAAGTTCTCTTAAAATTCCCTTGACAATTGAATGGAAACTAGTGGGTCAGTTATTCCTGGCAGCCAAAGCTAAAGTAAGTACATCACTGACCAACTGATTAGTTTCTCTCTTCCCTCTTTTCAGTGTACTTGCTACATGAAAGATCATGCCTCAATGATTCAATGCTCAAAATCCTCCAGCACACACTGGAGCAGGCTCACTTTGATGTTTGCACTGTTGGATAAAAGGGCTAGCTCAACATTTGGTGATTGATATTTGTATATATCCTTAAAGATCCCATGACATGGTGCTCTTTGGATGCTTTTATATAGGCCTTAGTGGTCCCCTAATACTGTATCTGAAGTCTCTTTCCTGAAATTCAGCCTTGGTGCAGTGGGGGGCATGGTGGAGGGTGGGGGTGTGGCCTTGACCAACTGCCACTTTGCTCGTTTGAAAGCCATGATGTCTCTCTCTCTCTCTCATGGGTGGGCCAAATTCTCTGGGCGGGCAAAGCAGAGAAAGGGGAGGTAACCTTTCCCCTTATGACATCATAAAGGGAAGATTCCAGATCGGCCCATCTGAGCTTTCATTTTCTCAAAGGCAGATCGGGATACCCAGGGCTCGGTTTACACCTATCACCATTTCTAGCCACTGGGGGACCAGAGGCAGGCTGGGGGAACGCATATTAATGTTAAAAAACTTCATAAAGTGAAATGTTCATGCCATGGGACCTTTAAATGAGTGGGGACAAAACAGACTTCCCTGCTCTCTGTGGCGATGCAGGGCTCTGATGTTCTGAACTGTAACTAAGCTAGCTCTAGTCCGACCTGCGCTCTGTTAAGGCCCAGACACACCGACCAGACGGCCGACCCTCGGCAGAAAAGGCAGTTGGACTGATCAGTCTCCCCGAGTTGGTCAAAAAATTATACATGTCAAATCGGCCAAAATGAACGGACGGACGACGGCACGGAACACACCGAACAGACTCAAGTCACCGACCTCGCCAGACTGTCCAACGGCCGATTATCAGCTCGGTGTGTAGTAGGCTTTAAGGCCCTGACGCACCAATCAGATTATCGGACTCAATGACCAATCTGATTGGTGGAGTGCTAGCCCCTGACTAGCGAATCAGTGCACTTATGTTAAAACGCTTACCGGAAATGACAAGCGGGATGAGCGTGACGAACGTCTCCCAAACTGACCTTTTGTCGATCAAAAAAAAAACAGACAGATTCAGCAACTGCACGGCCTATTTCTCGCTTAAAATGTTCTCAGAAACACTTGTTGATTGATTGTATTCCGAACGAGCCGCCATTATTGTTCGGCTTTGAAATTCGGTAGAAGCCAGACCCACGTGACACGTTCGTCATTTTTCATTTCGTCTGACAATACAGATTAGCGCCGCCTGCTGTTATGGAGACGTATTACATCTCGCACACGGTGTGTTCTGAGGCACTTTTTGGACCTCGGGGAGCCAACTGATCAGTCCGACTGCCTTTTCTGCCGACGGTTGGCCGTCGGGTTGGTGTGTCAGAGCCTTTAGCGTGAGCTACTAGCGCTGTTTGAAAGTAATATGTGTACAGAAGAAAGTGACTGATTTGCCTCCTGCTGTAGCTTCTAGCTGCTGTTAATTGGGAGAGAGACAGGACCCTACACACAGACGGTCTGAAATATTTTGCACGGTCTTTTGCTGTACGTTTTGTCAATGCGCCACTTGTTCGAAAAGTAGGCTACCTTCTCTTTTTCTTTACTTCGCCCTTAACAGAGTACATTCATAGCTACTGCTGACTCCGTGGTGGGCCTCTTAACACCGGGGATATGTCGCCACATTTTTTTAACCGATATTTTTCCTTTCGTCTGTATCTCAGCTCAGCTACATGGGGTCACGGACGATCGCTGAAAACTACTTGACAAAAGTCTGGAGTTGACGGAAATATGCGTGGTCAAAGCCCCGGCTGTGAACGGTTTCATTTCCTAGAATTTCTTCACAATAAAAGTCCTCCGTTATTTTGATATTTGAATATTTTTATTATGAAGCAGCAAAATTCATAAATGTTGGGCATTCATTAGAAGTAACGTAACGCGACTCCTATAAGCTACAAGGAATGTTTTACAATCCACCCGCCACTGTGGCTGGTATACAAGGCAAAGTCACCCGCCACTCTGAAAAGGTGCTAATTTCCCACCCTGGTAGCCACCCACAGATGCAGTTAATCCTAAGGATTCAATGTGCCACATGTCTGTTTAACATCATTCCAACATGATTTAAAATCATGCCAACAATTACTATTTTAATAGCTTAGTATGCTCTTCACTAAAAAGGTGTGTATAAAGGCTTTAGGCCGCCCTACATGTTATTGTTGGCCCAGTTCAATATGCAACTTTTGTACAATATATGTAGTCGGGGGTCCCTGCACCGTCTCTCTTTCAGTCTTTTTTTTAAGATTATTTTTTGGGCTTTTCCTCCTTTAATTTTTGACAGGACAGCTAGGAGAGAGAGAGAGAGAGAGAGAGAGAGAGGGTGAAGACATGCAGGAAATTTGTCACAGGTCAGATTCGAACCCTGGACCTCTGCGTCGAGGCATAAACCTCCTCAGTACATGTGCGCCTGCTCTAGCCACTGAGCCATCCCGGCCACACAAGATTCATTTTTTAAATATTTTTATCGCAACCAGTTGTAATCTTTACACATTTATATTCATTTCAAGCGATTCACGATGCATCGTTATAACCACTATTCACCTTGTCTGTTGCTCACGTGCCACCCCCCCCTCCCCCCTCAACCGTACCAAAGAAGTTAAACTCGCAACTCTAATATTATTGGTTGGATGTTTCTGTTTGTCACCGAGCTCGCAGAAGAGCAGCATGGGCTGCTTTGTTTGTTGCGTTTGTGCCTGAACTCTGGCTTCTGCCGGTGACAACTGATCTTGACTTGTCAAACCCAGAACTCTCCACTCTTTGTTTGGCCTCTGTGGAGGCTGAGTGCGAGCTCATTGTTGTTGGGAACCATCCAGCCCTGGTGCCTTTCAGTGGGAGCTAATTTAAGAGCTATCGGCTTGTTAAATGTTAATACTTTCTAGTTCCCTCTCCTCTCTCTGACGGGGTCGGTGTTAGAAAACTCCCAATGTGAGAGGCTGCGTAGAAATGTGCTTTGATCAGCTGTTGATACGATGTTTACAGAGTGAAGTGGACTTAGACACATAACTCCTCCGTGTCTGTCGCCTGTGGAACATGTAAGCAGTGAATCAAACGTACATGGCAGGATTTCACTGGATTATAAACCCAATCACGTTTGTTCACAATAACTTCTGGGTAGAAACCTCGCTGAGCAAACAGCGACGATGAGCAGCTGGATATACTCTCATCTCTAGGGCTGCAACTAACGATTATTTTCATAGTCGATTAATCTGTCGATTTATCTTCTCGATTAATCGATTAGTTGTTTGATCTATAAAAATGTCAAAACATGGTGAAAAATGTGGATCAGTTTCCCAAAGCCTAAGATGACGTCCTTAAATGTCTTGTTCTGTCGAAAATCCAAAGATATTCAGATTACTGTCACAGAGGAGAGGAGAGACGAGAAGATATTCAGATTACTGTCACAGAGGAGAGAAGAGACTAGAAGATATTCAGATTACTGTCACAGAGGAGAGAAGAGACTAGAAGATATTCAGATTACTGTCCCAGAGGAGAGGAGAGACGAGAAGATATTCAGATTACTGTCACAGAGGAGAGAAGATACTAGAAGATATTCAGATTACTGTCACAGAGGAGAGAAGAGACTAGAAGATATTCAGATTACTGTCACAGAGGAGAGAAGAGACTAGAAGATATTCAGATTACTGTCAGAGGAGAGAAGAGACTAGAAGATATTCAGATTACTGTCCCAGAGGAGAGAAGAGACTAGAAGATATTCAGATTACTGTCGGAGAGGAGAGAAGAGACTAGAAGATATTCAGATTACTGTCAGAGGAGAGAAGAGACTAGAAGATATTCAGATTACTGTCACAGAGGAGAGAAGATACTAGAAGATATTCAGATTACTGTCAGAGGAGAGAAGAGACTAGAAGATATTCAGATTACTGTCACAGAGGAGAGAAGATACTAGAAGATATTCAGATTACTGTCACAGAGGAGAGAAGATACTAGAAGATATTCAGATTTAACAAGCTGGAATCAGAAATCTTTTAATCGATTAATCGATTATCAAAAATAGTTGGCGATTAATTTAATAGTTGACAACTAATCGATTCATCCATTCATCATTGCACCTCTACTCATCTCCTTCATCTAATATGCATGTTTGATGCTTTCATATGTCAACACTTTGACTAACGTTAGCTTGGAGAGCTAATGTACCTGTTGGGACAGACTAAAGAAAATGACCCCACCCAAACTAGCAGTCAGTCTGACCGGCGGTGACGTGTTGCTGTTCCTAACGCTAGATTTGGTTCATCAAAGACGTTAGCAAAGCAACACGGGACAGAAAATAAGAGCAGAAGAGACCACAGATAGGTCGGACCTCCGTATTTAACTTCATGGACCCTATTTTAACAATCTAGGCGCACAACGTGAAGCGCCTGGCGCAGGTGCGTTTAGCGCGTGTACTAATCCACTTTTGATAGTTTAACGGTGGAAAAAAGGGTCCGGGCGCCTGGTTCAAAAGGGTTGTACTTAGTGTCTTAAAGAGTGTCATCTCCCGTTCCCTTTAAAAGCCAGGTTTGTACCTTGGTGCATTGCTATTATGATGGAGGATTTGCTGAGCAGGAAAGACAGATTTTCCGTCGTCTCTCAATCCTCTGTCCCAAGAGGTATTCCATGTATATATAGAAATACACAATAATACTATTTCACACCGTAATATTTTTATTTTTAATCTTCTGCATGTGTGTGTGTGTGCTGTGCGTCCCTGTGTGTGTAACAAGCATAGTGTGCACATGCTGTGCACAAGCCTAGGAGCATTTTCCTAATGCTCTGTTAAAATAACAATGAAATGCTGCGTTATTTACTTCAGCCCAGGTTTTTATTTGTCAATGGCGCGATCACTTCCCGCTGCCTCAAGATAGCAATACTCCCAGAATGCACCTGAACACACCTCCCTGTAAGACCAGCACGCCCAGAATGCACCTGAACACACCTCCCTGTAAGACCAGCACGCCCAGAATGCACCTGAACACACCTCCCAGAATGAACCTGAACACACCTCCCTGTAAGACCAGCACGCCCATGGGGCCACAGATGGGCGCAGGTGCATTTGCTATTTAAACGACGTGGGTGCTGGACGGCTTAAAATGACAACAGAAATAAAGTAGCGGACGAAGGAGTGGAAGCGCTGCTGGGTCTTTGTTGTACTCAACCATAGGTACACTGTACAGGTGTGTAAGTCAATGCAGACAATGACCCTGATGAAGATGTGAGTCGAAACGCGTTGGTCATTTTAAACACATTGCCATGTAAAATAAAGGCATTTTAATTTTTACACAAAGCCTACTTGGATTGTTTTTCAAGGAGACATGCATTTTTGAACATTTTATCAAACATAAGATACACTTTACAATACATTATCTTTTTATATTAACCAACCCATCCAGAAACAGTCCCCACCTGTTGCAATAATACATATTATATATATATGATATTATATTATATATCATTAACATGTTTTAGAGAAAAAAACTCAAGTATGTACAGTATATTACTCCTCTGTAATTGAGATTAGAGAGGGATCAACCTTCCTAATTTCATCCAAAACCGGTTGCCAGATATCAAACAATGTATAGGCACAGCCTGCAGTAGCATACCTTATTTTTTCCATGGTCAGATTGTATAAAAGATTAATGAGCCACATTTTAAAAGTTGGAGGGGACTTTTCCTTCCATTTAAGCGGTATCTGGAGTCGAGCTGACATGCACTTTTTTTTTTTTTTTTAATACATTTTGGAATTGAGACCCGTTCCCACTCATGCACCGAGTCCTTCACGTGAGAAATAAACTAGTTTGCAGATTTCACATATCGAATCAATTCAAATCAACGTTCATTTTCCTACCCTGAAGTGATACGGTCTGTGCCTGTCTCCAAGAAGCACCGTGACGTATTGGTGATACACAATTAAACATTCTTTAATTGTTTAGCTCCCTTGCTGCTGCACACATCTTGTGTCATGTGAGGTGGTTGACAAAAAGAATATGTAATCACTATGTATGTATGTATGTATGTATGGTAATCAATATCATGTTATTTATCCCTCCATTTTCTTTTTATGCCAAGTTGAAGGCGTTTTTCTAAGCTGCAGTTAAAAATCTAGTTTATTTTGCATCTGAGAATGCCAGAACTGCACGTCAGTAGACCTCTTATTACATAGATCTTCTCCCTGAATATAGAATGACTTGTGTTCAGTGAATAGTTCAGTCTTGGATGAGGCGAAGCAGCAAATAAACACTGCACAAACTTAAAGTAGGTTGCTCGTTGCACCCCGCTGAGAGCCGCAGTGTAAAATAATCTCTGCTGCATTCTAATGGGTAAGATCTTTTTATTCAGATTCCAAAAACATGGTGTTTTAATTCTCAGCACATTACATCAGATCCCCTCCATAATTCATACCGAGTATGATTCCACTTACAGTTCTAGAAATGCTTAAAGGAACACACCGACTTATTGGGACATTAGCTTATTCACCGTAACCCCCAGAGTAAGACAAGTCGATACATACCCTTCTCGTGTCCGTGCGTGTTGTAACGCCGTCTGACGGTTCCACCGGTAGCTTAGCTTAGCACAGATCCTGGAGGTAACTGGTTCCATCTATCCTACTGCTCCCAATAAGTGACAAAATAACGCCAACATGTTCCTGTTTACATGTTGTGATTTGTATAGTTACAGCGTGTACAAATAACAACGTAACGTGAGACACAGCCATCTTCTAACCGTAAACAAACCAGGAACTATATTCTCAGAAAGGCTTGCTGCAAAGCAAATCACTCCGCCCAAGTAGCAGAAGTAGCAGTGCTTCGCCTTCTGAGAATATAGTTCCCAGTTACCTCCAGGATCTGTGCTAAGCTAAGCTACCGGTGGAACCGTCAGACGGTGTTACAACACACACAGACACGAGAAGGGTATGTATCAACTTGTCTTACTCTGGGGGTTACGGTGAATAAGCTAAAGTACCAATAAGTCGGCGTGTTCCTTTAACAATGAGCTTCCACTGTGTAATGTTGCGACCGCCTGACTAATGTGCCAAACTCTTCTCCAGGGGATCTCTGAAGACCTTCATCCACACAGTTCACCTGCTGCAGAAACAGACCGATCTGGGCCAGCTCCCCGTGTCTGATGTCCTGTACAGGTAAGGGCAGTACTCTGGTTCACCTAAACGATAATTAGTATTACTTTCCCAACGTGTAACCAGCCGTGTATCTCCCTTCCGCTTCAGACTTCTGCTCCTGGAAGGAGGCCCGGGCTCTCCATCCTGCCTCCTGGGGGGCAAACACAGTGTGTCCTGGGGCTTTGAGGACATGCTGCCCACACCTGACAATTCTGCTGGAGCAGCGGAGAGTAAAGGTAAAAGCTTCTGTGTGATCAACCTGGATATTTAAAAAAAAAAAAAACTACAGGCCACCGTAGATGCAGTTCTCCCATGTGGTTGTGATTAATTATGTCTTGCACACATACACTTGCAGGTTTAAAAGAGGACTGGGTTTGTCATATTTCCCATCGTAACACTGCCCTGCTTTCTGTTTTATTTATTCAATGCATGCAAGTGTGTGAATCCCAAAACAAAATGGAGGGATGAAAGTAAATTGCCGGGGAGAAGGCTGGAACGCCTATGATTATCGATTAATTGAAAGAAAAGTCAAACTTCTCTGCTGGTAGCTTGTTAAATGTGAATATGTTCTAGTTTCTTCTCTCCTCTGTGACCGTAAACTGAATATCTTTGAGTTGGGGACAAAACGAGACATTTGAGGACGTCATCTTGGGCTTTTTAGGAAACACTGATCCACATTTTCACAATTTTCTGACATTTTAGAGACCAAACTACTAATCTATTCCAGAATCCAGAAAATAATCAACAGATTAATCCACAATAAAAAATAATCATTAGTTGCAGCTCCATACATGTATGTATTTATAGTGAAGAGATGAAAGCTGTGACTGTAAAGAGGTAGCCTCTCATTGCCAGCTCTATCTCCACAGTGCTGTTGAGTAAAGGTCTGGTTACACCACAGATGCATTCTGGGATAGGAGAAAAAAACGCTCTGGGTTGTTGCATTTCTTCAGTCGTCTTGGGCGGTGCTAAGCTCCGGACGCAGCGATGGTGGCTCTGCTAAAAAAGGTCTCAGGAAGGAACTTGTTTTGGTGGAACATTTGAATCCTGCAAAAGAAAATGAAGTGAACTGTTGACACAACACAGTAACGTGAGATATTTAAATTAGCTGATACATGGTTAAACCTCATTGGCTCTTACCAGTGTATCTCTGTGTGTACTTCGTCCACAACAATCCCACCAATCAGTCCCAAAACCTCCCAGTTAGAGAGGAAATGACCTAAACATATTCTTATAAATCTTTACAGTCATTCCCTGAAAGAACGAAGCAGGTCTGTCTTGTTGCACCATCCAACATTTTCTTCTAAACTTGACATTTTCAGCGTGTAGCTCGCTAGCTCGAAGGTTGTTGTTGTTTTCCTGAAGAGAAGGAATTTTGAGAACGGCGACACACAAAGCGCGGAAGGCGAGGGACAAAGTATAACGCACCGCATGTCAGGCTTTTTCCTGGAAATGTACTTCCATTGATCCAGACTGTAAAGAGGTAAAGCAGAGGAGAGGAGTGTTATGTTCACTCTCCAGCAATCCATCAGCTGACCTTGTAGAGTGATGGAAGCTGATCAGGGCATATATCAATAAAGCAGGTTTGCATATTTACATTTTACGCTAACCTGACACTAGATCGCTGGGCTTTGGTCTCTGGAGGCATCACAGTCCTCACAGCTCTCCACTTCACCCTGTTGATACCTCCACTTACTTTTCATTACAATCCGTTATCTCGGTCATTACCTTTTTCTATTACCTTCTTTTTGTCCCTGTGTCTTGCAGACACCGACCTGGGCCGCTGTCTAGCCACAGACGGCCTCTATCTGTATACCACTAACTCCTCTGGGAGAGGACTCAGCAAGCTGGGCTCTGGTTTACACGGGACACTGAGGTAATGTGACTCTCCTTCTCGTCTGCCTTTTTTATATCCACAGCACTTGGAGAATAGCAAGAGAGAGAGACAGAAAGAGAGGGTGAAACACTATAAATATTACTTTACCTTTCCCATGGTGTTGTTTCGTTGACATTTTTTCAATCCAATATCTGCAGTAGTTGATTTTTAAAAGAGACAAAAAGGACATTCTGAATTCTAAACTGTTGTAGCAAATTTACCAATTTTTAAGCAGAGTCCGGCAGCTTCCTTCCACGGTAAGTTTTCAAAGAGCCCAGAGCTGAGTGTGAGGATTTTGGATGGAGCTCAGAGTGAATTTAAAAAAATCTTGGAACATTGCCTTGTCTACCCTGCTCCAAATTCAGTCCGTTACTGCTCACACCTTGAGTTCGAAGCATGCCTGAGCCCGTCTCAGTACATGCAATGAACAGTGCCCGCCCTCCCTCTCTATGCCGCCAGTGCCTGTCATCCAGCGGACATTTTGCTGCCGGGGCTCCCGGCATGGTTCATCTGATAAATACAACATAGCTATAGCTAGTTATTTTTTTTAAGTGAGCATTGAGCGATTTGAGTGCAGCGGGGTAAAATCTGAATTGAGCGTGAAGCCATATTAAGCGGAGCGCTTTGAGCGAGGGAGTGGAGGGGAGGAACGGATCCGTGAGCAAGGAGCGCAAAATTCTCACTGCGCCACTTCGCTCACGTGCTCCGACCCAGAGTTTACTACTTTTTTTTTTTTTTTTAAAGTGAAAGAAAGGTCGACCTCCTTAGAAATCCATTCATAATGTTGTCAGACACTTAGAATGTTAATCTGAGTCTGTCAGCGGCAAAGCAAGAACTTTTGTGAAGGTAAATACAAGCTGGACAATTGTCCTATTAACTTACATTGTAGCTTGTTTCTCTGCTGCCGACTGCAGCGATCTCACTTAATACCGGACCGATGTCAAAGATTGTTGTTCCCATCAGTCACTTAGACACAGAAACATGGTAACATAGGGTCCAGGTTGAAAAAAAAACGGTAGTTACCCTTTAATGTCAGCATAGAATTTAACAAAATCAATTTGAAGGTAATGTACACATGTGATGTGATGCTGTGTTGCTTCTCAACTCATTTTGTATCAAATCGAAGTGTCAAGTCTTACCCGGGTTTTTTCACAAGTATTAAGTACTTTCAGTAAGTATTAAATTAGTACACAATTCAGAACGCGTAAAAAGATGCACTGTGTTTGTGTCGTGCAGGGGTTTTGTTTATTGTCGAAATGAAGATTTGGAGCCTGGCTGGGTGGTGTTCAGCAGCGGCCGCCTCCTCCACCGTCCCTCCTCCTTTGATGCCAAGCCTCATCAGCTGTGCCAGGTCATTGACCCCTTCACCCTCCAGGTACTGTACACTTTCACTCCACTATTTCCAAAAATGGATTTGCAGTCAGGAGCACAAGAAAAAAAACACAAGAACAAATTAAAGACAAGTACAAAAATGCTTCCTGTTAATATACAGTCACAGTTTTTGAATTTGATGTTGAATCATTCAGTTTATTTAACATGGTAGGTCTTGATACATATCCTTTTCAACGCGTGTCACATAACTGCTTAGTTGTCATTTTAATGCAGTTTTAATTATCCCTTATACAACAATAAAGTCATTTTATTATACAAACGAGACATACAGGCTCACAATGGAGCAGCATTTCTCTCAATCCAGGATGCAGTAAGGCTGCACCCAATCCAGGATTCAGCTTCTGATTCCGCTGAATATTGGGCTTTTTGACGGGGTTGGGTTTCTGCATAATTAGAATTTTTTTCCCACCAAACTCTACGCTTGCACTCCACGTGCTACGCTGGTCGCCGTAAAGACGGCGCCGTTGATTACGGGAAGGTGTTTACGTAGGTGGAGCGTTCAATGCAGTAGGCTGTGAGGAAGTGGAAATGGAACTCGTGAGCAGAAAAAGTGTTGTTTGGCAGTACTTTCAGTCAAAAGAAGGCCATTCAAGTCCAGCTACATGTTCAATCTGCAATGCTGATTAGTCTGGTGGTGGCGAGGACCCTAAACAATACACAACATCACCGCTGTTACAACATCTGGTATCAAACATCTGGAAGAATAAGAGTTGTGATGAAGGAATCTACAGACAGCAGCCAAAATTCAGCAACTTCAGGTACGGCAAAGGAAGGACAGTCCCTGCTGACTTCATTAATGTGTTGACTGGGTTCATGGACTGAGGATGGGAGGAGGACTCAGCAGAATCTCAACCAGTGGAGTCGGTATTCGGCCGAACACCAAAAA
This sequence comes from Zingel zingel, assembly GCA_023566125.1. Lineage (NCBI taxonomy): Eukaryota > Metazoa > Chordata > Actinopteri > Perciformes > Percidae > Zingel > Zingel zingel. Next base: position 3,471,988 of record CM042314.1, on the reverse strand, counting down.
TCTGGATTGGGTGCATCCCTCTAGGATGCAATAAAGCCACAATGGAAATATTGATACATCCAAACTCAAATCAAGTTTATTTATATATCGCCTTTCATGCAAGCATGCAGCCCAAAGTACTTCACAAAACACACAAAACAGAAAAATGAATGTAAGCTACAACAAAAAATTATAACAATAAGACAATAAAATGTTAAATAATGATAAAATAAACAATGGAATAAAATAAACACCATGGTTGAAAATTATATAAAAACCAATGATTAGCACTTGTTAAATTAATTATACAACATTACTCCAGAGGACAGTTTAACCCTATTGTTGTTGTTGTTGTTGTTGTTGTTTTTGGGTCAAATTTTCAAAGTTTGGGCGCCCGGATGGTTCAGTTGGTAGAGCGGGCCCATATATAGAGGGTTACTCCTCGAGGGCCCGGGTTTGACTCCGACCTGCGGCCCTTTGCTGCATGTCAGTTCCCCCCCCCCTCATGTCGTCAGCTGTCCTGTCCAAAAGGCCTAAAAATGCCCCAAAAAATCTTTAAATTTGACCCTTTTTTAAAGTTTCTGAATATCAGAACATTTGGGCTTCTTCCAACCAAATGGTCCAATAATAACACAGATGGTTCCATTAAACGCTCTTAACAAGTCAAATTAGGATCAATTGACTATTTTTATTGAATTTTGAGTGTTTTATTTAATTTTATAGTATTATTCTGACTTAACTTTGACAGTCTGTGATTATCCATCAACACCCTCTGATCTTAAATATTAGTCAAAATAATTCAAACTTTCTTGCTTTTTTAACACAAAATAAGACATCATTTCATATAGGCTACATGAGGTTTATTTTGGACCATAAGTTCTAAAAATGAGTTAGTTGCCTTTGTTAGTGTTTACTGATGATGGTTGGAAAAAAGCGCCAAAAATGATTTAAAAAAAAAAACAAAAAAAAACGAAGAGACAAAGTTTTTAAAAAAAGATGCAAAATAAGTGATTAAAGTGTCCAAAAAAAGTGTTAATTTTCAATTTTGACCCAGAAGGACAACACAAGATGAGTCTTTTTTTTTTTCTTCTTTTTTTTTAAACACACATGAATGCATGTGAACAAAAACAGCGGCTATATAAAAGCTAAGTTCAGTCTAATTTTGGCCGTTAACCCTCCCCGCCCACTAGAGGTGTGAATCTTCACTGATCTCCCGATTCAATTACGATTATCATGTCTTCGATTTGATATCACGATGGGTCAAATACATTTTTCTATTAAAGCCATATAGGATATTTAATTCAACCAAACATTCTGCAGTGCTCTAATACTAAATATGGATACATGAAACTACAGCACTGAGCACATGGCACCTCCTGAATGTGCAAAACATACCAGAATATGTAAACGGAAAGGCTGTTAGGCCTACATTAAATTATGAACAGAAATAATCGATTATGGCCCGGCCGATCATCGATGCAGCATCGTCCACGATTTGATGCATCGGTTATTTGATTATGCAACTTTTTTTTGTTTCTCGGTCTAAATAAAAAATAAATTTGCCGCTTTCCCGACGTTTTTGCAACTTTTTTCATCGTTCTTTTATCAATTTCTTTTCAAATGCTATGAAATTGAACAAAACACCCACATTCAAAGAAAGTAGTGAACTGATTTATTTTACTTGTAAAGAGCGTCGTATGGAACCATCCACGTTATTTTTTTATTTATTGACATTTTGGTTGATAAAACCCCGAAATTTCTGATATTGAAACTTTTAGAAAAATGGGTCAGATTCGACCCGAGGATAACAGGATCACAGGGTCAACATCCAAACAGCTTTTAGTTGAAATGACAAGGTAGCCATAGCCAAGGCTTATGTTGCTGTGCTGTTTTCAGGTGTGCCAGATTGTGCCCATGCCAGCGCACCACTTCCCTGTTGGCAGCAGCATGACCACGCTGCACCTGTGCTCAGATGGAACCTACCTGTACTGGGTCTGGTCCCCAGCCAGTCTCAACGAGAAGACACAGAAGGGACACTCTGTCTTCATGGATGTCTTTCACCTCTCCGTGAGTACTATACTCTATGCCCTGCTGTAGAGCTCAACAGTGACCACCCACTTTTGTAACAGCTCTGGTCGCCAAAGTGTTTTTCTCTGTTTCAATTGTTCCATTGACGTTTCAGAAATTGCTTATATATAGCGTTTTATGTCTGAAACCAAAGTCAACCAGCTACGAGAGGAATCATGACTATAAAACATTTGATTGGGTGCAAATAAACATTTTTGAAAACGTCAAAAAAGGCAAAGGTACAAGACTGTGTACAGAAACTATGATAGACTTCAGTGGTTACAGCTTGCTCTAGCCGTTCACGGGTACAGTAAACACTTCCATGCTAACAGCGTCTGTTGGACCAATCGGAGACGTCGCTGTTACGCTTAGGTTTGTGGGTAGTGTAGTATTGCTTCGTAAGATCACGAATAAAACCGTTTTTTCCTAAAACAAAGTTGATTTCATACAAACTTCTAGCTTTTACAGGAGCAGAACCTTTCATTTCACAACCTCGTAGCTCGGAGTCAGTCTACCTCGGATGGTCTCGACATTAATAATTAATATCCTTATGGAGAAAATCAATGGGATTTAACTCTTGAGCTCTATATACAGTAGTTTCAGTTTGTTGATGTCTCTATTCCATCTCTGATGTTTTTTCTCTCCCCCCCCTGTGCCCACGGTGCAGACACAGACAGGCCTATGTGTTGCAGACATCTTGCAGGAGAGAGTTATTCTAACTCGCAAGGAAGGCGAGTCCTCAAAGTGCTTGAACGAGCTTCTCTTGAGTCGAATGTCACGCTTCCGGGCCTCCCATTCTGCCACGTTGGCTGCTCTCACGGGCTCGGCAATCACCAACACTGTCAAAGAGGAACAGTCTGGTAATTCATCAGCACAACATGTAGTCACCCAAAAATGATATATGCTTTAAAGTGGCTTTTTGGCTTTTCCCTTTCCTTTATTATGTTATATATCTTTTTGTGCACGTTATAGGTTTACAAAGTGAAAAAGCCCAAAGTCCACCCCAAAGGGACTTACCATCTCCAACAGAAAACACTGTTCACAAACTGCTCCAAACAGCTCTGTTGTAGTCCAGCCTTTACTTCAGAGACAAACGTGGTCACTTTGGAACACACGTTATAATGCTCGCCTAGCTGATAGCATGGCACGCCCTCATACTCTGCTTCTGACTGGCTGGTAGTCCTTACCTAGGTACTGTCAGGACACACCCTCATACTCTGCTTCTGACTGGCTAGTAGTCCTTACCTAGCTACTGTCAGGGCACGCCCTCATACTCTGCTTCTGACTGGCTAGTAGTCCTTACCTAGGTACTGTCAGGACACGCCCTCATACTCTGCTTCTGACTGGCTAGTAGTCCTTACCTAGGTACTGCGCATGTGCGACTCCCAACAAAGATGGTACAGAAGTGAGATGCCTCACTCTGTAGCAGAGTGCTCAACACACAGGGTGAAAAGAGGAGCTGCAGCAATGTGCAGTGTTTTCTGAAAATCAAACCACATAAACCTATTCTGGTAAAACCTCTAAATACAATTATGAGCATAATATGAGCACTTTAATGTGTGGGTCTTATGGTTGTTAAAAATACTTTTCTGTGTAACTCTTTTGTAGCTGTCAACACAAGCTGTGGCCTCCCTCTGAAGACGCTGAGAAAGACCCCGATGTATGTGTGTGGAACCTACCTGGTGATGCTGGTTTCCCCCCCGGGGGTATCTGGGAGCTCCGCCACACGCTCCCTGTTCGGAGGAACCAGCAGCCTGTCCTCTCTCAAAAGTAAGAGCATACACAGACACATGTAAATCCTCACGGAGTTGATATTTTTTTGTCATAACGTGTGACAGTTATGCTGCGATTTCTTTGCAAGTATTAGAGAGAGATAGAGAATATAGAAAAAAAGTAAACAAAGCATTTTACATCATGTGAAGCCGCTGGGGGATAATACATGTTCTGATTACAGTCTGATCACAGCTTGGAGTAAGGATTGATGATAGTTATATTACATTTGACCACACATGTTTTAATATAGACATTTATTGTACGACTTGGTATATAACACTGTCAGTTATTAGTTTATTTGCTAATTTAACTTTTCAACTTTTGCTCAGTTTTAGCTTCCAGCCTTGTGTTTAACCTGGCTGACGGTCAGTTCAGCAGCCGCGCGGACCTCATCGACGCTCCCGGCAGTTCCCTGGGCAGGGGAGCGCAGGTGGCGGGGCTAGGTGAGCTCAGCGTCCGTCCCATTCTGCTCCTCTGTGTTGAACTCACAGACAATAGTTACACAACAATGCATCGCCAATTTAAGTGACATATACCTCTGTAATCTTTGGCTTCATAGGAGCGTGTTACGATGCACTGAACAACTTGATCTGGACCTGCTCCAGCGATTACATCGATCAGTGGTGCAATCCTGGGAACCAAGCCTTTCATCATGTGTGCCATAGGCTCGGTGTCAGCCATGTCATCAAGGAACCCAAAGGTAGATACAAACCTCCAGGCCAAGGTTAGAATAGTTTTGACTTTTCAGTTTCTTTTCAGTTTAGTTTGAGTTAGTTTTCAGAGTGTTTGTTAGTTTTAGTTAGGGATGCACCGAATCCAGGATTCACCTTCTGATTCAGCTGAATATTGGGCTTTTTGACGGGGTTGGGTTTCTGCCGAACCTTAAAATTTTTTCCCACCGAACCGACCCCTACACTTGGACTCCACGCGCTATGCTGGTCGCCGTAATGACGGCGCCGTTGATTACGGGAAGGTGTTTACGTAGGTGGAGCGTTCAATGCAGTAGGCTGTGAGAAAGTGAAAATTGAACTCGTGAGCTGAAAAAGTGATGTTTGGCAGTACTTTCAGTCAAAAGAAGGCCATTCAAGTCCAGCTACATGTTCAATCTGCAATGCTGATTAGTCTGGTGGTGGCGAGGACCCTAAACAACACATGACATCATCGCTGTTACAACATCTGATAAGAAACATCCGAAAGAATACGAGTTGTGATGAAGGAATCTACAGACAGCAGCCAAAATGCAGAAACTTCAGGTACGGCAAAGGAAGGACAGTCGCAGCTAAAAACTGGTGTTAACCAGACTGTGCCTCTCCCGGGCTGTCAGCTGTTCTGTCGGCAAATGACAGCTCCCTACAGTGGGAGAGAGCGGCTGCTACTCGTTAGCTAACGCTAACTCGTTAGCTTTCTAATTTCACCCACCCAACATGCCTTCATCATACACTGGTTAGCGAAAATGTGCAGTTTCTGTGGTTTAATGTCATGATGAGAGTTAACGGAAATTCATGCCGTCTCATTTTTTTCAGTAGTGAAATATTAAAGCTACAAAACTAAAACTGAAATGATATTTATTTTAACCTGGCAATACAGTTTCAGTTTAGTTTGTCTTGAAGGTTTTAGTTTTTTAGTTTCAGTTTACCCAAAATATCTTTCACTGCTTATTTTTATTTTCATTTGAGTATGAATTTGCCTTAATAGCCCTGCGACAGACACTCTTTGTATCGGGTCAGAAATCTGACCATCTGCAACACGTCTTGTCCTTTCACAGAGGAAACGGTGGCCACTGGCGATGTGATCAACCAGCTGCTTCACCATGTAGGTGCTATGTGTATCCATCAGCTCAACCTGCTGGCGGCCAGCAGCAACAGCCTGCCACTGGGGGCGATGCTGGGAAAACAACATCCCATCGAGGCTCGCCACTTCAGCAGCATCTGTGACATCATGGAGAAGGCCATGGTCAACGGAGACACCTGCATCATACGCTGCATTTTGGTGGTGTTCCAGGTCGGTTACAGGTGCAGCTGGGCACAGTTTTGCAGGAAAAGACTCTTTTGTGTTTTTTAGGGGCTGGGCAGCTCTGCTGGTTTGGTTTGGTTTGCACACATTCATTGAAAACAATACGTTATATATCACAACATCATAGCAACGACTCTTTGTACTCCGTCCTAACTTCCGTCTTCCATGCTTTTTGTAGCTGAATATATAATTTAACTATGAATGTGGATAACGTTAGTGATAGAGATGCTTGCTACAGTTAGATTTCTAGTGATGAATCGGCGAAAACACGTTTTATTCTCTGACCCATGCTTTGTCTCTTCAGTCACTCTCTATCTCGCTCCACCGTACGTGCTTGTTGGCGCACGTTGAGCCTCCGTTAACAGTTTTTAACAGAAATAAAATGGATTATGGATCATTTTATTGTAGCCGACTTTACAAGATGACTTCTCTGTTGGCTGTAGAAACAGGAGACCTCTCTTACGTTCTAAAACCAGCCTCTGGAGACTCGACCAGCTGACTTCTCTATTGGCTGTTGAAACAGGTGACGTCTCTTACGTTCTAAAACCAGCCTCTGGAGACTCGACCAGCTGACTTCTTTATTGGCTGTTGAAACAGGAGACATCTCTTACGTTCTAAAACCAGCCTCTGGAGACTCGACCAGCTGAGTTGCAGCGACACCATCAGCTGGTTTGAGTCGAGCTGAGACGGGCCGGTTCAGACCGCTGAAACATTTCTCTGCGACGTTCTAAAACGATTTTGTCTCTTTGTGAATCTTTGTTCTGAACTGGGCTTTACAGTGAAACCTCAACAAGTCACTAAAACTTAATTTACTAAATTAAAAAACGACATAAAATAACTACTAACTACTACTAACTAAATCTCAATATAGCAAAAACAGAATTACCCAAATAATTACAGGCTTAAACTCAATTTGGTAATAATGTATCTGTGCTCTGCTCAAATTCCTCAGCTGACTTTGTGCGCTAATAGTTCTGATGCTGGCGCTACAGCAGCTGTCTAAAGCTGGAAACTTTGGAAATTCATAACAAATCGTATGTGCTAGAACATTTGCAACTTTCACCGAAATGTAGGTCATACTCTTTTGCAACGCACCTGCACAGAAGAACTGCACATTTTTTCTTCTTAAAAAACAAAAAAACAAAGTAGGCCCAATTGTGCAGAAATGTTCTTATGTTTCATACAAGCTATTGCAGTCAGTGGAAATAGAACATCTTTAAACATCAGTTTGGTCAGTTATGGAGCAATCAGTCTTGTTAAAATAAATCCCAGACATATAGTATATGTTGTTAAGATGAAATACACAAATTCTCAGAATTTTGTCTTGATAATTGAAATTTTGGCACTAGTTTAAAATCTGAAACCCTGGTTTGAAATGTGAAGCCATATATTGTTTCTGACCTGGCAGTTAGCTCCACAAGCAAGACTTGCCCTTGATGTCTGAGGTTGTGAGTTTGAGCCCCGGTTGATACAGAACAAACATGCTAATGCCTCCTCAGGAACTGTGCTGTTTGGATTTAAAGACTTAGGTTTCAAGGTTCAGTGATAACTGTATTTCTCATTTGTCTTCTTCTTCCATATCAAAATGTCCGGCCCAGGTATAACATTGTTTTGTGTCTGTGCTGTCCAGGTGGTGTTTAGGTTTTTCAACCCTCAGTTGGAGCAGAATAGGGAGAGTGTGCGTCGCTCAGGCCTTCTCCTGTGGCAGCTCCTCATGGCTCCAGTGGATCAGATCGGAGCAGAGATTCAGAAAGAGGTGTGCCTGGCCATCAGGTAAGTCAGGAACTCCACATAAAGTGTGTGTGTGTGTGTGTGTGTGTGTGTGTGTGTGTGTGTGTGTGTGTGTGTGTGTGTGTGTGTGTGTGTGTGTGTGTGTGTGTGTGTGTGTGTGTGTGTGTGTGTGTGTGCTTTACTATATTCGTGGGGTCCAAAAACCGGGGACTACAATATACTTGTGGGGTCTGCATAGCCTTGTGGGGCCCAAAATGCTGGACCCCACAAGGTTAAAGGGCTGTTTGAGGGTTAAGACTTGGTTTTAGGGTTAGAATTAGGTTATGGTTAGGGTGAGGGTAAGGGTTAAGGTTAGGCATTTAGTTGTGATGGTTAGGGTAAGGGGCTAGGGAATGCATTATGTCAATGACGGGTCCCCACAAAGATAGTGCCACAAACCTGTGTGTGTGTGTGTGTGCTTTACTATATTCGTGGGGTCCAAAAACCGGGGACTACAATATACTTGTAGGGTCTGCATAGCCTTGTGGGGCCCAAAATGCTGGACCCCACAAGGTTAAAGGGCTGTTTGAGGGTTAAGACTTGGTTTTAGGGTTAGAATTAGGTTATGGTTAGGGTGAGGGTAAGGGTTAAGGTTAGGCATTTAGTTGTGATGGTTAGGGTAAGGGGCTAGGGAATGCATTATGTCAATGACGGGTCCCCACAAAGATAGTGCCACAAACCTGTGTGTGTGTGTGTGTGTGTGTGTGTGTGTGTGTGTGTGTGTGTGTGTGTGTGTTTGCATTGCTATCTTTGTGAGGCCAAGCATGAGTTTTAAACCTTTGGAGTGAGGACCTTTTTACAAAGTGAGGACATTTAGGCCGGTCCTCACCTTGTTTTCACTGTAATGGCCTCCAGAGGCTGTTTTTATGCTTTTCTCAAAGTTTCAGAGAGGTCCTCAGAAAAATAGTAACATGAGAAATTGCAAGAAGAAATTGGTGTGTGTATGTTTTCTGCATACACACACTTTTGCTCTGTCACCCCCCCTATCTTACACACACATGTACTACATCTAAGCATTTTTTCAGTCAGGCGCCCCCTTCAGCTTCACAGAGTTACTGCACCCGAGCTACTCTGGCACTGGCGCCCCCACCAGCTTCACACAGTTACTGCACCAGAGCTACTCTGCCAAAGACCCATTTATTGCACCTAAACTACTCTGGTTTCAGGCCTTGTTTTACCACTACATTTGGCCAATGTCCAACAGAAGTGTTTATTATATTAAATACAGTGTAAGAAATTTATAATAAAAGGTAACTGTTAGGATTGGACCAGGATTAGAAGAATTTAGGACCACAGGGATCCATGAGGATGACCATAGTGAAACGAAAACACATGACACTGCTGTTGATTTTACTGCATGTAACCAAGTAAACCAGGTAATAAGCAAGTGGGACTTAAATTACAAGTTACAATGTAGATATATCCACAAATTCATTTAGTAAGTAACAAACAAAAACAAACTTCACACATAGAAGCATTTGATTGGCTAAAGTGAATTTGAATGTATTGGCTATTTGCCAAGGTTATCAATAAAAACATTTTATTCATATTGTTAAACTATATCAACCATATACATGTGTAATATCTAATAAGAGTATATTTACTTCAAGTGGAATTGTTTGATTTTCTAAATATTAATACAGACACTTTTTTTATTTCTGATTTAACTATTCTGTGGTATATGCATGTTCTGGAGGCATAACTAATGTAAACTGTGTTAAACTATTTCCATCATATTTAAATAATAGTAATATCTATTGACATGAATATATTAAATCCTAGAGACTTAGTTTCAAATCAATGTCTAAACATTTTGTTAGGCCTTTGACGTACTGGGAATCAAACTGGGAATAAAAAACAAGAAATGCTAAATTATATTTCATCACAAAACCCAACACCACTTAATGTGGGCTAGTTTAGAGATTATAGAGGATGAATTGTAGTAACTGTTGTAATTATCTGACTTTTCATCTAATGACATACGTTTCATGATTTCGATTTGTCCAATACTTTTGTTGGTTTATGACAAAGTATTTGCAAAATTACATTCCCATCAGCCTCAGTTGTATTTGCTGCTGTGTTAGTGCTAATTAGCATGCTATCATGCTAACATGCTAAACTATGAAAGCTAAAACTGTAAAAATTAAACCTGCTAAACATCAGCATGTTAGCCTTGTCATTGTGAGCATGTTAGCATGCTGTTGTTAGTATTTATGTGTATTTATTGGTTTATTTAACAAGAACAGTGGTGATTAATAAACACTGGTATAAATGGAGAAGAGTTAGCCAAGAGGCTGTTTTTCCATCTTTAGTCCAGGGACTACTAGAGCAAGGTAGAGCAAGGTAACATCTGTACAGGTACAGACTGTTTGCTGTTCCCAGAGATGGGGACTCGAGTCTGAGACTCGGACTCGAGTCGCACTTAAGTCGAACAAACAGCTGACTTCAGACTTGACTCGGACTCGACCCAAAAGACATCAGACTTGAGCTTCGAGACTCGTCAACAATATGTTTTCATGCAATTATTGCGTTTTAAATCTAAATTCATTCACGTATTTCCATTTTCTTTTATTGGCGCATATACGTTGGGGAAAAGTATGACGAGCCTCATGTCCCCTGCCCTTTGCCATAATGTGCAACATAACGCATGCGTTATGCCTAATGTGCTCACTCACATAAAACAAAATACATTGACATGGCGACACCAAGTCCCCCCGGAGTTGGGCCTTTTGTCATTAGTTTTGCTTTCAATAACTTGGTAAACAGTGGCAGTAAAAGAACAGCTACATACAAGGTGTGTGGCACCGGATCAACAACGTTGAACTTCATCAGGCATCTCAAAACTCACCTAGATAAGTCAGTCACTCACACGCTAATGTGAAAGAGACGTTACATTTAGCATATATTGTCACAAGCTAACCATCGCAAAGTGTTGTGCTAATGCTGTGGAGACACTGGCCTCACTAACCTCTCCTCTGAGTCGGATCTCCCTCGCGCTGGACTCAGTTTCACTGAGCGTACTAACACTTAGAAAATAAATGGCATTACATCATTGAGTTCAAACTGCGTATTGTGCGTAATTTGGGATGCACTGAGATGCATGTTGTTCTGTAACTGGTGTGGCACTGCCACAATTCTCTTAATTTCCACTTCGACAATAGACATTTTTTTTGAGTGAAAGAGACGTTACATTTAGCATATATCACCACAGGTAACAAGCTAACCATCGCAAAGTGCTATGCTAATGCTGGGAACAGGCACATTGTATATTTATAGTTGTCTGCATATGATGTGACAGACTTAGGTTAATATTTCACCAGGTCTGAGAGCTAGAGGATGTGTTAAGTAGACCCCATAAAGTTATCCCACAACTGATTTTGATACTGTGCTGTCTGGATGGTAGCTACAGGACATGCTTTGAATTCATAAGATTTAACAATACAGTGTCTGGACAGATCAGATGGCAAAAGACTTGAGACTTGACTTGAACTTGCCCCTCAAAGACTTGAGACTTGACATGGACTTCCAAAAAATGACTTGTGAACATCTCTGGCTGTCCCTGCTCACATTATATGAATGCATGGAGACAGCACTGTAGCACAACAGAGCTCACGTAGCAAAGTGAGCACAATATTGTATTGCTACTGTGTTTAAAAAAATAAGTTTTATTAATTTGTTAGTCAACACTATTTAAATGCATGTTGAAAGAATATGCAGCTTAATTTCTCCCAGCACCTACAGGGCAGAGATACAGTACAGTAAAGTACAACGTCTCAATAGGTCTGATGGTCAGGGGCTACTGAAGCAAGTGGCAGCTCCTGTATTTGGACAGTTAATTGTGGCATCACTTTGGACAGCCAGTGGCTGGTATGTTTGCCTCCACAGATAATTATTATTAGTTAGAATTATAGTTAGTTATTAATTATTATAGTGTCCTGTATGGTGTTCCTGGTGAGGTAACTGAGTGGGACAGACTAGCCTCCCTCTCACATCCTGTGCAGACAGTGAGCCTCCTCCACAGCTTTATCATTCAGTGTTGCTGTTTATTTTGCAGTAGTACTATAGTAGAACTGTAATCTTGTGTGATTTCCAACCCTGCAACCTGTAAAAACAGGCCTGAGAGTCAGAGGTGAACAGCAGAATATTGTGAGGTCTCTTCTCTGCTGCAGCTACCACTTAATTAATGGCCCATCAGGAGGAGGGGCCACCCCCCACACTCTGCCATACACACCTGCACACACAGAAAACTTGGCCACTTTCTGCCTGGTACATTAATGTTGGACACTTTAAGGGAGACACACACACCTGGTAAAGTGTTAACATAAGCTAGTGTAGAGGCTCTGGCCTCATTGCATTGCATTATACCCTGATGGTACCTGCAGCTTGTTCTTGGGAGTGTCTGCTTACACAATAATTCACCAATGTAAATTTACATCCACATTACTTTGCTTTTAGCTGACTTTTAATTAGCTTACAAACTAGTAAATCAGTGAGCACATGTAATGGACCTTAGGATCCTTGCCATGGACAAATGAACCCTGATTAATTTCAGTTCAATTCAAAGCTGAGGCAATAAAGAACACTATAAAAACACACCAGCAGAAACCATAGATATACATATATACTGACTGAGTATATATATATATATATATATATATATATATATATATATATATATATATATATATATATATATATATATATATATATATATACTGTATATACATATATACTGACTGAGTATATACTGTATAGACCATCTATGAGCAGACACCAGCATGTCTGAGCCTCCCAGGACGGGGAGCTCCGAGCCAAGGCTCCGTCCACCGTCCGCCCGCTCCCTCATCCTCGGCTCCTTCCTCCCCCTCTCTCCCTCTCCTCTCTCCCTCATCCTCGGCTCCTTCCTCCCCCTCTCTTCTCTCCCTCATCCTCGGCTCCTTCCTCCCCCTCTCTCCCTCTCCTCTCTCCCTCATCCTCAGCTCATTCCTCCCCCTCTCTCCCTCTCCCTCTGCTCCTTCCTCCCCCTCTCTCTCTCTCCTCTCTCCCTCATCCTCGGCTCCTTCCTCCCTCTCTCTCCCTCTCCCTCATCCGCTGCAGGCCACGAGTTACTATCTCGAGGCCACGAGATAGTTATAATTATTTTTTTTGACAAAGTGGGACCAGGGGGGCTAGGAAAAAGCAAAAACAAAGTGTGAAAAAAGGCATCAAAATCGTTGAAAAAAAAGAGTATTTTTTTCAAGGTTGACGCAAGGGTTAACACAAGTAATTAACAACTCAAACATATAACACTGAGGATCAGCATGTGTTCAATATGAGAAATTAAAAGGAGACAAAATATTCAAGTTCCAATAAGGTGAAAAGTGAAACTAAATAAATACACATTGTTGCGGTTTATTTTGCAGTAGTACTACAGTAGAACTGTAATCTTGTGTGATTTCCAACCCTGCAACCTGTAAAAACAGGCCTGAGAGTCAGAGGTGAACAGCAGAATATTGTGAGGTCTCTTCTCTGCTGCAGCTACCACTTAATTAATGGCCCATCAGGAGGAGGGGCCACCCCCCGCACTCTGCCATACACACTGCAGGTGACCTGCAGGTGACCTGAACTCACAGAACGCTGCACCCCCCCTCCCCCCCCCCCCCCACACCTGCAGAGTGGAGCTGAAACTCAGAGTTGAAGGAGAAGGTACAGCAGGTGCTAGCATTTGAAAGACGGGAGCGACTCAACTAAGTGAAAGACGACATTTAAACGGTTTCTGTGCAGGTAAGATTTGATCAATTCTTATTTTTAGCTTCCACATGTCAGTTAATGTGCTGTGTGCAAAATTATTTCGGCACATTTAGACTTTTTATCGCAGAATGGATTTGCCAGTTGTCGTAAATTGTAACTACTAACTTAATCGTCAGGCAGTGACTTTTTGTATAACTATGTGAACATATATTAGTTTAGAGTTTTTTTAACAACATTGCAGTGACACATTTAACCATTATAGAGTTTAGATTGGGCCCCCCAAAAAAAAGCCCGACCCAACGTGCACGTTGTATCCGCGCCCGGCCTGGCTCGACACATTAACTGTAGTTATGAGCCCGAGCCGATTTAAAGCCGACCATTTTTAATACGTGGACCGTTATAACTGACGTTGTCAACTATAATTCAGTGTTCAGAGTTGTTTGAACTACAGAAATATGTTAGAATTATCTTAATGAATAATGCAACAAGGACGAAGCCTGTAAACTGCGTTGTTCGTTTGAATGGATCCGAATGAAAACACGCATTTCTCTGAGGGCCCTCATGCTTGGAGAAGTAACAAAAGTAGGCATTGAAGGCTGACTGTCATCTTTTCTGCGGCCTGCTTCATGTGTCTGTTCATCGTCCAAGTCCCCGTGTTTTAGCTGTCATAGGCGAGCAGCGGAATGCACTCGACAAATCCGACACATATGTTGTCACTGCCCACGACTTTTATTTATTTACTTAACATTTATTGTAAAAAGGAACCTTATTAGAACATTAACATCTACAACATGTGTCTCCAGAATATAGTCCAGAGCCTCTATCACTGTCCATCATCTCTTCATGTTGTTTGCAGAGTAAAATGAGGGCAAAGCTATAACATGCTATTTAATATCTTAATGAGGTTTTGGGGCTATCACTGATATTTGTGGGGAAAGAGTGTAATGCAGCTATTGTGGCAGCAAAGTTTAGTCTCAATTGTAAATAAATGCTTAAGTTCAAATGTAGTTATAAGACACTACAGCAGAGAGCTAGACTTTAGAAACTACACTGCGGTTAATGCTTAAAGTCTGTTTTTATTCTGAATCCAGTAGTAGTTGTAGCTGTGCTCTCATGGCTTGTTTGTAAAGTTTTTTTCAATCTTGTTTTTGGTTTTAGGTCCAGAAGTTGATGGCTGTGAGATGAGGGAGCTTGGCCGATTCATGTTGGCTGCTAAAGCTATGGACAAAACAGTGAGGACTCTGGAAGATGTCTGTGCACCATCAAAATTCCACCTTGTTGTCAGTGCAGTAAAGAAGCTTACTGAGTTTAGTCCAGGCAAAAATGAGTATGGGAAACCTTCAACAGCTGTTAAAATTGGATTCTGTCTTAAAGGAGCTGCAGAGGTACAGATTGGGCAGGCTCTTATGCATGATGATGATCAGGCAGAGAAGGCGGCAAAAAGGTTCTTGGAACTTTTGGAAAGAAACTGGAGAAACAGTGTTTCTGTCAGTGCTCACCAAACTATCCAAGAAAAGAGATGGAATAAAAATGAGGACATCCCCCTCACCAAAAATGTGATTGCGCTGAGGGATCATCTCAGGATGGTAGAAGACAAAGCAAGAGGGGAATTGAGGCAACAGCTGAGTTTAACAGCATACAAGACACTAAATGAGACGGTACTAGCACAGGTCATCGTATTCAACAAGCGGCGTGAAGGGGAAGCATCACGCTTGACACTAGAAGCCTACAAAAAAGGAAGCACAAATCCCATAAACGAGGACATTTATGTAACCCTGTCACCACTGGAGAAAGAGCTGAGCAAGCGATTAACTCGCATAGAAGTACGCGGAAAAAGAGGGAGAAAGGTACCTCTTTTCTTGACAGACAAAATGAGGGAGTC